>CAJQZJ010034060.1:1638983-1662568 GCA_907164525.1 Lophiomys imhausi
CCCCCCCCATCCTCTTCCCTTTTTTTTTTTAGTTTAAGGTATTTCTTCTTCCCCCCAACAGCTCTCCCTTTCAGGCCAAAAAATGGTTCTTTTTCTTATAACTATAAATACAATACAAGGAATTCGTTGAATTCCTTCATAGATTTAAGTTCATCTTGAAGGGACTCTATCACTTTCCATAATGTAGAATTGTCATCGTTTTCATGTGTTTCAGTTGTGGTGAGGTGGTTTGGGCTGGGTGGAATAGCATTGCTTTCTTTTGTTGGAGTTATTTTGCTCTGTTTTTTTTTTTTTTTTTTTTTTTTTGGTCTGGGGCCTCTGGCCATGTGGAATTTTTTAGCTGTCTTCTGGACTTGGGTCCAAAGGGGGCTCTTTGGTGTAGGATTTGAGTTGCCTTACTCCACCCCTAAAAGGTGAGACATTCAGCCCCACCTCCTAGGTGGAGACCTAACGAATCCAGGTGGTGGAGCTGTGTACAAATAAGCTCTGGTTCCATGCCAGAATGGCCAGTACTAGTACAAAATTCCAATATATGACAGTTTCAAATATCTTGCAATTTGCCCAAGGTTGGTTCCTGTGATGTGTAAATCTGCCCTTCACCTCCAATGGCCTTGCTGCTCCCATGGCTTGTAAACTGGCCAGTGATGTCACAGCAGTGGGTTGCAATCTGCAGTCTGAAGGCTCTTTGCAGCCAAGCTGTTCTCCCTTCCAAGGGTTGCAACCTTTCACCAGATAGCTGGATCGTCTGTGTGAGACCTGGGGATGCCCAGCAGGGTGGGGATTATCTCTGCATGGGATCTGAATCTGCCCACTTGGTATTAAATTGGAATTTACCCGGAGTCTCTCCTGGTGGGGGATTGGGGGTCCCGATTCCAGGGTCCAGCGGCTTCCTTGCATGTCCGAGAGTGGGAAGGAGCGTCCTGCCCAGTGACCCTGGGTGGTTGGGTGAGATTTAGAAGGGGTCAAGACATTTGTACAGCATCCTGCAACACTCGCCGCCCTGTGACTGTTAACCCTGAAATCAAAATACGTCCACATAGGCCACCGCCATCTTGGTTCCCTTAATAAAGTTCTTAAAGTAATGGAAGACCTGAAAGGGGGAGTTGGAGCAATGAAGAAAATACAATCCAAGACATCCAGGGAACTGGAAACCCTTAGAAAAAGACAGGAACTACAGACACAAGCATCACTAACAGAATACAAGAGATGGAAGAAAGAATCTCAGGCACAGAGGATAAAATTGAAGAAATTGATACATCTGTTAAAGAAAATGTAAAATCCAAAAAAGTCTTGACACAAAACCTTCAGGAAGCCAAGGACACTATGAAAAGACAAAATCTCAGAATAATAAGAATAGAAGAAAGAGAAGATTCCCAGCTCCAAGGACCAGAGAATATCTTCAACACAATTATTGAAGAGAATTCCCCAAACCTAAAGAAGGAGATGCCTATAACTGTACAAGAACTTACAGAACTCCAAATAGATTACACCAGAAAAGAAAATCTTCCCACCACCTAATAATCAAAACACTAAATGTACAGAACAAAGAAAGAATATTAAAAGCTGTTAGGGAAAAAGGCCAAGTGACATATGGGAAATGTATCAGAATCACACCTAACTTTTCATCAGAGATAATAAAAGCCACAAGGGCCTGGACAGATACCTTGCAGACCCTAAAAAAACCACTAATGCCAGGCCTGACTACTATTTCCAGCAAAATTGTCAATCAACAAAGATGGAGAAAGCAAGATATTCCAGGACAAAACTAAATTCAAGCAATATCTCTATGCACAAATCCAGCTCTACAGAAGATATTAGAAGGAAAACTCCAACCCAAAGAAGTTAACTACACACAAGAAAACACAGGAAACAAATAGCATGCCAGCAGCAAAACCAAAAGAAGAGGTCACTCACACACTATTTCCACCAACATCAAGATGGCAGGAAATAACAATCACTGGTCATTAATATCACTGAACATCAATGGGTTCAATTCCCCAATAAAAAGAACCAGGCTAGAGGAATGGATGCAAAAAACAGAATTCCACATTCTGCTGCTTACAAGGACACACCTCAGCAAAAAGAAATAGACATTATCTTCAAGTAAAGGGCTGGAAAAAGACATACCAAGCAAATGGGCCCAAGAAGCAAGCTGGAGTGGCCACTCTAGTATCCAATAAGTTAGACTTTCAACCAGCGTTAATCAACAGAGATAGGGAAGAACACTTCATAATCATACAGGGGTGATTCAACATATGAAAATCCATCAATGTAATCCACCACATAAACAAGGTGAAAGATAAAAACCACATGATCATCTCATTGGACACTGAAAAAGCATCTGACAAAATCCAGCACCCCTTCATGTTAAAAGTCTTGTAGATATAAGGCATACAAGGACCATCCTTAAACATAATAAAGGCAATTTACAACAAGCCAATAGCCAACATAAAACTAAATGGAGGAGGTTAGACCCAGGGCCTTCTCTCTTTATCTTTTCTGTATCCTTTCTCTCCTATGTAGGGGTGAAAAGACTTGAGAAAAATGGGATATAGACATAATAAGATAAAGAAAAAAGGACAGATTATTGAAAATGCTCTTATACCTTTGTATATTGATAAAAATTAAGATTATATTTGGCTAAATTGGTATTGATCTTTGTATATTGATGCAAAATTAAGATTATATTGGGCTACATTGGTATTGATCTTTGTATATTGATACAAATTAAGATTATATTTGGCAACATTGGTATTGATCATTGTATATTGATACAAAATTAAGATTAACTATTTTTAAGGTATTGTACCTAGGTAACGCTTAAAAATGAAATGTGAAGTTTGGGCCTTTTTTTATCAACTGTCATAAACTGTTTAGTGTAATTAAGAAATGCAAACTAATAGTCATTCAAGTAAGTCATTTTGTTAGGTACTAGGGCAGTCTATCATAGTTATTTTCTAAGTTAATCAGAAATCAAGTTTCTAAGAGACAAGCAACATTTGCTTATCCAAATATAAGGAAATAGATAGGTGGTCTTCAAACCTCAAGAGATCTGCAGAATATGGCATTCAAATATGTTTTCTTAACTTAAGATTTTTTTTTTATATTGAGACATGTCAGCTCCTTACAGCACACTCTATTCTACTCCAAGTAGAGGATGAGCATCAAAGAATCCACAATTGGAGATGGCTGAATTAGTGGCAAGCCTATCTCTTGGAAAGAAAAATCCCTTGCTTCAACTGTAGACAGAATGCTGTCCAAAAAGGACAAAACTTGGAAGCAGGTAAGTCGACAGCCTAGCTCTGCCAAGACAGGGTAGGCAAGTCCTTCATAATTCCTGCTTTACAGTCAACGTCTGTCATAGAAAAGGGGCCAAGTGGCTGAAGATTGATTCTGTAATGTATGGTGAGAAAATGGGAACTGTCCAGGCAGCCACTACTGGTATGTCATTTCTTAGTTTTGGAAGCTGCGGGCCCTGAACTTCCCATATAATCAGATATATTTATCCCTCTCAGGTCTCTGAGGTGGTTGAAGACTAGATAGCTAGAGACTCATAGTTAAATTTTGAGTTGATTAGGAATTAAGATGGTATTCTGGACCTAAGAAGATTTTTTTTTAAATTGTGATGCAGGTTAGGATGGAAGCTGAGTTGGATATGGTTAGATAGCAGAATGTTAAAGTCAGGTGCCAAATACGTATGGACTGGACATTGAGAATGTATGCTAAGCTACATAACTCTCATAATTCTGGCCTAATTATTTCTGTTGTTTTGTATTGTATTTGTTGTTATAAGAGAAAGAGCCATTTGTTGGACTGAAAGGGAGAGCTGTTGGGGGAGAAAAAGATATACCTTAAACTTTAAAAAAAAAGGAAGTGGATTTGGGGGGTTGAGGGGGAAGAGTGTGGGAGGGTGGTACTGGAGGGAGGAGTAGGAAGGGGATTGCGATTGAGATGTAACTTGAAAAAATAAATAAATAAAAATGCTAAGTAAAAAAAATAGAGTGCAAAAAAAGAAAATAAAACTAAATGGAGAGAAACATAAAGCATTTCCTCTAAAATATGGGACAAGGCAAGGATGCCCACTCTTTCCATATCTCTTCAACATAGTGCTTGAAGAATTAACTAGAGCAATATGACAACTAAAGGGGATCAAGGGTATACAAATTGAAAGAGAAGAAGTCAAAGTATCCCTATTTGCAGACAATGATAGTATATATAAATGACCCCAAAAATTCTACCAGAGAACTCCAACAGCTGATTAACTCCTTCAGCAAGGTGGCTGGATACAAATTTAATTCAAAAAATTAGTAGCCATACTTTATTCAAAAGCTAAATGGGCTGAGAAAGAAATAAGGGCATCAACATCCTTCCCAATAGTCACAAATAATATAAAATACCTGGAGGTAACTCTAACCAAGCAAGTGAAAGACCTGTACAACAAGAACTTCAAGTCCCAGAAGAAAGAAATTGAAGATATCAGAAGAAAAGATCTGCTCATGGATAGGTAGGATCAACATAACAAAAATGGCCATTTTACCAAAAACAATATACAGATTCAATGTAATTCCTATCAAAATACCAACACAATTCTTTATAGACCTTGAAAGAACAATTGTCAACTTCATATGAAAAAACAAAAGACCCAGAATAGCTAAATCAATCATGTACAATAACATAACATCTGGAGGTATCACCATCTCAGATTTAAAGCTGTACTACAGAGCAATAGTAATAATAATTTTTTTAAAAAGACAGCATGATACTGGCATATAAACACAGTAGTTCTTCGATGGAATCTAATCGAAGACCAAGAAATAAATTCACACACCTACGGTCATTTAATTTTTGACAAAGAAGCCAAAACCATACAATGGAAAAAGGAAAGGATCTTCAACAAATGGTACTGATCTAACTGATATCAACATGTAGAAGAATGCAAATAGACCCATACTTATCACCCTGCACAAAACTTAGATCTAAGTGGATCAAAGACCTCAAGATAAATCTGAACAAACTAAAATTAATAGAAGAGAAAGTAGGGAAAAGCCTGAAACTCATTGACATGAATAGCAACTTCCTGAACAGAACACCAATAGCTCAAGCTCTAAAACAAACAATCAATAAATGGAACCTTATGAAATTGAAAAGCTTCTGTAAGGCAAAGGACAATGTTATTAGAACAAACTGGCAGCCTACAGATTGGGAAAATATTTTCACCAACCTCACATCTGACAGAGGGATAATATCCAAAATATATAAAGAACTCAAGAAATTAAACACCAACAAATCAAATAACACAATCACAAAATATGGTATAGAGCTAAACCGAGAATTCACAAAAAAAATCTCTAAAGGCCAAGAGGCACTTGAAGAAATGTGCAGCATCTTTGGTCGTCAGGGAAATGCAACTCATACCAACTGTGAGATTCCATCTCACACCCATCAGAATAGATAAGATCAAAAACTCAAGTGATAGCACATGCTGGCAAGGATGTGGAGAAAGAGGAACACTCCTTCATTGTTGGTAGTCATGCAAACTTGTACAACCACTTCGGAAATCAATCTGGAGATATCTTAGAAAATTGGGAATAGTTCTACTACCTCGAGACCCAGCCATACCCCTCCTGGGCATATATCCAAAAGATTCTTCACCAAACCACAAGGACATTGTCTCAACAATGTTCATAACAGCTTTATTTGTAATAGCCAGGAACTGGAAACAACCCAGATGTCCTTCTTCTGAAGAATGAATAAAAATAAATGTGATACACTTACACAACAGAATACTACACAGCTATCAGAAACAAAGAAATCATGGAATTCGAAACCAAATGGATGGATCTAGAAAAACTCATCCTGAGTGAGCTGACTCGGTCCAAGCAAGATAAACATGGTATGTTTTAGAACAAAATGGCAGCCTACAGATTTAGAAATCATGCAATTTGAAACCAAATTCTCTTATATAAGAGAATATAAGTGGATATTAACCATATATCACAGGACAACCATCCTACAACCCACAGACCCAAACAGATAGGATCCTATCATATCTATCCAAGGAAAAATACCCAGCAGAGAGTCATGGAGCCTGTTACAGGTCAGTGGAACACCTTACCCTAGATGGTGTGCCATATCAAGCCCCAGTACAAGAGGAATATCTTGGCCCTCACATGACTGATGAACTGAAGGATTATGTTATTTTAGGGCCTATCTCACCTGAAGAGAAGGGGAGTACTGTACCAAGAAGGGGAATAGTGAAGGAGGGAGGGAGGGAAGGAGGGAGGGAGGAAGAGAGGGGGGAGGAAGGAATGAACAAGGAGGGGAGGAGGGAGGAAACTATGTTCAAGAGGTAAGTTGAAAAACAAATTAATTTAAGAAAATGGGGTGGGGCAACTAAACTTAAAAAATGAAATATAAAAGTTTCAAATGATAATTTACCAAAGGCATACTTTCCTTACTGGCATGAAAGGAAAAATGGCCTTAATTTCAGGTTAGAAAGTTAGACTGCAAGGTGCCACATAGCTCTCACACACTCTTGGATATCAGCTTAAAAGTTTGTTTCCTATACATAAAGGATATTTTCATTGTTTACCATTAAAAAGACAGTTTAGAGGTTTAAAAAGTTGTAAGTAAATTAAGGGTTAATACAGTTCAACCTGGTTTTATAAACCTCTAAGAACTGAAGTAATTTGGAGCTAAGGTAAAATATTTGAGAAGGACGGTATTAGCCAATGCCTTTAACTCCAGCAGAGATAGGAGGATCACTATAGAGTTAGTTGTCTTTTAAATTCTAGAGTTACAATGAACCAGGTGGTAATGGTGCACACCTTTAATCCCATCACTCGAGAAGCATACACCCTCAATCCCAACATACTGGAGACAGAAACATCAGACCTCTGAGTTCAAGGCCAGCCTGACACAGAGTAAGCTCCAAATAGAGAAAAACTTAGATCCAGGGGTGGCAGTGCACACCTTTAATCCCAACAATTGAGAGGCACATGCCTTTGATCCCAATACTTGGAAGGCAGAGGCAGGCACATAGGATTTGCAAGGATTTAAGTTTAAAAGCTACTCACAAAAGACATGCTGAAATTCAAAGTGAATTATCCTTTGTGATCTCAAAATATATACACTTAAAGGTATGTTTAGTTTCAAATTATCAACAAAAAATTTTAAATCTCAATTGAAAGATACTACGTTTTATATTGTCAAAAAACCCAATTTGCTCTAGGAAAGATATTTCCTCCCCCGCAGAGTTAGGACCAGGGCAGGGCTCTGTTCTTATCTTTCTGGGAGATTAAAAGCATCTATCCAAGAAGTCCAGGGATGTAAAAAATATTTAATTAAACTACATTGCAGTATTTATATTATATTTAATTGATCCAGCAGTGTTAATCCTTAACTTGCCATTATAAATGAACACACAGAGACCACATGGATTTTGACAAGCCTTGGCCTGAATTGTGCAATCCTAGCCCATCTAAGCTAGCTCATAATTCTATTACCCAGATATGACCCCATATATACATACATCCCCTTGGATTGCCATTTTCCACAATATGCCGATGTTCCTGGCCATGTAGAGTGCGGTTCTTTTTTCTAACCCATTATGTGTGTCCTCTTTCCTGCTGCTCCTGGCTGGAAAGCCTTCTTCCTACTGCTGGCTGGAATGTCTTAATCCTCTGTCTAAATCACAGGCTTCCTGTTCTATTCTCAGGAAGTCCCATCTTTCTCTGTCCTTGCCCAATCTCAGGCCTGAGCATTTTTATTTAACCAATCAGAGTCAATATAAGTAACAGACAGCAAACAGAGCCAATTAACATTTAGAATGCTTAACACTACACCATCACAGGGACAACTGGACAACTGAAACCTCTGAAGAAAAGGGACCAGACATCAAAGAAGACAAGTAGCCCAGATTATCCAGAATTAAAGACTTCCTCAATAGCTGTTTCCTCAAAAATCTACAACCAGAACAACTCAAAATGGCTAAGATGGTTCAGCCCCACAGTCTGTTCCAGTCAGGACTTCAGTAAAACCCTGAAGTTAAGCCTCTGACTACAAACTTCTTAGGATATTTAAATAGCTGAGCACAAAGGGACTGAACATCAAATGTTACTATTAACTTCCTTAACCATTTTGTCATTCTTACTTGGGCTCCAAACAGGTTTCCTTCATCCCAAATCAGCAGAACATAATTTTAAGAGACTGACATCCCATTCCCAGAAGGTGAGGTGGGTGATTATTTTTTATTCTCCCCTCTTTGGTCATTTGATGTGTTGTAGATGTTTGTTGTTATTTAGGGGGATTGGTTATAAGTTGTTAAATGATCTTGTTAAATAGGTTTTGGAGGTTAGACCTAGGGATTTCTCTCTTTTTCTTTTCTCTATCCTTCTTTCTCTCTTATGTATGAGGGGAAAGACTTGAAAAAATGGGATATAGACATAATATAGGAATGATAAAGAAAAAGGGACAAAGTATTGAATATGCTCCTATATCTTTGTATACTGATACAAAATTAAGATTATATTTGGCTACATTAGTATTGATCCTTGTATACTGATACAAAATTAAAGCTAACCCTTTTTAAGGTATTGGGCCTAGGTAATGCTTAAAAATTCAATGTGAAGTTTTGACTTTTTGAAGCAACTGTCACAAATTGTTTAGGATAATTAAGAAATGCAAACTAATAATCGTTCAAACATGTCATTTTGTTAGGTACTAGCATAGTTTATTACAGATGTTTTCTGAGTTAATCAGAAATCAAGTTGCTAAGAGACAAGCAACATTTGCTTAACCAGATATATGGAGATAGATAGGTGGTCTTCAAAAACCCCAAGAGATCTGTAGAATATGGCATTCAAAGATGTTTTCTGAACTTAAGATTTTTTGATATTGAGACATGCCAGCTCCTTGCAGCACCCCCTATTCTACTCCAAGTAGAGGATGAGCATCAAAGAATCTCCATTTGGAGATGGTTGCATTAGTGGCAAACTTGTCACTTGGCAAGAAAAATCCCTTGCTTCCACTATAGATAGAATGCTGTCCAAAAAGGACAAAACTTGGAAGCAGGTAAGTGGACAGCCTAGCTGTGCCAAGGTGGGCAAGTCCTTCATAATTACTGCTTTACAATTAATGGCTATCAGAGACACTGGGACAAAGGCTGAAGATAGATGTTCTAATGTATGGAGAGAAATTTTGGAAGCTGCTGACTCTGCACTTCCTGTATAATCAGATATGTATATCCTTCTCAAGTCACTGATGTGGTTGAAGACTAAATAGCTATAGTCTCACAGTTAAATTTTAAGTTGTTTAGTAATTAAAGGATGTTCTAGCTCTAAAAGATGGTTTTAAGTTGTCAATGCAAGTTAGGTTGAAAACTATGTTAGGTAAGAACTTTAAATTCATCAAGATAGATAGAAGCCGGGCAGTGGTGTCACACGCCTTTAATCCCAGCACTTGGGAGGCAGAGGCAGGCAGATCTTTGCGAGTTCAAGGCCAACCTGGTCTACAAAGCGAGTCCAGGACAGCCAGAGCTGTTAAACAGAGAAACTCTGTCTCGAAAAAACCAAAAAAAAAAAAAAAAAGATAGATAGATAATAGAATATAAAGTTTAGTTGCCAAATATGTATGGACTTGACACTGGGAATGTATGTTATACCTTATAATTTTCATATTGTGGCCTAATTATTCAAAACAAAATAATTATGAGCTCTGGGATAAGGGGGAGAGAGTGGGATGGGGAGGGAGGGCACTGTGATAGAGATGTAACTTGTAGTAATAAATAAACATTAAAAATAATAAATTAAAATAAACATAAACAGCTTGCTTAAGGCTAAAGTTGAGCACTTAACTTCCATGTATTTTAAACATGTGATGCAAGCTGAAACTGAGTTGGAAGCTTCCCCCTGCTAGATAGCTTTCATCCTGCTGAAAGGTTTTACACATCCTGACAGATAGGGCATCAATGGTCTTACCCAGCTGTAAACTCTATGAATGACAATGAAAACTTGGAAGGAAAGATATGCACACATGCAAAAGTGGCACAACTTTCATGGGGGTGATCCATAAACCTCAAGTTATTTGAGGCCTTTCCTTTGGATACTTGCCTGATCCCCTAAACCTAGTCAAAAATCTGTGGCTGAAGAGGTTACAATCTTTATCAAGTACCTAACTAATGCTGTTTAACTGAATTGAAATGTCAACAAACTACAACCTAAGTATCTATCCTAATATCCACCAACAACTGTTACTTCTCTGTTAATCAGATAAGCTACCTGTTTCAATCAACAGACGTGAGTGCAAATATTCATGGCTGCTTAGCATACTTAGAGTATATGACTTTTGGATATTGTAAAAGTCAGAACATTCATCAGAACCTGTACTTCAACTCTAGTGTTTTGATGCTTTTATTGATCTGTATGATACTCTGTCATGATGCTGAGCACCTACAGAGGGCAACATCTCCCAGTCATCTATGTGATCAGGAAGATAAACCACATATCTAGGTCTATGGTGTGACATGCAGCTATGACCCTAAGTAGGTCAGATGCATCAATTGCATTTTCATTTTACCATGAGTCTTTTCTGGTGTAACTTCATCATGAGACAAGGAATACTTGTATTGGTTTTGTTATCCCACTTTTCATGCTAGTCATATTCAAGTTACTATTTTATGGTTTCTGTTCTCCTATTGAAGTTCTTCTTTTGTTATAATATTATATACTTTTGTCACTAGATTATTGACTATATTAATACAATTCTTGGGAAACTACTAGATATTTGAAGCACTTGAGAGAAGTTAACATTTTTGTTGCTGTTGTTAGCTATGGGCTATTTTCTTTGTTTTGTTTATCCTGAAATAATATAGTCAGCAGATTGAGTCAGTCTCATTAATAATTAATCACTGCACCAAAGACTTCAAATTCCTTCCGGGATGGACAGCAGAGTTCTGTGCTAAGAATATTATGAAAATATGCACAGGTAGGGGATGCTGTGGATTTTCCACAGTGCTTGTATTGCATCTTCAGCTTGCATCAGGCCACGCTGAAACATAGAGATATCTCTGAAGCTTTCTTTTTCCCAAATGATAGGCTGCTTAGGTTTGCTACTCAAGTCCTGTGCTTTTGGTATATATAGCTTATTTTCCACTGTACCACCATTAAAAGTGGATTGATAAAAATTCAGCAAAGAAATGTGCCTAGCCAATTAAATCTAACAAGATTCTCAATGTAATCCTTTAAATTAAAATACATCACTAAAATCAGATCTACTATATATTCACAACAGTACATAAACTGAATATGTTTCCTAATCATTTAATAGGTAATGTTCTAAGAATAGAAATTATCTAGTTCAATGTTTTAATTTATTTTGATAATAAGTACTTCTATAACAAAATCATTACTTAAGCATTAGATTATTAAATTTCATCATACAAAATAAAAATCTATGAGAATTTCTCATTGCACTGCACTGGAGTCTAAGATGGACTTTTTGGTATATCTGTGAGGAAAATAATCTCTAGAAGTTTACATAAATTTCTACAGTATAAGAGTAGCACAGAAAGTATCCAAACTGGATTACTGCCAAATGGAAAGGAATTTAAAGCAGGGTGTTCTGACCCAAATGACTCCAATTTGCTTTTAGACATTTGGTGTTTTAACAAACAAAATGCCCATTAATTTAAGCCATCTGGGAATGCTTGCTTGCACCATAAAGTGGAGGGTTCCTGTCCGGCTATCTTCAGTAGGATGTGCTGATAATTTGACATGAGGCAAGAGAGTCTCAACCTATGACTTATTCATCCTTTCTGACAATGGCTCTTTCTGGTCTTTACTGGCACATTCTACTTTATATTACCTCTGTTTCTTTCCCCTTCTTTTCTTCATTCTCTCTTGGGTTCTCCACTGTGAATTCTCACCCATTCACAATTCCTATGATCCTACAAAGGAAAACAATATTCTTATACTTCTGTTACTCAAAATACATTCTCCCTATATATAGATATAGATATGTATATATAGATATATATGTGTGTGTGTCATTTCTAACATTTGCTTTCAAATTAAATTTAAGTAGACTCTAAAAAACATTTAGCCTCATCCTAAGTTGCCACACTCCTCAAATGTGTAAGCACCTATTAGAATCAACTGGAACTAAAGTAAAGATTGTCCAAGCCTCCCTCCCAAAGTTCCTGAAATGTCGAGTCTCAGCCCATAAGCTTCTGTATGGGGCTGATGCAACTTTTTAAACTGCAAGCTGAAATAGAGGTTTCTTGCAGTTATTATTCATACACACATCGTTTCTAAATTACTAATATATGTAATCATAATGCCACCATATATAAAGCTTCTAAAAATCAAACGATTACACCAAACTCTCTTTTCACCCACTGCACATCTGTAGGGTAAATTTTTAAACACAGTTTTCTCAGTTCTCCTGGTGAATAAGTTTTTATTTGCTCTATCTTTGCCTTGAATATAAGTTTTTGAATACCCAAACATTCACTGATGACAGATGAAATGCCTTGTTGCGCCCATGCTTCCAGCATATAACTTCAGAAGTTCTCTTGTGCCAATTAGTCATTTAAACAGAAAAGAAGAGTTTTGCCTCAAAAAAAAAAAAAAAAACAAGGGAAAACTTTGAGAATACCCAAAAGGAAGAATAGTGTTCATAGTTCTGCTTGTGTTGTTCTTCTGCCCTTACATTATATCCCCAAATCTGGCTGAAAGAAAACTCAGCATCCCAAAGGCCATGGTCTCTTCATCACATTATGTATGAGCTACAGCTTAAATGGCAAGCAATAGTTTTGGAGAACTACCTTTGAGAACACTGCTTATTAATATGTGTTGGTATTGAAGACTATAAGTGCAGATTAGATAATCCCTATGATATGATTTCAGTGACATATAATTGACGTGCAATACTTTCTAATAAACATTACTAATATTAATGCTCTAACAAGTACACAAGAACAAGAGCTACTGAATCAGAAAGAGACAGAAAATTTCTAGAACTATGCCTGAGTCATTTAGATTAAAGCACCTGGGATTACTCTGTTTTCACAAACATGAGATTGCTTACCCTGCTGTTGTCACCCTTGGGATTTCCTCATGTTGCCCTTCTCATCTGGAATGTCTTCCTTTCTCACCTCTATCAATTCAAAGTTGACCTTTGCTTTAAGGCTCAGCTGGAACACAACCCCTCTAACAGAGCCTCTATCAATCTTTCATTCCTTGGAACATCTAAAGCGATTACAGAACGTGCACGTTAGTGCTTGTATTCCATTACGTGCCTCTCAGTGTTGCCTAATGAATGTTACCTTTCCTTCAACCAACAGAGCAAGGTATTCCTTAGAACATCTATTGTAACTGTGCTAACTTCTTCCAAATGATTCATCGTTGATCATGTTTGTATTATAGAGGCAGCTAGGGAACTATTAGATGTAATTATAATATTTTTCTTGCTTTTAGGTAATCCATTATTTTCATCACAGATAAAAACAGCCAAATGCTACTATTAATTTATTGACATGTATATACAAAATATATATGAACATATTTAATTTACTCCAGTCCCTATAACATAATTTAGTAGAAAAAATGAGGATTTTTGGTTAAAGTCTTTAACATGAATTTAATTTTTAGATCAGTTGCCTCAAAAACAGGATTAAAAACTTATCTGAAGAAAATATCCATAAGAAAGTAATTAAGAAGCATAATGTAATTTTTATTGCCTTAGAAAAATATATAACCGCATCAAGAGAAGTTAAGTTGTAGCTACAGCATCATATAAATAGTTTATTTGTGTTTTTCTTTTGTCAACAGCCATGTTAGCATCTGGTAGATAACGTTAAAGTCCACATGATGCAAAAATATTGTCAAAGCAGCCAATTAACATGCAGAAAAAATATCTATGACTTATTTTGTACATTTGATGCTAAACAATTGATCTAACATTTTTTGGAAATAGCTATATTAATATTTTGAAAGAAGCTTACATTTTCGTCCACCAAAAGGTGCCCTACAATGTAAGCAAGAAAACACGAATCTGTGTTTTGTCCCTGCCAAGGGACACCTGGCCTTTTAACAGATGCTCTAAAGCAGTCCTGGCTTATGGAGACAGATCTGACCATAGTTGGGGCAGGTGGCTGTCAGTTGAGGAGAAGAGAGAAATACTTTATCGATCACAGAAAGAAATTGTCTAAAGAAGCGTCTACCTTTACAAACACAAGCTCAGCTTAAGACGACTGTTATGCTGCACATGTGATGAGTCGATTCAGGGGAGGACACAGAAAATTCTTTGAGAAAAGCTCCCATTCAGCATTTTCCTTTTACTTCAAGATACAGAAAGTGGTATCAAGCTAAGTCATAGTAAGCCATCTTCTGCTATATTCTAGTGATAGCATAATTCTCTCTTCGTAGTTGATAACTGAAATATCCAGTTGGTTTTCACTGAGGTATAAGAACAGCAAATTAAAGATTTTAACACATTCTAAAACCATCCTGAGGTTAAAGACCTGCATCTGACGTTAAAGACAAACATATCTTAGAAAGACTTCTATTCGAATATTGCCTTGCTGTAAACTTGTTCTGATTTGATGTGAACTAGCTATGTTATCTTAAGCTAGCTGCTTTATTTCCTAAGCCTAAATTTGCTCATGTATGAAATGAGATTCTACTACCAGTTATATCTTCCCAAGGTGAAAGTAAATTAAAAAGAGAAATAGTCATTGTAAACTACAGAAGATGAAAGGTAATTTTAAATCATAGCCACCTGACTTCTTAATTGTTCTCCATATCTTTAGAGAATAATGCATTGTCAGGAGCCCGTGTCTTCTCAACTCAGCATAACTACAGTAACTTAGTGCCACCCCCCCCCCCTCAAAATGCACTGTTGGGAATGTTTATCATCAAATTGAATAAGGCACCTGCATATTTATTCATTTGCTGTGGAATGTTAGTGATGTGTAGGCAGATTTTATCTTCATGTGTTTACATCTGGTCATCCTGGGGAAAAGTTTTTTGAAAATTAGAAGTTTCTAACAGTTTAAAGAAAGCTCAAAAAATAGAGTGGCAAGCAAATACAGCAATCATGTTGAGAACAAACAAATAAGTTCACTCCAGTGTGACTTGATTGGCTGTCACACTACAGGATTCTTAAGTGCTGCAGGAGACCATAGTACTCAGATTGTCTACATCCTATCTCATGAAACAATTCCTTCTGTGGTGTTTACAACCAGTGAGGCAATACCACTATACTCCTACATTTAAGCATCTGTCCACACTCCTCAGTAACTTTTCCTACAGTTATTTCTCATCTATCATGACAGTGTTTTCTGGGTTCCTTCTGACCTTGTCTGCAAGGGGTCACACATTGCTCTCACATCTGAACACTTGGCGTGAGGTTCATGTTGGATATCTCCTATGAGAAATGACTAGATTGAGTATTATTTCAGATATATATTTTTTCTGTGTTTTGGAATATCCACATACACAGAGTCAGACTGTGGTACCTATGGGAGGGCACATTTTATAAACTCAACCTGAAGATGACTTTATACAATATTTGGTGAAACTTGTTTGGTTGTTACACATCATTGGAGGCTGAGGGATTTTAGATTTTCAAAGTACAGAATTATGGAGATGGGTAGGAAAAATGGCATTAAAAACTGTTTTGCATGATGTAAGCATGATTTTAAATACTTTCAGAAGTCATTTAAATTAGTTCAGTTCTGAAATAGTCGATATGGTTTTCCCTTCTATTTATTAACATATATTGAAATATGTTGATAAATTAATTCATAAAATAATACTTTTTTTTACTTTAAGTTGTCTTTATGAGCTCTAACATACCGTTTTCACTCCCATCCTTCTGTCTTTTTCTCAAGTGCAACTGAGGCCTTCACCAAGCAAATAAGGCTGTAAATGTTTCTCTGTACAGGTGGAAAACATAACACATTTGTTTTTTTTTTTTTCAGGAGCAGGTTGAAAGACAAGAAAAGTTAATATATATATATATAGTTTAACATTTGGACTTTGAAAAAAAAGAAAAGTCTCTCTTCCTTTTGTTAATTTTACTTTATTCTGGAGCAGGCATTCTTCCTGTTTAACTTTGAGATACTAATGTCTTATTACGTTTTCTTCCCCCAGTGGCTGAGTGGGTACTGAGATCATTTAACACATGTTCTCAGCATCTATTCTGGTCCTCATAAGTGTAAGGATCAGTATTGGCTCAGGACCCCAAAGACCAAATTCTCAGCACCTAGGAGATTTATTTCCTCAGATGGACAAAGGACAGGGAATAAGGAACAAAGACGTGAGATAGAGGATGAGGGAGGATGGAGAAAAGAACAAAGGAGAGAGGGCAGGGATGTTTATCTAAGAGAGGGACAAAGGACTACCTCTGGATAGAGGAGAGAGACTCAACCCATAGGAAAATGTGACTTATAAAGATAAAGGGAGAAAACTTGATTTCAGATGAGGTGTCTAATTTTAATTGGTCTTTTGACTTAGGTGAGCCAAAGGGGGGCTTTTGATTGCTGGATTTCAATACTTTGATAGATGGGCCTGGTAGTCAGCCTCAGGAGGAGTAAGTAGCCAAATATGGAATAGACCTTAGTGGCCAGCTTTAGGGATTTAATATAATGGTTTTTAGCAAGGCAGAGGGAATTGGGGAAGAAGGGCAAGGCCTGCCAGAGCCATGTTTGCCATGCTTGTGCTGTCTAGAGTCCCTTCAATCACAGCCCTGGAATCAAATTTATCACTCGTATTTGATTGTGCTACCCAGTTCTGGTAGAGCTGCCTTTCACACGCATGTCAGGCTGTGGTCGTTCTTCCTTTCTTTAGCTTCAGTTTTCAAGCAGAAGAAAAGCCACTCTTCAGCTCTGTGTAGCACAATTACATACATTTTATATGATTTAAGAAGGCTTTAGATTAAAAGGAAAAAAATGCAAGAGAACTATAGCAGAAAATGTAAAGGTTTTGTATCTGCTTTTCAATTCTACCAGCCCAAGCCACATGTCAGTCATCTCCTGACACCTCATTGTCTTTAGGACTGCACATGACTGTCTGGAGTAGAAATCAACCTTGTGGCAACTCTCATCTCATTTCAGGGTTCAGTTTACCTCCTGGCAAAGAGGCAATGAACATTTTGTGCTTATACCTCTTCTCCTGTCGTCTAGACCCCAACTCTCTGGGCCTAGAGAAAGGAAATGGCTTTCCCTGACCGTAACTCTCGAAGGGCTCTCAATTCCATGATTGATTTTCAATCAAGGTTCTTTGCTCATTTGGCTCTCTCCTGCTGCATTCACATGGATCACGGATACTTTGCAGAAACGATGTCGCTCACAGGCTCCTTTGATATGAACTATCTGTGTCCAGTGTTTTCTGACAAGTAGAATGATAAGCATTAAAGGCTCCAATGTAGTCAAGGGGGTTTGGATTAGACATGAAAATTTCTGCTGAGCAAGTACTTCCATGAAGGTGGGGGGAGAACTAGCCTGTGCTATCACATCACTGAAGAACAAATAAAGACACAGTAAAAGTAGCAAAGAGAAAGCTGTGTCAAGACCAAGGCACCAGTGGGAACAGGTGACACCTCATATATGCGGATGTGAGTGTCAGTTTCAACAGTTTCCCAAGAAGAAAAGGAGGCACATTTTCTGTATTTTAGAATTTCTTTGAAAACCACCCTTCAAGATAAACGTTCACCACAAAGGGACAAAACCTGGGAAAACTCTACCCAGCAGATAGAAATTTCCGGTAATCCTTCAAATGGCAGATTCTGTGGTTTTGGCAAAAATGTGACACACATGCCACAAAAGTTACTGGTTGGCCACAGTTACACTAGTTGTTAGCAATACTCTGTTTGGATTCCTCTCATCAAGTCCACAACTGTTGGTCACAACTATTCCCAAACATGTGATTCTTAATTTCAACACAGTAAAAATTCAGTTATCCTAATGACCCTGAAATGGGATTATTTCTATTTCTATCTGAATTTTCATTGCTCCATTTGTTCAGGTCTATAAATTTAAACAAGTTTAATGCCACTTGTTCAAAATTTTACTAATTTTCTAAATAGTATTTAGCAAACTTACATTTATTTAAAATTTTTATTATCACATGTGTGATAGGAATGCTGTATGCACATGATGATGCACACATGTGAAAATCAGAAGGCAACTTTGTAGAGTTGGTTATTCCTTTCCACCATTTTTTGGGGGCTCGTGAACTCAAACATGGTGGTCAGGCTCCAATGTGGCAAGAGACTTACACAATGAGTGGTCACTAGTATTAAATTTAACTTTTTTTTGTTAGTTCACTGGAATTTTTTGGTACCTACCTTCCAAATAGTTACCAAATTTTATATATATATAATATATATATATATATATTCTATAACTGTATTTTAAAATACAAGCACATTTTAATATCCTTTGTCTTTTAGATACTGCAACTTAAATGACTTGAACACTATTTGTTTTATCTGTCTTGGGTACAGAAAGGTCCCAGATTTGTTTCAAATCAGTTAAATACAGAAAGGATAACAAGCACTCAGAGCTTTGGTTAATTTACTTCTTGTGAAAGGAATGAGTACATTGTTTGCATTTGATGACAAGAAATTAACTCTTTGGATATAATTAAGCTTTGTAATCAATCACCTATAAAAGTAGATTTCAACTGAGCTCAGATAAAAGGTTGTGGTGTCAGAAACTCCTCGAGCTCTCAAGGAAACAAGCTGTATCCTTTCTGTTGGTATGGGAAACTTAATTCTGCCCACAAGCATAGGAGCTTGGAGAAGAACACTAACCCATTATTGATGAGAGTTAGTCTAGAGCCATCTAAAACCCTGAGCAGAAGACCCAGATACATTGGCCATATTCTGACTCTGGAACCATGGAAACCATGGAAAACTCAGCCATTATGCCTTGAGCCAAGATATTTAGTAATTTATTAAGTAAATCCAATACATATTTAATCAGCATATATTTATGAAGTCTATTAGATGCCAATGTCTCTTCTAGCATTTGGGATGCAGCATTGAAAAAAAAAAAGAGTCCCCGTTCTTAGAAAGATTCATTATGTACAAGAGTCAATGCCATAATAATATACAATTACTCCTTTTCCTCTAAGTTATGCCAATTCATTAAAAAAAAAGTTAGCGATTTCAGAAGACAAATCCCCATATTTCAATGGTATAATGATAAAAGCAAATTTTTTCCCCTACCCAACAAGTAAACGAAAATGATTAATCTGTAACCTTGGACTTGACAGTTCATCACTCTGAGAGCTGTGGCAGAATCCAGCAGGATAGAATCAATGGGACCTGAGAGAATGAAACTGATAAATGAAGCAAACTAAATTCTCATGAAATAGCCAACTTTATTCAGAGCATCAGACAGTATACACCCTAACAGCTAAGAGCAGTAAAGTGTCCAATCAAAAGGGCAAACCACACCTGACAATGGACAAGCTGCATGTGGCAAAAACTTGTTTTTTCATAGAGGCATATAAACAAATACCAACAGCCAGTTGTAATAAATAATCTGAAGTAGACCCAGCCCTGTCAGTTACACCTGGGAGGGGCACAAAAGCACATTCCAAGAACAACTCCATATTTTGAAGAAAATGAAGTCACAAGACTCTTTTCCTGTTTTCTTGTAGTTTTCTCACAAACACCTGAATCCTCCTAATATGACTTCATTCTTGGACAGTGTTCTGACACGAGATGATGCAAGGGAAACAATGCTTTCTTACTATGGCTTCTCCAGAACCTGGAGGTCTATCATCTTTTCTTACAACTGAGAGAAAAAAAGAGTAAGGATAGGGAAAGCACTTCTTCTGTTTCCATTGTGCCTTGGAATTTTTGTGTTTTTGCACATATTTAATTGCCAGGAGCTACTTCATGGCTTTACCCTGTTCATAAACCCTCTGCTGGGCAGTAGCAGTCAGCAAACATGCACTTCATCGGAGAGAAGCATACCTAGAAGTTTCTGCCACAATTCCTAGTAGCTAGATTTTATCTTTGGGTAAATATAACCATCCCATGGTCATTGAGCAAGTATGCACATTTCTATATATTCACAGATAGTTTAATCAGAGTAATATAGAGAATAGTTAAATTAGTTGTTTTGATTTGTACAATATGTTTTACTAGCTCTACTAATGAATTACTAGTGGCATGATTAAGGTCACATCCTCCACTACCCACCACCAATCAGAAAACACATTGAATGCTGTTGACAATTTGTTCAAAGCAATGGCTGACTTACAAACCAATCTGATTCAGTCAGAATTCTTCATAAGGCCACATAGCTTGGAAGATACAAAAAAGGCTGCCAGAAGCTATGCCCTTTGGGGAAAAGAGTTTATTGGAAAAATCAAGCAAACAAACTTCAGACACTCTAGAAAAAGAACTAGATCAACATGGTATAAGTTTTCATCTTCATCATCACAAATTGTTATTCCTTATTAACGTCTCCCTCTCTCAAATGCTAAGGAACAGGGACTGAGAAGATAAAGATGCTGAATGACAGTGAAAATGAGTGGTATGTGAGTGGAGGCTGTGACAGGAGGTAGCGGTAGAGCAGGGTGACTGGAACTACTGAGGCTGGACTACAGACACTCCTGCTCTGCTGGGTGTGATCAAATCAGAAGGAATCTTCAAAGCTATGGAGATTAGTGTGGGGCTTCTTCTGTAGCAGATGGATATTAAGACTTTTGGAAAAAAAGTAATAATGTGAATCATAAAACAAACAAAACCATAAAACTTCAGAACTGAAACAGCCCACAGAGACAATCTAATGAAACATTTTATGCTCCAGATAATTAAGTTGATGTTAGGAGCTGAAAAACTAAATGGTTGAAAGACAAACCTGGCATGCTTGCAGGCTAAGCATCCCTTAAAAAGTGGAATAGCTCCGGGTGGTGCTGGAATGGGCTTGGGAAGTGGCTGAAGAGAAAGGATGGCTGTTAAAAGCAAGCCAGATGGAGAGAAAGCCACATGCAGTGAGATTCCAGGTGAGGAAATGAAGGCAGTGATACCTCTGAATAAAGCAGGGCTGGAGTAAAAATGCCAGCTCTAGGAAAACACCAGAAGTTCTATCTTAAATGTGTTCTCAACATGACATATCAGCAACAGAGACCGCAGTGTCATATCCTATCCCCAAAAGAAACCGAACTTATATTATAGACTACAAACTATGGCAAGTGGCTTGCAGATGTTACCACAGTTGATTCTTTTAAAAGTTCTTATAATTTGTTATGATTCTTATGTGGTGTCCACCAAATAAAGACTCAGGTGTTGAAAGGCTGGCTGTCCAATCATTAAGAGGTGAATGGCCCATGGTGGCACTAATCTAAAGAATAAGCTCACCTACTGCCAGGTCTAGGATTTGGTAGCACTATGATAAACTGATGGAAGTCAGTCTTAGTTGGAAGAATTAGGTCACTGTCAGGTAATGAAGAACACATACTCGGGGGCTTTCCATTCTCCTGCTGAGGTCCCTGCATGCTGGTAACTAGGAGTGAGTAACTTTGATCCCCTGTACACTGTTCCCATGATGTTCTGTCTCATTGCAGTCCATAAACATCAAGCCAGCCAACAACAGACTGAAAAAAACAGGCAAGTCTTCTTTTCATTCTCTCAGGTATGTGCCACATTAATAAAAATGATGCCGAGTTTAACAAAATGGTTTAGTATCTTTGATTTTTGTCCCACATCAAAGAAGGATCAGCTCCTGGGACAAAAGGACTCAGCTGACACCCAGAGTTATCTTCTGAGCAGTTATGCCTCTTTTTACTCTGTCTTCCTGGAGGTATTTTGGAGAAGTAACCAGCATTTCTCAGTAGCTAACTTCATGGGGTCTAAAAGAGGTAAGGGTCAAAAAGGAGTAGACAAGGGACCATTTAAAATTTTCATGTAAGGTGCTAGTGAGTGCTTAGGAAAAGTACTCATCAGTTCTTTTGTTTGGACAACATAGTGGGAAAGAGTGGGGGAAAAACAAATTCTCAAGCATCTATATTTACAATAAGATTTTACAGTCAAGAAAGAGCTGAAACATAACAGAAAAAGGGAAACTTCAGAAAAATAGAAGATTCAAATAGGTTTTCAAATATGCAGCATCTTAGAAACCAGCATCTTAAAAGTAGGTTGAGGTAGGACTTGATTATTCAGGATAAATACAACAGAAAGATTAACCTAGAATTTTGGGGGGAAAAACGATGTGGTCATTATAGCACTCTGATGGTTTTAAAGAGGTTAATTCTAAGAATGTGGAACTAGTTTGTGATAAACAGGCCATTGTTCATCACAATAAACACATTGGCTTGCATTTGCATTGAATTTTTTCACTCACTTATATTGCAGCAACATAGCTAATGTTTCTATTTTATAGTCCCATCAAAACATTTCATTTAGATTCCTTGCTGTCTGGAGCATTCTCTATTCTTAGATCACCCATGCATTTGCAGACATGTACATGTCTTAGAAGGACTAGATGTTGATGTCCTTAATATAAATCACAGCAACACAAAGCAGTAAGAAACCCAGTGAATGAAGATACTGGGGAAGAAGTGTGTACTGATGAATAGGACACACTTGACAGAGAATGTCCTTGATCCATGGTTAGCGACCTAGTGACTATTTTCTTACAGACAGACATGGCCTAACTGGCACTTGATGGCTTTCTGGCAGGATTCAGACATATCTGCTCTTAACCTGATCTCTGGCTGATGTGGTTCTCTGTCTAAATTTCAGCATAGAATTCTTATGCAGTTGGGGTTGCTCCTCTTTGGAGTTATAAAACAGTCAAGCAAGATGAATATGGCTGGTAATTTATACTTGAGTCTTGTGCTGAATTATACTTGAATGACTTATTAAATGAAGGATATTATCAATATTACACCTGTCATAAATGAAGAACTCTATTTGAATAGATCTAATCCATTATTGTTTTATGGCATGCTGACCTCCAAAGAGAGTCACAAATCTAAGCAGCACTCTTTTTTTTTTTTTTAATAATTTATTTTTTATTTCTTCAAGTTACATCTCAATCACAATCCCCTCCCTACTCCCCCCTCCAGTCCCACCCTTCCACCCTCCTCCCCCTCAGCCCCACCATCCTCTTCCCTTCTTTTTTAGTTTAAGGTATTTATTTTTCCCCCCAACAGCTCTCCCTTTCAGTCCAAATAATGGTTCTTTTTCTTATAACTATAAATACAATACAAAACAACAGAAATAAATAGGCCACGATTATAAGAGTTATATGGCTTAGCATACATTCCCAATGTCCAGTCCATATGTATTTGGCACCTGACTTTAACATTCTACTATCTAACCATCTCCATGAGTTTAAAGTTCTATATCTAACTCAGCTTTCATACTAACTTGCCTCATAATTTTAAAAATATCTTCTTAGATCCAGAACACCCTCTTGATTCCTAAACAACTCAAAATTTAACTATGAGACTCTAGCTATCTATTCTTCAACCACCTCAGAGACCTGAGAGGGATAAATATATCAGATTATATAGGAAGTGCAGGGCCTGCAGCTTCCAAAACTAAAAAATGACATACCA
>CAJQZJ010034060.1:1669569-1686538 GCA_907164525.1 Lophiomys imhausi
TAGATAGATAGATAGATAGATAGATAGATAGATAGATAGATAGATAGATAGATAGACAGACAGATAGATACATAGACAGATCTGAGCAGGCTACTTCCAAACCATCCTATTAGAAATCACTGTTTTCACGTGGGTGATATTGGGTAGAAGAGGAAAGGGAAAGACATTAAACTGCCCTACCTTGTCCTTCGTATCCCTGTTTGAGCTGACACCTTTGCCCAATCAGTTAAAGTCAAATCTGGAACCTAAAACAGAACCAACTAAACTGTCTTAGATAGAGACATTTTCTGTAAAATTCTTCAATGCGTAGTAAGGGAAGAATTTAGAATATTAGGGATGGGAAAGAAATCTTCCACAGAGGAATAAACATCAAAAGGTCCTGTTTCAAATAAGGTGGAAGACAAGGACCCACACTAGAGGTTGTCCTCTGACCTCTACACCATGTCATGGGCATATATCTGTACTAAAACAATTGTGCGTGTGTACAAAAACATGTACACATACACACAATAGAAACTAAAAATTAAATCCAGTCATGATAAGATTAATGATTGGATGTGCCCAGGGCCACAGTTCCAAATGTTGTGCAAAGAAAGGAGTATGGGAAGGGAGGAGGTTAAGTCAGGAAATGAATTAACCATTCAGAGTCAAATGCATGTCAAGGAACAGGAGCAAATAGTCACCTGAAGTGATTTACTAACCCAGAGAAGTCAACTTGAGTTCCACTCAAAATAATGGAATCTTAAAAACCATTCAAAGACAAAGTTAATCGTCCTCTGATAGTGGAACAGTAGAGTCCAGGAAACAAAACCAGGCTCAATTCAGGACATGTCTTCCTCATACCAGCAACTACATCCTGACCTGATTATGAAAACACGTGGGTGGTTATAAGAAAACATGGATGATTTTCAAGTGAGGGGGCATTGTTTCTTTTTAAAAATAGTCTATACAGTCTGCTGTCTTTGTGCACTACTTCCACTTCATAAACATGAGATGTGATGTTAGTGGAAGATAAGCAGAGAAGCAAATCAACAGCCATTGTTAATAAGGCACGTGACTACGTGGTCACATGATGTGGGGCTCACTACCCTCTAAAAGATAAATTGAATTCCAATGTCAAAGTCACTGGCCTTAGGGAGTGTGACTCTCCAAGGGTGAAGCCTAGAGAAAAGAAGCCCAGGAGGAGGTAATTTAGGATTTATGGAGTGCAGGGAGCTTTTGAGGGAAGGAGTTTGAAAATAAACATTAACATGAGGAATAACACTCACTTATCTACACTGGGATCTCACACAATTCCCCGAGTACCCATGGGTTCACAGAGTGTAAGACTTCAGGCCCCAGTTAACCACTCTGTCTCCTGGGGACATAATTAACAATTCCCATTGTTAAAGGAAGGATAAATAAATACTTTCAAAGTACTCATTAGGTATCTGCACAAAAGCTATAGTATAGAGTGGCTTCCTTTGATATAATAACAGAATAAAAGCCACCCAAGAAAAGAGTAGTGATTTAAAAAAAAATACAAGCTTTACTTATCTGTATATTACAAGTAGATTATAAACTACTTTTGGAAACTTCAAGACATTCCCATTAGCAAAACCTGCACAGTTTTTTTTTAAGTTGAATCATCAAACTTTAAAATGTACTGTTTCACGTAAAGCATATATAAATCTACTCACTTGCCAATCACTAGTTTTCTGCCCTAGCTTTCTAAATGGCATACTACAAAGTTCTATGCATCACTCAAAGAATAATGCCAACATATTAATTTTTGGGCATCTGGTTTCATTTTGCCCCTCCTCCTCATCACTTACTTCTTTTGTAACCCAGCTCGCAGACTTCTGTTATTTTCTGGCAGTTTTTAAAGCTTCTGAAGTGGCAAGGGACATTCCGTACCTGCATGTGTCAGCAATGCCAAACTGAAATGAAAATGGCTCTCCCCTTGTCTGGGAATTAAAACACTTGATACTCCACTGGGAAGAAAACTAGCCATTTATTTTTGGTAAAAGTGCTAATCAATCAATGAAATATCTTATGAAGACAAAGATCAGATGAATAATTCTGCCCTGCTTTTTAGTAAGACCTAGTTATGTAACTTTATCAGAAAAGAAGCCTCAACTCATCATTTTTCCCCATGATCTGTTTCTGTGGTGAAACATTCAAATTTATGGTATTGAAATAAATACATAGATTACTTAGAGTACAGAACATAATACCATGTGCTTCCAAACTTAATCTGAAGGTTGTGCAAGTTTAGTAGGAAACCTCATCATTTTCAAAAAAAAAAAAACTCTTCGATAAGAAATTTATGTGTACATGCCTTATGCTCTATATATTTAAATTTATGCAAGTATACTCTACAAAATTGCATCCTACTTGCATGGTCTTAGGGTCACATGGCAGGTGGACTATGCTGAGAAAAGCTACTTCTCAGCGGGCAGCCAGGGTGTCTTGAATGTGAACTGCACAGCCTCCCAGGGCTCGGAGGCTCCTGGCCTACAGTGCTTGCATGCTAAGGAGACGTGCCCAGGAAGCATAGTACACTCCTTTGATTGTCTTTCTTACTCATTTGACAGGAAGCTCCGTGATACCTGGCATCTTCTCCTCCACATTTCCAAAGCTTCATTTCCTACTAAAACTGCAGGAATAAATCAGAGCTCAACAAAGATTTGATGAATAAATTGATCACACTCATCGAACAGTACATTTTCACCAAATGTATTTTATTGAGTTCACATGTAGACAGGTGCAAATATGTCTGTTAGAAGAAGTCCTGGTGTCTGAAAAATGTAAAGGTTTCCAAACGTTCTGTTCTGGATCTTGTCAATATGTTGTTCATCTGTTCCCAAGGACTGATGGCTAAGGTATTGTAGACTGTTCTATAGATGAGATGTTTGTGTCCTTTTAGAATTCATATGCAGAAGCCTAACAAACAATAAAACTACATTTTATGGAGACTTTTCAAGATAATTGGGTCATAAGGGTGAATCCTCCATGTATGGCCTGAACCAAACGAGAGACAAGATTCACATCCATTCCTATTCCTCCCCATCCCCTGCTCTTCTCTTCTGTCCATCATGAAATGATACAGTGAAGAGATGGCCAACATCTGAAAAAGAAGGACAAAAAGAGAGCCTTTACTGGGCATGAGATCTGTGAGAACCCTGATCATGGCTGATCATGGACTTCTCAGCCTGGAGAGCTATCAGGAACATAAGTCTCTGAGTTCTATACCACCCCATCTATGACGTCCTGTTACACTGACCTGACTGGATGAAGACAGACAGGGACAATGATCATGGCATGAGAAAGAAAACAGCTCGAGAGAAAGTGTGGCCCTTCTGCTTTGTGTAAAATCAAATCGAGCTCTCTACATTATGATCTTATTACTGCAGTGGAAGGGCGCTGTACATTCCTCTCCGTCCATTTTCGGGTTGTTTCAGAACTTAGTTGTCTACACTTGGGTCGATAGGATTGACCATGGAGGGACATGTGCTAACTAAGATGGTCAGGACGCTTTGTAGGCAATAATTAAAATCCCAGCTTTTTAACAGAAAAAATGACTTTAACTCACAGTTTTTGTTTTTAGAGCTGAACAGATCACTGAACTGTACTGCATTCTTCTCTATAAAATATGTATCAATAACCATACAATCAGTCTCTGTGCTAAGGAGGTTGTACTGTGCCAGTATCAAAGTTGACATGCAGGACTGGGTTGAATATCAAAATGTGTCTCTCTGTAGACCATTTGTTATGCTGGTTGAATCCCTCATTAAAAAGGGGGGGGTGTTATTTACTTCATTTCTGTTTCTTTGAAGTACCTCAGAAACAATTTAATAACAAAGCATTTCCAACAAAGAGAAATAGTGACACCTTGTGGAACTTTCTAATTTTGTCTGCAAGTCTGTTAACATTTCTGCCCTCAAAATAGATGTTTAAAACACACTTTCCCTCCCTTGGGAACAAATGTACTTTTACAATGGAATTGATATCAGATATAGTTCATGTTATTTTATGGTGCTGAAACCAATAACAGATTTTCTCTTAAAAAACAAAAACGTTGAGATTCTTCAGTGACTATTCAGAGCTATTACTCTAAATAATGACTACAAGAGATTTATCTTTTCAACCTACATCCATCTAAGCAACATACTCTGAAGCAGTAACAATGTGATCTTTGGAGACTTTTGTGGGAAGTAATGCCATACATTCTTTTTATGGATCAAGCAACATGGAGGAATAGGAAATTTTATAATTAATCAACAGGAGTTACCATGACTCTTGATGACTTTTTGAATCATCAAATGCCTATTTTGCATATAATTTGTAAAACTGGATAATATAAAACATAAATAATGAGTCTCCAAATGAACACAAATTCTAATATTGATGAACAGTAAGCTCACCTGAAGCTACAAGTACCTATTGTTAAAATCTGCGACTCTTAAGGATACTACCTGTCTTAGATGAGTCACTCGCTGCTATGGTGAACTGGCTAACTCAAGTGAGCCAGAAGTCTCTACAAAGTTACACAGAAATCAGTCCTGAGATGTAGCTCCCACCTTAGACCTGGGTTCCTGGAGGTTAAAGTCACCTGTATAAAACAGGACAAGTTTCTGTATCACTATGTATCTATCATTGAACCACAAAACTTGTATTAACTGAATGATGTATTTTTAATATTTTGGCAGCATTATCAGAACATGATTCTTTGTCTTTTCAGATATGACTCTTCTCTGTTGCTGCTTCTCTGGGTCACACACACTGGGGATTTATCTGAGTAAATTTTTGAAGGATTATTGTTTCACATGGAAAAGAGAGAGCACAGCCTCACCACACTGAAGTTGAATCAGATAAGCATCTGGAACTAATGAAAATCTGACCCTGTCACTTATCAGCTGTGTGATCTCGAGCAAGGTACCAAATTTCTCTGTGACACTGCTTCAGAGTACTTAATAAATGAGGATGAAGCATTATCTCCTACGGTTCTATTATGAGGATTAAATATATTAATGTAATCAAAGCACTGACTGGTAGAAGGCAAATCCACATAAGCATTGACCATTAGTATAGCATTGTCTAAAGTAAGTAACAAAGAAAACATTTGGCATTCTCATTAAAATGATCTCCAGGCTGTATGGGGGGGGGGGGGCATGGAGCAGGAAAGATCTTTCACTCCCAAATGTGATCAGCCCAAAGATGACCATCATTTGTGTGACTATTCTAAGGCTCCTCCTACTGGTCACTTCAGTGTGATTATCTGTTTATGAATGCATACACTCAACCTGAATATGTAATTAATTTTCCCTTCTTAGATAGATAAAATCTCAGCTGAAGCTTAAATTATGTTCTCTGTTCGGATGCATACATGATTAGATATTTCCAGACAACTGGAAGAGGAGGCTCATCTTGAGCCTATTTATGTAAGATACTGAAACATATCTCAGGAAACAGCTCATCCTGAGAGAGAATTGTTTTTTCTCAGATAAATTTGCACGATGACAAAGCCTGAGCTTTCTAAACAGGCAGGTGAGTCTTTCTCCCCGGAATGACTTCTTGTCCTCTTAGTATATTGCATACCGTTTGCTTTGTTGTTCGTGTTGTTTTGTTTGAGACTTGCTCTTTCTGTGTATTCTAGACTTTCCTCAAACTAGAAATCTTTCTGTCCACTGGCCAATTACTTGTTACTCTACCTCTTGTGTGATTCACATTTAAAGTAAGGAAGAAGGAGAAGCCAGCAATAAGAATTTGATTTTATAATGAGAAAAGAATAACATTGCCACCTACCAAGAATACCACGCAAATACCTATGTTCAGACAGTCACAAGTGGAGCCATGGTTTTATACGCTCAAGTGAGGAGTGCCCTGAGGGAGAGGAAAGCTGGGCTTTTGAAATGGTAGCTGAACAGTAACAATAGAAGGATTAAGCATAGTGAACTGGAAACAACCCAAGAGCCTCAAAGTAGATGAAGCTTTGAGAAAGAATGCAGATATATGGCAAAGTAGTGGAGATAGAGACAGAAAAATAGAATTCATATTTTCATTTTCCAAGCTTATCAAAAGGAATATACATAATAATTAATAAGTAATTGTGTGTGAGTTTCAATAAACATTTTAGAAGAAAGTGTAAAATGCTTCTTCTATTTCTGACTTGACTAACTTTGAGGCCTATTAGGTAGATACCATTGGCCAAGTTCTTGAATGTTCTCAAATGCCTTGTCTATTATCAATTAGGTTTTCATTCACAATTGAAGCACTGATTTTTATACTATTGCTTACTTGTGTAAGCTCAAAATTGCAAGAAATATATTTTTTCTCTTCAGGGTACTTAGTCATATAGAGAAATCACAAATGTGGAACAACCAAACAAAATGATGTGTTGTATGCATGTAAAGAAGTCTCTGTAGATGTTTCTGAAGGCTGGCAGAAATCTTGACAATAAAGTAGGTATGGGCCACATGTTTAACATCATTGAAGGTCAATTGAGAAGCCCTTAGAATTTTTGCATAATTGAATCAAAGAGTACACTTCAGGGAATGATGATGGCCATTGGTAGACAAAAGCCAAAGTCAAAGGCCACTAGAATCAAGCTTATATATTAAATGAGGTCATACTGTATTATTACTCTTCTTTGACATTTATATAGCATTCCTTTCATTGTCACAAGTCCTTTCTTTATACTACAATACCATGGAATCACAGATACTTTATATCCTATAAAGCTCAATTCTAACTCCAAACCAAGGCAAGAATCCTGACCACATTCCCTGAGGGTGTGCCTGTTCTTTTGAACCACCTCTAGTGATTGAGAATTTGTCACTTCTTGAGACAGCAAATTTTCCTTTTTTAGAAAATAATATGAATAACTTAAAGCCAAACTCGGAAGATTGAGCAATCCATTTATCTTCTTTCTCCATATTTGGAATATAATTAAAACAAGTAAATAATTATTAAAAATCTCCCCAAATATCAAGGATGTATAAGAAAAGTCAGACAACTGAGTTTTCTCCTTTGTCCACAAAGAAAGCTGTTCTTCCCACCCAGGCAGCAACATGCTGGTGTACTTTGTAAGGATGCTAAACACAAGATCGGCAACAACCACCCAACAGTCACAGTCAGAGGTGGAAATAGGAAGCGAAGCATAATCTGGAAACAAAGGGATTAAGTGTGACTGGATTCTGAGCAACTTCTGCCAGCCTTCCAGCACACTGGCCGCCATCCAACCCCTCCCTCTATTTTGTCTATGAAAACTTACATGCCAAATACAAATGCTTCAGCTCTAGCTTTGAGTTCCCTTGTAAGTGATCTCTTTACAAAATGTTCACTTTGCATTGAGGTCTACCATTTGCCTAAGTCCATCCACGGGCCAGCATTTTAGAGCTTTTGCTGCTATAATTTATCACTTAGGTTCTTCCTTCCACACTAAGGTTCTATTCCTGACTGCTGAAATGGCTCATGGCTTATGAATTATACCCAGCTGCCTCCCGGAAAGTTGCCATCACATGAAGAAAGTTGCTTGTCTGAGGCCAGTGCCATCCCTGGAGATAACTCAAATCTAATGTAGTGCATATGTCGGCTAAGTCATCCTGGCACTCTCTTCACTTTGGTATATATCTGAGAAAGCTATCCAGAGTCTTTTTATGTTGCTGTGGTTTAATTATGTATCCCAAAATTCATGTTGTAGAAACTACGCCCCCCCCACCCAGAGCTCCAATGTTGAGAGATAAACACAGTAGGAGACGATTAATGAGATTATTATAAAAGCAAGTTCAGTTCCTCTCTCCTGTTGTCTCTAACCAGTGATGTCTTTTGCTCTGTCATCATACAACAACACAGCCCTCAACAGACATAGCCCTGATTTTGGACTTCACCTGCACAGTTGTTATAAGTCTTTGTTCTTCAATTATCCAGTCTGTGTACTTTCTTATAGCTACACAAAAATGGATCAACCTACATATGATTATCTAAGGACATTACAAGTAGTTTCAAGTACATTAGCTTTCAATTTATCACTGTCTTTCTGAAGTATTGATCCTAATGGAATTCCATGTAAGCCTGTTTTATGGTCCATTTCCCAGAGAAGTTAATCTTACACACTCATAATAGACTACCAAAGGATACAAAACAGAAAGTGTCTACATCAAAGACTGAATCTCAGTCATTGCACAGAGAGGTAAAATGAACTGATGAGGAAACTATGAACACTAGATATGTAAAGATATAAAATAGAGAAAATCACAAAATAAAGCCACAATACTATAGGTATGCCCCATTCGGTTAATAATAAAGAACTCCTCAGTATTCATAGTACAGTAATGGAAATAAAAAGTTTAGTAGACTTATTGAAAGACAATATTATATAAAACAAAATTGCAACTATAAAAGCCAATTAAAAAAGAAAAGAAAAAACTCTAGATGATCCAAAAGGTACAAAACAATAAGAGTTCTAGATAGAATGGAAAAGTGGAGAGATTTATTTTTAATAAAGAAAGGGGTATAGAAAATGGCTCAGCAGTCACAAACACCAACAGCTCCTGCAGAGGCCCCAGGTTCAATTCACAGCACTCATACTGAGTCACTCACAACTGTCTGTAACTTCAGTTTCAGGGGATCTGATGCCCTCTTCTGCTCCCCATCATCATTCCATGCATGTAATGCACATACAGATAATCCAGCACACATACATACACATGAATAAAAATTAAAAACAAAGAACACAAGAAACTTAGTCAAAACTAAAAGTCAAGAGTTTCCCAAGGACTCTGCAAAATGAAGAAGGAAGTTCTCCAGTGTAAAACATTAAGAACAAAAGAGAAGTCACTGAAAACATCCCAGAAAGAAGACAAATAATTAAGCACCTCATTTATGTAGAATCCAGTTTCTATTGTAACAAAAACTTGGGATATTGACTGGTAAATAAGGTGGCCAACCTTTAAAACATAGAGTAAAAATTTCAGAATAAAATTATACAGATCCTCAAATTTACAGAAGAGATGGTCCTTGAATATCCCCCAATGGCCTACACGCTTGTTCAGCAGCCTGGAGCACTATAGGAGGGCTATGAAAGGTTAAGAAACTAGGAACAGTTCCTGAAGAAGTCACTGAAATCCAACCCCCCACCCCCTCCCTCTCCCCTCCTTTCTCCCCTCTCTTCTACCCACTCTATCTCTCTCTGTCTCCTGGCTGCCATGAGATAACCAGCATTGCCTCTACTCCAGTGTGTTGCCTGGACTTGAAACTTCTACAACTCAGGTTTCACTGGGTTTACTGATTGTGCTGGCTATCTTGTCACAGTTGGAGAAAATTGATTACAACAGTCAATTCCATTTTTTTATGTCTTTGGAAAGGAAGCTACCAGTAAAAATATTGCATTAAAATGGGGGACTAGAATAATGAAGATGGTACTTTAAGAGTCAAGACTGGGAGGGGTGGAAAGAGGGTACTGTGGTAGAGACATAACCTGAAGTAATAAATAAATAGTCAAGAAAAACGTAAACAGCTACATCAAGGTAGGAGCCAACATGCTGAGCAGTTCTGAGAAATTTTTGCTAAGAAAAAGCAATTTTCTCCAGGTCCAATGGTTCAGGCCTATAGCTCATGATGCTAAGGAGGAAAAGGCAGAAGAACTGTGTGAATTCAAGGCCCACCTAGAAAAGTGAGCAAGACCTTGACTTAATACTAATGTTATTACAAGAATTGGAGATTTGCTTCATGTTAAAGGACTTACCTGCTATGGACACTGCCATAGGCTTATTCTCCAGTACTGGAGTTGGGAGTGGTGGGGGGTGTCATAGAAAAAGAGACTATGTTGAGAGGTTTCTCAATTCATTTTTCTGTTGACTTGAAGTTTTCCATCTCTGATATAAAGTCTGAGCATGAATTTACAGGATATAATTAGGAAAATTAATAAAATGACAATTAATAATTTAAGTAATACAAGACAATTATGTGAGAAGAATTTATATGTTTAAATACACACACATATATAAATACTTTATTTTGCTCACTCATAATTTAAAGAAAGTACACCTTACATACTGATTTAATCGTGAAAAACCACCTAAAATGGTTGAATTTGAGAAGGTGAAAGGAGGGTAATAGTGATCCATATTCCATTGCTCTCTAAAAGTGTAAAATTCAGTCATTTTAAGATCATGCAAGATGATTAGAAAGAAAGAAATTATCAAAAGAATTCATAAAAAATATTCTTCAGAGTTTGCCTCTGTGAAGCAGAGATTAAAGTGAGAGGGAAGGATATCTGCAATTTTTATTGGAAACTTTGCAATACTTTATGTATCTATAAATGATATGTGCGTTTGCTATATATTGATAAAAGCTTATTTTCAAAAAGAATATCCCCCTTTTCAACTCTGATGTCATCTCCATAATTTATGGTCCAGGGATTTATGTCTCAAACCATCACAAACAGTAGTTTATCTTTGCCATGCTAGGCTTCCAGCACGTTATAGGGCAGCTCACGTCCTCCCTTAGGCTGTCACGTGTGAAGACTGAAGTACTGCAGCTTTGAACGCTGCCCTTCCCCTTCTTTACTTGATTGCTTTTCTTTGTCCTCAGAGCACCTTCCAGGTCTTAGGGCTATTTTGGGGGTATAGGCTGACTTATTCACAATGCAACCATCCTCTGTATATTGTTGTCCTTTAAAAGCAATACAGATCATAGTAGTTTTATGAGAAGTTAACACTTCTAAAGCATAACATGATACTTCACATTGCACCCAGTTTTTCCCACATGCATCATTTTCAAGTCACCTACCCTGTGTGTGGGGGAGGCTGTTAGTTTGGATGTCCTTAATCAATGTTTGGGTAAAGAACTTTATATTTATCTCTTTTAAAGTGAAGTTAACTAAAGTTGCTTAGGCACTAAATATAACAGAAAATATATTCAGTTCTCAAATTATTCACAGGAGACATTAGATATCTTTTTCAAATGTGCATCACATAACTCAAATTTTATAACTGTACTTTCATACAGGACTTGAATGAAAATGGTGACCACCACCAAGGCCAAGTCAGTCCCAAGAAAATTCATTCAGGACAAAAACCAACTGTCAGAGACCTACAAGTCAAAATTGCCCACTATCATAAGTTCTAATCTGGCTCTGATACACCCATTGGTGAGAGTTTTCAACATTAACCATTTATTTCAACATAGCTAAGAAGATAAAGTGATACAACAAAGCCAATTGCTTTCTTTTCTTATATGCATTATTATGAAATAACTATTAACTTTCCTATTTAAATGGATATTCAGAATGATATCATTTGGCTGTCACTTAACTTGTCTTATATATGGATGAATTTGGGGTGCAGGCTTTGATTTTAGGTCCAGACTTCTAGCCCCTGTTCTCTGGAAGCAGGTCAGTGTCTTGGGCTATGTTGTTGTTGCTACAATTATTATTATCTTAGGATTTTTGTTATTATATTGTTGTCACCACGACTACTTCTTCTATTACTACTATGTTAACGCAAGGTGTTGAATCAAAGCTTTCTAGCCTGACCTCGGCCCTATAATTCCACCTGGATTCATAGTAGTGCCATCCTGGAGGTCATGTCATGGATTTTTAAATTGTGATGGGCAAGCCTTGCTCTCTGCAGGCCCAGCTATTCCCACTGCCTTCTGACAGCTGACTGAGGATACAGCTCTAAGCCTTTGATATTCCTAGGCAAAGAGTCTGTGCTTCGACATTTGCATTTATCTCATTATCTTTGATTGGCATATTGAGATCCATAAGCTTGTGGTTAATATATTGCCAAGGATTCTTAATTAAGCTGGTTGTGCAAAAAAGGCATCAGAGTCTCTGGAGAGATGTATAATCTTTGCCAGTCATTCACTTTGAATTTGCCTTGCTGCCCTGGTGGCATAGCAGCCTGCTGGGCTACAGGGAGTGTTGGGGGCTTGACATAACAACCAAAGGCTTTTATAACCAGCTCTGCCATTTGAGTTTGCAGGAAAGGGAGACTGTTACAATAGAGAGGAGAGATGAGCTGGATATCAAAGTCCATATTCCCAATAGACAAATAAGAGTGAATAACTAAATACATGACAGGCAAATCTGTCAGTTGTCATACCCTAAAGAATTATTAAACATTAATGTATGTATTGTCTGTTTACTCTTCTCCTATTAGCCTTTTCAGAAAATTAAAAGTTTGAAGATGAGAAAGAAACAAACAAACAAACAAAAAATGTATAAGGAGCAAATCATAGCTGAGTTGCCATTACCCACAAACCCTCTCCAACCCCTGACGTGAGCAGCCTCAGTTGTTTCTGAGAAAATGTAGCATCAGTAGCTCCCATGAGCTTGAAGGAAATGTGAATCACCCAAGTTCCACCTGCTCAATCAAAAACATCAAGCATGGAGTGTTAAGATCTGTGTTTTAACAAAGCTTCTGGCTGTGGTGATTCAGTTAACTTTCCAAACTATCGCTGCAGGGTAATCTCTTAAAGGACATGATCAATTGAGGGATTCAGAGCAAGGCAATGGCAACTCATAAACACAGGGGATGGTGCTTCCTGATGACTCTCCCTCACTCTGCACCCTTGGCTGCCATTTAACTGTCGTGCTCCATGTGGCAAATACCCAAAGGATCTAGAGCATATCAGATGCCCTTAGGCATTCCCTTTGGTAATCAGCATTCCTATGGCAGAGCCACAATGCATTTCTGTGCACCCAAGACTTAGCACTTGAGATAACTCCTGCCTCACTCTGCACCATGGCCACAAGCATTAAGACAACATGAGTTTTGTTGGCTGTAGATATCGTGCATTTATCTCTTTCTTACCTTCTGTTTCCATCCTGTTCAAGATTCCCACAGGCATCCCTTTATGGCCTGACTTCAACAGGATGCTGCTGTTTCAATGTGGGTCATGCAGTGATGCTGTACTGTTGGAAATGATGTTGTTCTGTTCTCCTTATACCCTGTGGCTATCAAATGATCCTACCCTTAGTTCTGTTCCAAACCTCTATAAGCTGCTTCTCTGGTATATGATAGCCAAGGCATCTCTACTCAGCCATGCCCACTGAGAGGCCATTAATACAGAAATTGTATATTAGGCAGTAGTCCAAGAAAGGTTTGGTAATATCTCCCTTATGTCATATGCTCTAACAATCCCTATAACTCTCACCCCTGCACAGTATTGTTCAACCAGGAGACATTTGAGTCTATGCTAAAACAAGTGTATTTAAGCCTTTTGAACTGTTAATTCCTAATTATTTTCCTTTTGCAATTCTCTTGACAGGTCTAACGTTTGGCAAACAAGTGTAAAGCTATGTCTGCATCACAGGTTTTACATGCTGCCTTTATTCATTTTTAGTTTCTTTGATGAAGCAGAGACATGGTTAAAAGTCAATGGGAAGCAGGTATAGATCAGCTCAATTCTGTCCACTCTTAATGCCAAGAATCCCTGCATGTACTTAGTCAAGTAATAAATTTCTGTTGTGATTTGGAACACAATAAATGAAATACCTACAGTTCAGCCATCCCTAAGACTTCTGACCTGTGCTCTCTAAATATTTACTGCCTAGTATAAGGGCAAACATCAGTAGGACCAGTTGTGTGCACTTGGCAAATTATTTTCTTTCTGTCAGAAAAAAATCAGACTGTTTTTGATTTGGTGTTAGCATTGTTCAGTATCTGTTCCAGTAGGTTTGTGTGACAGTCATCACATAGGAAATTTTGTCAGAAAGGGTGGGAACCACTTGGAGAGGCTAGGATCTATAGCATAAGACATCTTTTTCTTCTAATGTCACTGACAAGGCTTGCTTTGTATGTGCTGATACAAGCATTTTGTAGTTAGAGGTGGCAGGGGAGGAAGTGTTTCATAGGTATCCACCATGGTTTGTTGACTTGTCATTCATGAGCTCACATTGAAGCGAGATCCTATGGGCCCAGCAAACACCAACTCTCCCTTCAAGAAGCTTATGTCCCTTTGCATTCTCTATGAATAACAGGAAGATCCCCTCCCTAGTCTCTTTGACTCCTGGCCTCAACAAATAGTTTTTTTACCCTGGTTTGCTTACAAACACATTTAAGTATAGGCAGCCTTCCATAGCCTTGTTTTCCACATCAATGAATTCAACCATGTGCAAATGGATCATATTCAGACAAAAATCAATTATTTCTGAACACACACACCCTACTATTTTTCATGCCATTTTCCCTAAACAGTAGAGTGCATATTTACATGACATTCACATTGTTAAGTGTTATAAATAAACTGGAGATGATTTGAAGTGTGTGTGTCGGGATGTGGTCATATTATGAACAAATGCTAAGGCATTTTACAAAAGGGACTTGGGTGTCCATCAGGTTTGGTGCCCAGAGATATTCAAGCTGCTCGTCACTGCTCTAGTTGGTCCTGAGTCTTGTAGGAGGTGTTTATATGGCCACCATGGCTTGTATAACACCACTATCGTGAACTGGGTTACCCTTTTCAGAAGAGAAAGATTTTTCTGAAAATCTTATAACAATAGAACATTTAACTTTCATCAAAATTGTAAAAACATGACTGTGGAATCATGCATAATCTCTCTCACTGTCTAGAAAAAAAAAGTTATCAATGATTTTGTGCAACTTTGCATAAACATAACCCTACACACAAAGTACGAATGAGAAAGAGGGTATAACTGAATCTGCTTTTTTAATCTTAGCCCTTTCCTTGTCACTAAAAGTACAATATTTATATATTTCATGATCTGATCACGCAATTATTTTTTATATAAAGCAATATGTGGTATATGGACTGTATGTATTATGACAAAACAAATGTTTTCTGGTGTAGTCAGCCTGACCACAGGCAGCCATGAAAGCTGACCTTTCAGACACTGTGGCATGCTTCCAGCTCCTGTCTCTTTTGCTTTGTGGCACATTTTCCTTCATCAGAATAACGTTTCTTGTTCTTCTGATTCTCATAAATTTTCATTCAGACTCACAGCTCCTCTGTGACGCACAGAGCTAAGGAATATAACCTATGATGGGCCACTATGTGGCCACATGACTAACAGAGCCAATTAGATTATCTTCTAAGGCTCCTCTCAAGCACTGCAGGGGACTCCTGTGAGTTTATGCCTAGGGTATGGGACACCATCTTCTTCCCTTCTCCCCCCCCCCCTACCCTCTCTCTCATACACACACAGGAAAAAAAATCCTAGGAAGGAAAGTAATGGAAGTAAGTATCCAGCACCTCTATGACATATTCTGAGAAACAGGCTTTCTATGAGGTCACATAATGGCTGAGTACCCAGAACAAGAGGTTGTAGCTGTCCTCTCCCAGTCTCATGTGAACAACGCCATCTGTCTGCCATACAGAGAATCTGCCTGCAATACAGAGAGACTACCAATTCCTTAGTTGGATGTGGTGCCACATACCTTCAATGCCAGCACTCGGGAGGCAGAAACAGGCAGGTCGATGAGTTTGAGTCCAACCTGGTCTACAGAAACCATCAATTGTACATTTCGTTTTCAAAGAAGCCACCCTTGACGTAATTCACAGCTTTATAAGAAACATTTATTTTAATTCAAACTAGTAGATTTTTTGGCACTTTTAAGCCAAAAAAAAAAGAATAACCCACTTGAATATATAACTCCCAATCACTCTATAGAATGAAAAGATTTTAAAAAATCATAAACAAAATCAGAATTATATTGAGTAGAATGTGGTTCATACAGTCATTTAAAAAATACCTACAGTAGAGACAGGAGGATCACTATAGAGTTAGTTGTCTTATAAATTCTAGAGTTAAAAGAAACAGGGTGGTGATGGTGCACACCCTTAGTCACATCATTGGGGAAGAATACACCCTTAATCCCAACACGTTAGAGACAGAAACAGGCAGATCTCAGAGCTCAAGGCCACCTGATACAAAACAAGCTCTAAACAGAGAAAAACTTTGATCCAGGGGTGGAGGAGCACATCTTTAATCCCATCAGTTGGGAACCACATGTCTTTGATCCCAAAACTTAGAATGCAGAGACAGGCACATAGGATTTGGAAAGATTTAAGTTTAAAAGCTACTTACAAAAGGCAGGCTGCAATTCAAACAAATTGTCCTTTGAGATCTCAAAATATATACACTAAAGGTTTGTTTAGCTCCAAAATATCAAAATAATTTCTTCTTTAATCCGGATTGAAAGGTAATACTTTATATATTATCAAAAAAACCAAATTTAGCCGGGCGTTGGTGGCGCACGCCTTTAATCCCAGCACTTGGGAGGCAGAGGTAGGTGGATCTCTGTGAGTTCGAGGCCAGTCTGGTCTACAAAGTGAGTCTAGGAGAGCCAGAGCTGTTATACAGAGAAACCCTGTCTCGAAAAACCAAAAAAAAAAAAAAAAAAACCAAATTTGCCCCAAGAAAAATATTACCCGCCCCCCCCCCCCCAAAAAAAAGGTAATTGTCCCAGAGTTAGGATTAGGGCAGGGCTCTGTTCTTATCTTTACAGGAGATTTAAAGCATCCATTCAAGGAATCCAGCAGAAAACAGATCAGCCACCAAAGAAGACGAGTGGCCCAGATGATCCAGCCTTGCAGACTTCTTCAATAGCAGTTTCCTCAAAAGTCTACAACCACAACAACTCAAAATCGCTAAGATCGTTCAGCTCCACAGACTACTCCAGCCAGATCTTCAGTAAAGTTCTGAAGATCAGCTTCTGTCTATGAACTTCGTAGGACATCTAAATAGCTGAGCACAAAGGGACTGAACATCAAATGATTCTATTAACATTTTTAACCATTTTTCCATTCTTATTTGGGCCCCAAACAGGTTTACTACGTCCCAAATCAGCAGGAAGTCATTTTAAGAGAACAACGTCCCATCCGCGGAAGGTGGGGAGGGTGTTCTCCCCCTTTGGTTATTTAATAGATAATAGAAAATTTTGTTATTTAGGGGAAAAGACTACAAGCTGTTAAATGGTCTTGTTAAATGGGTTTTGGAGGTTAGACCCAGGGACTTCTC
>CAJQZJ010034067.1:4386-14441 GCA_907164525.1 Lophiomys imhausi
TATCTATCTATCTATCTATCTATCTATCTATCTATCTATCTATCTATCATCTTCATCGTCATCCTACTTCTTTATCCATCATCTACCTATAATGTACCTCTTCGCATCTATCATCTATCTTTCTACCCATTTTAAAATTCATTATCTTATTTACTTATCCTCCATTTCATATATTTTTTAATCTATTTAATTTTTGACGTAGCTTTTTGTATGATGTATATGTGGTATTAAAAATGAAATGCCAGAGCGTTCCTTATCTGCTAATTTTGAAGGTCATATAGATAATATTATTAATATAACAATGTTTTATGATGTCATAGTATTTTCATAGATGCATTTATTTTATATACTTCTTTTAATAGTGATGTAATAGTACTTTAAATAAACTGAGACATTCTGAAACCAAAGATCTCAGATTAAAACAGCTCACTTAGGACTGTGAGATAATGAATCTGCAGGCTTCTAGAACTAACTTGGTTGACTTACATTACTTCTAGGATTGTAGTTTTCCTCTATCACCCAAAAATACACAATTCCATAATAGTTTTAGGAAAATACATCCATAATTTAAATGATAAATTGAAGCAGATTTTTTGAGACAATTTGTAAATAGCAAAATTTTGATCCTGAAGAAGTCATGTTTTTCAGATGATCTCTCTCATTTTTTAAAATATTTCTTTATTACTACAGGTTACATCTCCATCTTAGTGTCCTCTTTCCACCCCTCCCAGTCCCGCCTTCTAACCCTCTACCCCCATCCCTTCCATCCCACTCCTCTGGAGTGGAGTGTCTCTACATAACAGTCCCCCACCCCAGTTCAGCAGTCATATGAGGGCCAAGACCCTCCTCATACACTGGGGGCCTACATGGCAGCACCACTAGGGCAAAGTGTCTCATTACCAGGTAACAAAGTCTATGTTCCTGTTCCCCTTGGTGCATTGGTTGTAGTATATATTTCCTGTACTATATGGATAAAATCTGATTACATGTGAAAAGATGCCATGTGCATCCTTCTGAGTCTGGGTTAGCTCACTCAGGATGAGCTTCTCTAGTTCCATCCATTTGGCTGCAAATTGCAGGATTTCATTGTTTATGATGGCTGAGCAGTATTCCATTGTGTAGATGTACCACACTTTTTTAATCCATTCCTCGGTTGAGGGACATCTGGGTTTTTCCCAGTTTCTAGCTATTACAAATGAGGATGCTATGAACATAGATGAGGAAACTTCCTTGTGATTTGGTGAGGAATCATTTGGATGTATACCCAGAAGTGGTATGGCTGGGTCTTGAGGTAAAGCTATTCCAAGTTTTCTAAGATATCACCAGAATTATTTCCATATTGGTTGTACAAGCTTGCACTCCGACCAGCAATGGAGGAGTGTTCCCCTTTCTCCACACCCTTGCCAGCATGTGCTGTAATTTGATCTTTTGATCTTAGCCATTCTGACAGGTGTGAGATGGAATCTCAGAGTCATCTTGAGGTGCATTTCTCTGTTGATTAAGAATGTTGAGCAGTTCTTCAAGTGTCTCTCAGACATTAGGGATTCCTCCTTTGTGAATTCTCTGTTTAGCTCTGTTCCCCATTTTTTTATTGGATTATTTGGTTTCTTGGCATTTAATTTCTTGAGCTCTTTGTTAATTTTGGATATTAGCCCTCTGTCAGATGTTGGGTTGGTGAAGTTTTTTTTTTTTTTCCTCAATCTGTAGGTGGCCATTTTGTTCGAATTAACAGTGTTGTTTGCCTTACAAAAGTTTTTCAGTTTCATGAGATCCCATTTATTGATTTTTGGTCTTATATTTCAGATGATCTTTGTTACAAGAACTAAATCTGAAAGGGAACATGGAGATCTAAATAGCTGATTATAGTCAAGATCATGGCAATTTGTGGGAATGTTTCAGGTCACACATTTTTTCATCTTTGAGGTTACCTCGATGAAACACCTTAATGATTCATTCAATGTATTGAAGACAGACAGATACCCCCACACACCCACAGAGAGAGAGAAAGAGAGAAAGGTCTTTTATATTTAAAATAAATTCTTCCCTTTTCCATTTAAGACCATCCCTGGTTGTACATCAAAAGAAATGTTGCTTGCTCATTTGTCCTGTATGAATTTTCAGTCTTTCACTTTCTACATCCGGTTTCTATTTTAACTTCCATATGCCAGGTTTGTCTTTTGCAATACCGTTGCCTTAAATACAACCTGCTAATATTGGGCTTTTCTGTAACTAGATCCTCCATATCTCTCTCTAAATGTCAATAATAACTCTGTTCTTCTTAATATATTTTCTATTATTTTACCTTATATGACACAAAACCAAACCAGGAGCATTGAGTGTGCTTTATGTTTTGAAGAAATCCAAGACAACTATGCCCACTGGCTAAAGTTACAGTCCAAATACTCATCTTTTTAATTTGTGATTATAATTCTAGAATTTATAGAATCAAGGGATGGTGCACTATGTTCTAATATTATGGTTAATATACTTCTGTGTTTTAATAAATGTGCTTATATGTGTCTTTGTTTTAATCAATGTGATGTGAGGTATTAAAATACCTCCTTCCTTTTTTTCATCTTCTCTTCAGCATATGTGGAGGTGTCTTGCAATCATCAACATCTGGTCTGTGATTTCTAAAATTCAGCTATAAACTTGCTTAAAACAATACATGTGCTCCAAACACAGCTGTCTTTACATTTCTTTTGATCCCACTGTAAAAGAAGCTACATGTCATTTTGTGATTTGAGGTTTTTCAAAGTGAGGGAACTAATAGATCTTGAACTTCTCAGTACCGTCCTTTTCATCTTTCTCCTAAGGGCACAGCATGTGCCAAAATTGTGTGCAGAAAGAAATTCTTCCATGCATTAATGATTATGTTACAGTTTGGCAGAAAACTACCTTGGACAAACTGAGGCATTCATTGACTCCTTTGGTCATTCTTCTAAAAGGCACCCAACCCTGAGCATGTTTTAAATTTGCTTTTCTTTATGTATTGTGCTTTGAGGAGGAGAAAGACTCATTATGTGAATTTATTATGTGATCAGACTAATTTCAGTCTTAATTTCCTAGCAGATGAAGCTCCTACATTTCTGAACTCATCAACTAATACCATAAATACATACTTCTAAAATTTCCTACATCTTCTCTATAGAAAATTAGTATCATCTGGAACACTGCTCCTTTTTTCTTGTTTATGCAAGAGTAGAACAAAACATAAAGTTAGAATCAGTAAACTTCGCAGGGAGTCAACCAAGATTACACAAGTAATTCAGATCTGTCAAAACTCACTATTCTAGCATAGAGACAAGATGAGGAAAACATCAATACTGTTTACATCTTGTTTAAAAGATAATTTTGTTGGCTTGACATCTAATTTTCATTGATATAGTATTTTAAAAAGAGAAAACCAGGAGTCCATTTTCAACATTAGCACTAGATGATGATTGTAAAGGAAGTGTCACTTAAAAAATATTTTAAATAAATAATAATAGACCAACACATTTCAGTCAAGTAGTTAAATGAATTAGAAAACATATATTTTAAATTAAAGAGGCCTTCAGATTGTTTTTCCTCATAACTCACTCTCACTAATAAGAATCACTGGGTTGTAAGCATGTGCATTTTCTATTTGTTTAGAAGATGTTTAGGAAGATTTTGCTTACCTAAGATTGAATCAACCTTAAGAATCTTTATTGTTGTGAATACAAAGCGTCTTTCCAGATTTTATTAAAAAATGCAGGTATTCCTTATTATAAATATTGGTACAAAATAGAAATGTAATATATAATTATGAATTTAAGGTTCCAGTTCCCAATATTTTGTTTCTAGATATTAATTTTATTTGCAAAAATAACAATGAGGTATTATTTGATAACTTGAACTTTTATAAACTGTATTATAGAAAACTTAGAAATAAAATAGAAAGTACATACCAAAATTGACCAGACCTAAGTCTATACACTTCAGTAGATTTCTATACAGTTAGAATAGGCATTCAGAAAAGAAGCTGTGAAGCTTCACATTATATGTTACCCTTTCCATATTGAATATACTTTATGATCTTATCCACCACAAACAGAAAAAAAGCTATTACATAATTAGAACTATAAACACTTAGCAATATTGCTGAGAAATTTTAACCCAGCAATGTTGCTTTTTTTGGCAAGGGATCATACCCAGAGACCTTCTTAGTCTATGTGATCCTGTTGGAATACAGACACATCCTTACAATACACCTTTAATCTAAAACAATGACATCTAATTGAAAGGCAGACAAAGTGATGATTCAGAGAATGAATAGACAGAATAAGTCACAGATAGGATATAGACAACTCTCTCAAGAACAGACAAGAAAGTTGACGCTACCTAAGAGCAGTGCAGAGAGAGGAGTGGGGAGAGGTGAGCTCTGTGCAGTGCAATGGAGTTCAACTGAGTTAAGTCAGTTTGTGCAGTGAGTGCAGTTCTGTTCACAGAGTCCAGAGGAAGGTTTTCAAAGCAGACTAATTCAGTCAGTAGCTGAAAGAAACCAATTTGAATCAGTCAGCTTGAAGAGGAGTTTGAGAAAGAACAGCTGAGTTGAACCAATCAGTCAGATTTCAGAAAAAACTAGAAAGTGTGAGTTTATTCAGCAGTAAGTCTCAGAGACCGAAAACATTCTAGGCCTAGGTTAGCAGATAGACCCTTGCTGCTGAAGCCTTCAAAGTCCAGATTTATAGAAGATTAAATTGGTTATAGGCTTCTAGGCTTGGGCCTAGGGATACTAGAACAGAGTAAGAAATAGTCTGGATTCAGTTCAAGCCATGTATTTGTACAGTTTCGATACGGCTTTCATCTCATCCTGTCTTCTGAGGAAATAAAAACATTTACACATTATATTACCTTCAGAACTTTTGGTAAATTTAAATATAAAACTTTAATAATATTATTTATTTAAAAATTAAAAAAATGAAATGATTCTTTGAATGGTAATCAATTTTAAATTTATTTAGTTTCAGATGGTGTTATTGAATTATCATGTTTCTAAATATTATATATTTTTATATAATCATGACTCACTTTCCCTTCCCTGCGAAAAGTTTAACATTATATTATATATTATTCTTTTATCTTAGCAATGAAGATTTCCCTACATAATCCTACACAAGAATTATGCAGTTTGAGATATGAATGACTGTTTAGTGCCCTATGAAGGAAGAGACAATGCACAATATGAAGGAGCTGCACGTGTTTCTGTGATGAGTAGTAGACACATTGAAATAAATGCAAATGAATGTTAACACTGAGGATGATGAAAACAACATGAAGAAATAATTGAAAAGAAAACATCATCATGAGGAAAGTAGATGGGCAAGACAAGTCTTATGTAGACAAACTGTTATTTTGTACTCCCTCAATAGATTTATGCTACTTTCAAATATACCAGCTATTTAGATATTCTTCCAGATTTTCCTAAAGTACATAATGGCAGGCAAGAATATTCTCTGACATAGTGTGATAGTCTTATGTTGTATAAAGAAGTGAGCAAAGGTATTTTCAATAGTAATAATAAGTTACTTGTGTACTCTGGAGAGAAAAAGACTAGTTGTGTTTCTGACATATCTATAGATATTCCTTATAATTTATAAGTTTATAAATATTGAATCTAAATCATTGGTGAACATTTCACATACTTAAAAAAAATTCCAAAACCTCACCTGTTTAGAAAGTCTCCTTATCTATGACTCAATCAATAAGCAACAACTAACTCAGAAATCAGAGCTTTCATGACTTATCCCAAAAGATAATGAACCTGTTTGCTACATTTTCTTATATAAGAACTTTGACTCATAAAATATCATATAGACCCCTAGATCCCATTGCAATTTATATGATTGGATTTCACTGGTACTCTTTAGAATGGGACCTCTTCCGACAATGGTGGATACATTTCTCATTAATTATTTCATTTATTACTAATTAATAAAAAGACACATAATGTCTTCCTTTTCTTGTGATCAGACACATGAAAAAAGAAATTTATAAAATAAGGTGTTTAATTGCACTTACAGTTGCAGAGGGTTAATGTCTATGATGTGGAGAGAAAACACAGAAGTGAGTGGCTGGAACAGCATCTGGAAGCTCACATCTTGCAAGGGGAAGAGAACACTGGGGATAATGGGAGGATTTTGAAGCCTCAAAACCAACCCCTGTAATGTATTTCCTCCAACAAGACCACATCTCTTAATCCTTTCCAAATAGGTCTACCAAATATTCAAACACAAAAGAATCATGGGCCGTTATTATTCAAACCACTACACATTATATACCATAAAATGGGATAATCAGTTCACCCAGGGGGAAAAAAAAATATTTGAGACTGGGGCGATGACTCAGTGTCCAAAGAACTTACTGCATAAGTGTGAGGACCTGATTTCCAATTCTCGGAGCCCATGGAAAAGCAAGATTATGGAAATATACATCTGTAATCCCAATGCTTCTAAGACAAGATGGGAAGTTGAGATTGAATCTTCAGAAAATTTTGACCCAGCTAGCCTGAAATAACAGTGTCAAATAACTAAAATAAATTCTGTTTCACACAAGGAAAGTGAACACTAACACCTCAATTGTACTCTGATCTTCACACACACACACACACACACACACACACACACACACATACACAGAGAGAGAGAGAGAGAGAGAGAGAGAGAGAGAGAAAGAAAGAAAGAAAGAAAGGACAATATGATTCTCCAAGAAGCTCAGATATCTAAGCTGAAAAGTCTTTGTGATATGTGCAGTGATAAGGAAATACTTGGCATCATGAGAGTGGTTTGGAGTACTGTTTAATGAACACTGAAGATTACACAAATCATATATGATTTTCTTATTTCTTATTTCACTATGATACATTAGTAATAATAGCAAAAATATGAAATGTACATGTAGGATGATCATTTTAGGCTGATTTTCTAAGTCAATGGCTGCTAAGGAGTCACATGGAATTCAGTGTTACTATAGTGTAATTGTCAAGAAACCCTAATCATACATTTGGAGTATTTGAAATCTATTGACATGTGAAAAAGCTTAGTATTTTGGAGCTGAGAGTGTACTGACATGCTTGCAGAAATATAATAATTTCTTGTAGCTGTCTTCGGACAACAATGTAAGAGACAGAGTAACAGATGTTTATGACATAGAAAAACTAGTGAGTTATGAAAAAAATAATCAAGACAATGGGTAAACTCGAAAATAAAGAATAGTAGAATGTTAAAGTCAGGTGCCAAATACATATGGACTGGACATTGGGAATGTATGCTAAGCCATATAACTCTTATAATTGTGGCCTATTTATTTCTGTTGTTTTGTATTGTATTTATAGTTATAAGAAAAGGAACCATTTTTTGGACCGAAAGGGAGAGCTGTTGGGGGGAAAAAGAAATACCTTAAACTAAAAAAAAAAAAGAAGGAAAGAGGATGGGGGGTTGAAGGGAAGGAGGGTGGATGGGACTGGAGGGGGGAGTAGGGAAGGGATTATGATTGAGATGTAACTTGAAGAAATAAAAAATAAATTATTAAGAAAAAGAATTTAGGAGACTTTATGAAGATACAAAATATATCTTAGGCCATATTTTGTTGTAACAGAATAGTTGACATTAGACAATTTATAGAGAAGAGGAAATTATTGCAGCCCATAGTTTGGAAATTCAAAATGATGGCCGTAGCATCAAGTTGCTTTTCCTCAATGTCTCCTGAAGAAGAGAGTTAAACTTTTCCAATAGTTCATTCTGATAAGAATATTAAGCTATTCACTAGGATAGATCTATTTTAACCCTCCAAAGCTTTAAAGTCCCCATACCCACCAACCAACATCAATACCCTACGGGAAAAGAAAAGTTTATCATATCACAAGTTTTAGAGGATAGAGTAGCATTCAAACTAAGATGATACCTGTATACAAAGGGGATTGATTAGCCATCAATTATTGCTAAATTGAGAGGAGGATTATACCACTACCTACTTCTGTTGACATCAGAAATTAGGAGCCAGTAGCATCTTTACTGTGAAAATATTACATGTTGATTTCAGTGTCTGATGGATTTTACTAAGCATTTGTAAAACTCCTGTTTGAAGTCATTTGACTCCCTAGAACAAGAGTAATTTCATTTGTCATACCCTGTAAGGTCAATATTACACAATGAAATCCAACTTCTTTACAGGTGAGACAAATGACAAGAAATATCCAGTCCAAATAACATAAATGAAGAAAATTCTTACAAGAGCACAATGTCTAGAATTAATTTGGAATGAAATATTGACAAAGATCTGATAACTTCTGGGTCCTTGAAATGTAGGAATCATCTTGGTAGACTTTGGTTCCATGAACCTTATGCTGTGGTTGTTTTTCTCCCCTCAGAGATCTTTCAGTAAGTGATCTTATGGCTGGCATTTTTACAGATTGGAAAGCAGGCCAGCTGGAGGTCATACTAAATTAAACTTTGCTGAGCGTCAAGGACAGCAGCCCAGACGGCATCAATACAGGAAAACGCAGGTGTCTATACAGAAAGAGATTAGTTTTGTCTCATTCACTAAATGTGAAAAATGCTTCTTTATGGTTCTTCCTTCAGGGAGATATCACACAGTGGAGAATGTCAGTGAATCTTAACATGTTGTTGTCTCTTTGCTTTTCTTTACATTTACATATTTAAATAAAGGAATGATGAATGCATGGATGCTTTGAGGTCTGTGCACACCTTTTCATTATGTTAAATAGACTGAGTTTTCTATGAAATATGGACCACTCAAGTCAGTACCTGCACAAGCTCATTATTGTTAATTTACATGTCTGGTATGGAAGAGAAGACACACATATTTACTTTACTAGTGGTAATTAGAAAGATAATTCTATTAGCTAAATGTTCAGCACTTAAACATGTCTTAAGAAACTCAAGGAACATGAAGTCATTATTCATTTAGTCATATAAAATGCAATATGTATACATATAAACTTGGAGTTAAGTACACATGAATAGACAAATCTACAGACACTTAAATCTATGGATTATCATTGGTTTTGCAAGTTATTGATATTGGTGTTAGCATAGAATACAGCTTTAAGTGTTGAGAGAATAATGGCAGTCCTTTTCTCAATGTCCTAAGAGAAAGTTTCTAGCTAGCACAAGAGATTTAAGCACACATTTCTTACATTTAAAGCAAACAGCAAAAACTTTGTATGTCTTAATAGTTTATCAGTATTTATATGTATTTATTCAAATCACATCAGAAGTGTGATAATATACTTATTTCACTGAAAAGAAAGTAAAGAATATTTTACTTATAGCTAAATTTTTTCTTTTATTTGAATTTTAGTATAACTCCCATCTGGCTAGAGTGACAGTTCTTTCCTCATGACACTGACTTTCTTCAGAAAATGATACTTTAGAAGTTTTTAATAAAATTTAATTGTTGTTCATTGACTTATTGTTAATTAAATAATATCAATTTTGACATCCTTATTCATAATCAAATATATTTTCAACATTTGTTTGGATGGTTGGCTGGCTGCGTTACTGGATTAATGCATGGATAGATGCATGGATGGATGGGAAGGTAGATGCATGCATAAGTGGGTGGTTATATTGAAAAACAAATCAGTGTGTTCTAGAAGGCATGTCACAATTTCTTCTTTTTCACTAGCTCTGGTGCAAAATGATTAGTCAGGGAACTCAGGGAATGAGAGTACCTCTTTTGCAACAAAAGGGCAAAATCGATCACAATAACATTTGGTTTTCTGTGAAATCAATTTGGTAGAAATCATTTGCCTAGCAGTCGGCATTTCCTCTGAATTGCTAAGTACTACCCACTCTACTGATTGAGAACAGCTTTCTATACATGAGACCGGCATATGCAAATTGAAATATCAGTGATTAAAGTGACATATGGCTTAAGCTTTGCTTTAAGCGAAATCTTATCAGGCATGAAAATGTTTAGTTGGAGATAGAATTCATCCTGACAGCATGAACTTGTTTTCTCTCTCTCTCTCTCTCTCTCTCTCTCTCTCTCTCTCTCTCTCTCTCTCT
>CAJQZJ010034067.1:24369-34864 GCA_907164525.1 Lophiomys imhausi
GACATCCAGTTGGACCAGCACCATTTGTTGAAGATGCTGTCCTTCTTCCATTGTGCGTTTTTGGCTTCTTTGTCAAAGATTAGTTGGCCATACCAACTATCATTTTTAAAAGTGTCTTTTAATGACTAATAACAGTACATTTAATGAGACTTATTTTTTTATATTGTTTCATATATATGGAATGATTCTTCTGTTTAGTGTAGAATGGCTTTTGTTGCTCAACTGAAATTCCACAAATACAATAATTAGAATGCAAAAAAGCAGCTGCATGTTTAGCAATGCCTGGTGATTTCCTTTTATTTATCTATCTCACATTGGAATTTTCACCAGATAGAATGACATTTCAAACACTGAAGAACTAGAATTTAGATCCAAAATATATGTGTTCATGTGACTTAATTCTCCAAAGGTAATATTCTCAAATCTGTATCTTTGCTGCTTTTGAAAGATAACAAATGACAGGTAGGTAGTATGATGACCAAAAAACACTGCTGTAATATTCTCTGAAGACCCACTATCAATTAGTTTGAGCTATGTAATATAATATGTATTCCTTCTTTCTCCTTTCACATGTGCCATTCCTTTATGGAAAATAAATTCTGATTGCAGAATCCTCTTCTTTTCTTTCTTTCAAAAGTTATATTTATTTACCTTGTATATGTACTGTGGATATGTGTGGGTGTGCACGTTCCATGATGTGTAGAGGTTAGAGGGAAATTTTAGAAAGTGATTCTCTCATTTCAACACGTGTGTCTGAGCAATCTCACTGAAAACCACAGGGTTGGGAGCTCATGAGTTTACTCACTTAGCCATCTTGCTCTTCCATTCAGAGTTTTTTGTTGTATGTGCTTTGTAATTGTCCATGGGAGAAGCCCATAGTAACTTGGAAGGTAGGAGTGAGCCAGGAGAAAATATTTTTGTTGGAAAATATTAAATTCTGCAATGATTGGTCTGGCTTCTGAATATTCTGTGGAAACAATGAGATGGAATATACTGCCAGCAGGGATTAGATAGGACTCTGTGTATGATCAAGGCAAGCATAGAAGATTTGTCCTGTCATAGACATTGTTTTGGTTTCTGAAAGACCACAGGAAATTTAAAAATCAACACACACACAGAGAGACACACACACAAATCTAAAAGAGATAATCTACAACAAATTTATATTTTAAAATATATTCTAAATTGGTCTAGATTGTAGAAATATTTCCTTGAAAATTGGAAATCATGACTCTGGAGCCCTAATACTGAAGGCTATTCTGCCCACATTGCCTCACAGTCAAGAAGTAGAAAACAGGATTGTTTTGAGTTTAAGGGCAATCTGCGCTACACAAGATTTCAAGATAATCTTGGCTACAGAGTGAAGCCTGTGTTAAAAAAACACAAATGAAACAAAAAGCTAAATCTGAAGGGCTAAGATAGAATAATGCCTTTTTATGATTGATATTACATTGTTAGGAATGAGAATTCTCAGGCTGCCAAGATGGATCAGCAGCTCTTACTATCAAGTCTGATGCCAAAGTCCAGCTTCAGCTGCAAAGGTTCAGTTCCTGAGATGGAGAAGGGGTGTTAGAGTAAAGTGAAGACATTGACTACCTGTTGACTTTCAAGGAAGTGACCCCAAATACCTTCTGTCTCCTTTACTTATACAGTCACAATCCTGCTCATTTGAGCAGTGGCATCATTGGTTATTTTATTTAAAGAAACTATAACATCAGTATAATATTAGCCCCATCATTACAAAACTCCCTGATAGTTTCCCTTCCTCCTTTCCCCAGTCTATGTGGTGTAGGGGTGCAGAATACAGGTGGTTGGGACAGCAGAGCCAGGAGTACAATGGATTAATACTCAAGGACCTGCTTAGGCAAGGCAGTTCAACTTTATTGGGGTAAACCAGAACTTTGAGATCTTTGTGGGGATTTACATGATGAGTGTACATTATTGGTTGGGGAGGCACTGGCACACTTCATTTGCATGGAGTGGCATCCCAGGAATTCCAAGTGCTTCTGATTGGGTTATAGGGACAGAAGAAGTTGAGCATGTAACTGAGAATGGGAGTCCTCCATTAGTGCAGGGTGTGAGCATTAAAATAAAACACAGCATAATCAGAGGAATAATAAGGGATAGGGGCCCGGAAAACATCTTATTGAAGCAACTTAGTGCTCAGTGGGTTGAAATCTCAAGAGCAAATCTGTGCAGAGTTTAAGAATACTAACATTGGTCTCAAACATTTGATACAGTTACATAGACACAACGTTCTTTCATAATACCCCCATGTTTAACAGTCACTTGTTTATTGCTATCTTGGTTTGGAGCACAACCCCAGCAAGAAAATTCATCTGTTGCTGGATGGTTTAAAGGCTGCCATCCGTGGATGTCATTGCCTGATTAAGTTTATCTAGGAAGCCTCCAGCCATGTGGTGTGTCTGGATGGTGGCAACTGTAGCAGCAGTCTTGGTTTCTATTCCTCCTAGAGATAAACTTATCACAATAGGGGTGCAAAATCCTGGCAAGGGTTGTCTGTGGAGGAGATTGCTTTTCCTTTATGCCATAGGAAGAAAAGAGGTAATGCACAAGTGAAGCCAGTACCAGTGTAAATGACAGCACATTGGCATCTGTTGGTGCAGGCCTTCAAGAGAGAGGGAGGAGTAGGGTAGACGTTTATTAAAAAAAAAAAAAAGGAATGTCCTAAAGGTCTGGGTGGGTGTCATTTCTTCTGGTCTACATTATCACTGAAGTATTTGTGGCACTCCAGAGAGCAAGTGTTGAAGGAATCTCAATCCTTGTCTATCACCCTTCATCATTCAACCCTCCTGCTTAAGGTAGTTGAGAAGTGAAATATCATGTTAATTATGTGACCTGTGTAAAAAGATTCTCTGTGTGTCTTGGCAACCTTTTAAAATTGGCTTCACAAGGCATGGAAGCATTAGAAACAAAGTTGCTAGAATTATTAGTGCTTTCATGAAGGAAATACATCAGTCTGGAGACTGTAAACTAGGAGGATGTGTCATTATAAGAGATACATGCAGCTTGTCCGTGTAAAATAAATTGGCTTAATAAATGGCCTTAATTTTATTAATAGAAGACTAAATAGTAAAAGTCAAATAAAAGAAGGCAAAACATATCTCCCAATTAATTTTTATATTGATACTATATTGAAAAACTCATAAAATATATTGGTAAAATAAAAAGGAAGTGTTAAAATGTTAGTTTTATATTAACCAAAGTATTGATCCAACTAACAAGAACATTTCTCAAACTTTTTTTTAAAGTCAGCCTTAAATCTATAGCAGTGTACTTATACCACCTGTGGGAGGTGAATCCTAGTTGATTCTGTAAAGCTTAACAGAATTTTTAAAAGCAATAGTCACATACCTTCCTGCCACAGCAGATGCTTAGGAAACAATTTTGGGTTTAGTAAGCATGAGCTGGGTTGTTTCAGGCTATGTAAGCGTCAAGACTTTACACATTATTATTGCAGTTTTTGGTACTGTAGTTTTGTGTTCTAGCTGAGCTGAGTGGCCACAGTTAACTGCAGCAAGTCTGCTGAGAGGATTTAACTTGGCCTGGCTGGTCCTTCCCACCAAGATGCCGCCCACACCTCACTTGAAAGAGAGGCCCACTCTGCAGCCACCAGCTCCAATGACTCACTTTTTCTGTTGTCTTTGAGATCCCAGGTATGGGCCAGGTTGTACCCTATGAGGAGTGCTCCTAGCAGGGCTGGGATCTTGCACCTGTGTTTGGTCCCCTCAAGAACCTCCTCCCCACTTCCCCTCAGCCTACCTATGCCACCAGAGACAAGGAGAGGTGGAGAGTGTGCAGAGTAGGTCAAAGATGGAGTCCTATGAGCCAGAGGGCAGGGAAACTCAGTCTCATGTCTGAAGCCTATGGAGGAGTGCTTAGATGTATATAAAAAAGAGTCTGCTTAAAACAACAATCTGATTTTGCAAGGATCCAATCCTGGTGAGGCTGGCATGAGCAACCAGAAATTCCCAGAGCTCTGGACCTTCAGAAGGGCCTCAAGCAGAGGGGGAGGCAGAGATAGCCAAGGAATCAGCAGGCATCCTTTCCATTCTTGGCTTGAAGGAGGAGTTTGCCTGTATCTTTTTCTGAAGAGTGCAGTCTTGCTGACCAGGAGAGGAGAGCAGCCATCTGGGCACTCATGATCTCTGCCCATTTTGGGGTCCCTGATTGGAAGCGCTGTTTGTTTTGCCCTTCTCTCATGAACTGTTGGTCATCAGTCAAAGAGAGAGGTCGAGGGAAGAAGCAGACCAGGCAGGGCTGGGACAGGGATCTTATGGCTGCTATTAACATTCCAAGACCAGCTTCAGTGAGACAGTTCAACCTCATTCAGGGAGAACAGGGGTTATATAGGACTTTGGAGGTTCCCACAGTGGGAGTACATTATTGGTTGGAGCTTAAGGTACTAGCATACCTCATTTTCAGGGAGAAGCACCCCAGAAATCCCAGGTGCTTGCTGAGTGGGTTCTTAATGGGAGAAAGGAAGTTAAGCATGTAACTTCCTTAAGGATTACTTGACATTCATCAGAAAGACAGTTTAGTGATCTGGTTCCCCAGATCAGGCAGAGAAGTGGGAACACTGATGGGAAAGGGAGTCCTCCATTTAGGGTCAAGCTCAGGTCTCTCTGAACATTGCAGAATACAACCTTAATAGTGAAGTACAACACCACCTAAACTTATTTTCACTACAAAGCATAATTTCAGCAAGCCAAAAATAAAAGCCTATCCATGCATGTCCTGTGGACATGAGCACATACACAGCTGGTAACAAATGCAGTTACACAGTTATGCAAGGTAAGAGATATATTAACCATTTGTGGATATAAGTCCATTCATTAAATAACACCCCTCTGTCACAATACTTTTAAAACTACAGACAAAGACATGATTATCATTCCAAGAAACCTTTCCAGATATGCACTTATCAATTTCTGATACTGACTTTCCAAAAACCATTTCTTTTAAATCTCTATTGATCAGACACGACCTCCCTATTTTCTACATCTCTGTTGATCAGGCACAGCTTACTCAGCACAGCTATGTAAGCATAACTCACTGTTCCCCACATCTGCCAGAAACCTTCTCAGTATGATTGAAGCTGTCTTTCTAGGGACATGATTATGTGTGCCAAAAACAGGATTAATAGTCCCATCTAGAGGACTATAGAGACAGAGAGAGGTGAGGAGGATTTTAAACCTCGAAAGACCACTGAAAAAAACAGAAGCATCCACAGGGCTTTCATCCTGAGTGATCACGGGCTTGTCCATGATCAACAAAATGAAACTATTGCTATGACTATAAACAGCATAGAAAAAGCAAGGAAAACTTGTAGCAAATGTGATCCAGTTAATGAGCATAGTGGCCACCAAATTCACTATAGGTCCTTGCATAGTCAGAAGGAGTTTCCAAGAGACTTGGCACAATAGAGTCCATAGGATTTCCATGGTCCTTGCCCAGTAAAATCCCAATCATATGTTGTTGCCTGTAAATGCTGCATGGACACTACCAGTCTACCTGAACTGGATCCATAAAACCCACATGGTAAAAGGAGACAACGGATTCTTGTAAGTTTTCCTCTCACTACACATGACCTCTGTGGAACACATGCACACTAGGGAGACACACACACACACACACAATCTAAGAAAAAATGCACAACAAATTTTAAAAATATGTTTCAGAAATAAATAGAAAACATGAAATATATTCATATCAATTTTTTAGAAATAAAAATCATGTTTCTAGAGCTCTGTAGATACATATATTATATATACCTATGTATTTCAGGGACAATCTTATGACTAGTGTATTCTTCGTGCCTATCTCCATTTGTCTCTGATGAACGGATATTAATTGGGTGTTTAAAATGTCATTTGCCATGGGGAAAAATCCAATAAGTTTGTGTTTATTGACAATAACTTGTGTTTGCCATATGGAATTTTAAATGACAGAAACACATTAGAATACTTAGAATTATTCTATTTTTTTCAGGAAAAAATGTTCTTTTTAATGTTTTGTCTACGACTACTTTTCCTGTATGTGTTTATGTGAACTTCGTGTGTGTCTGTTGCCAATGGAACCCATAATAGGATATCTGATACCCTATATAACTAAAATTACAGCTATATATAAGTCACCATTTGGGTCCTTGGAACTAAGCTCATGTCCTCTTCAAGCCCAGCAAGTGCTCTATCTACTGAAAAATCTCTCCACTCCAACATGACATTATAATACATAAATATACACATGTGAATATATTCTTTCTGAAGAATGGAGTTGCATGCATTCTATATTTTTATACTCCTGCTCTATATTTTAGTGAAGGAAATGTTACTAACAAAAATCACTTCAAGTTTCCCCCCTTGGCCATTTGATGGGTTATAGATACTTGTTATTTAGGGGGAGAGATTACAAGTTATTAAATGGTCTTGTTAAATGGGTTTTGGAGGCTAGACCCAGGGATTTTTCTCTTTTTCTTTTCTGTATCCTTCTTTCTCTTCTATGTAGGGGTGAAAAGACATGAAAAAAATGGGATATAGACATAATATAGGAATGATAAAGAAAAGGGTACAGATTATTGAATATGCTCTTATATCTTTGTATATTGATACAAAATTAAGATTATATTTGGCTACATTGGTATTGATCTTTGTATATTGATACAAAATTAAGGTTAACTCTTTTTAAGATATTGTACCTTGTCTCTTAGCAGCTTTATTTCTGATTAGCTTAGAAAATAACTATAATAGGCTGTCATAGTACCTAACAAAATGACAAGCTTGCAAGACTGTTAGTTTGCATTTCTTAATTATCCTAAACAGTTTATGACAATTAGTAGTAAAAGGCCAAAACATCACATTTCATTTTTTTTAATATAAGAGATAGATAGGGCCTCTTCAAAAACATCAAGAGATCTGCAAATATGGCATTCAAAGATGTTTTCGTAACTTTAGATTTTTTTATATCAAGACATATCAACTCCTAACAGCACTCCCTCTTCTACCCCAAGTAGAAGATGAGCATCGAAGAATCTCCAGTGGGAGATGACTGAATTAGTCGCAAGCCTATCTCTTGGTAGGAAAAGCCCCTTGCTCCAACTGTAGACAGAATGCTGTCCAAAAAGGACAAAACCTAGAAGCAGGTAAGTCGACAGCCTAGCTCTGCCAAGACAGGGTAGGCAAGTCCTTCATAACCCCTGCTCTACAATCAATGTCTGTCAGAGAAACGGGGCCAGACGGCTGAAGAGCGATGCTGTAATGTATGGAGAGAAAATGGGAACTGTCCAGGCAGCCACTGGTATGTCATTTCTTAGTTTGGGAAGCTGCAGACCCTGTACTTCCTATAAAATCAGATATATTTATCCCTCTCAGGTCTCTGAGGTGGTTGAAGAACAGATAGCTAGAGTCTCATAATTAAATTTTGAGTTGTTTAGGAGTCAAGAGACTGTTATAGATCTAAGAAGATGCTTTTAAAATTGTGTTGCAAGTTAGTATGAATGATGAGTTAGATATAGAACTTTAAACTCATGGAGATGGTTAGATAGTAGAATGTTAAAGTCAGGTGCCAAATACATATGGACTGGACATTGGGAATGTACACTAAGCCATATAACCCTCATAACTGTGGCCTAATTACCTCTGTTGTTTTGTATTGTATTTATTATTATAAGAGAAAGAGCCATTTGTTGGACTGAAAGGGGAAACTGTAGGGGGAAATAAGATATACCTTAAACTTAAAAAAAAAGGGGAAGAGGATGGAGGGTTGAGTGTGGGAGGGTGGAACTGGAGGGGGAATAGGGAGGGGACTGCGATTGGGATGTAACTTGAAGAAATAAATAAAGGAAAAAAAAGATAATGTACCTAAGTAATGCTTAAAAATGAATTGTGAAATTTTGGCCTTTTGTTAGCAACTGTCATAAACTAGGATAATTAAGAAATGCAAACTAATAGCCATTCAAACATGTCATTTTGTTAGGTACTATGGTAGTCTATCACAGTTATTATTCTAAGTTAATCAGAAATCAAGTTGTTAAGAGACAAGCAACATTTGCTTATCCAAATATAAGGAGATAGATAGGTGGTCTTCAATAACTTCTGAAGATCCGTATAATATGGCATTCAAAGATGTTTTCTTAACTTAAGATTTTTTTTTATATTGAGGCATGTCAGCTCCTGACAGCACCTCCTATTTTAGGAATCTCCAATTGGAGATGGTTGCATTAGTGGCAAGCCTGTCACTTGGCAAGAAAAATTCCTTGCTTCAGCTATAGACAGAATGCTATCCAAAAAAGACAAAACTCGGAAGCTGGTAAGTCGACTCTGCCAAGACAGGGTAAGCAAGTCCTTCATAATTCCTGCTTTACAGTTAATATCTGTCAAAGAAACGGGGCAGCCAAATGGCTGAAGATTGATGCTCGAATCTATGGAGAGAAATTAGGAACTGTCCAGGTACCAGTTATTTGGCATTTCTTAGTTTTAGGAGCCGCTGCTCCTACACTTCCTGTATAATCATATATATTTATCCTTCTTAGGTATCTGATGTGGTTGAAGACTAGATAGTTATAATCTTATAGCTAAATTTTGAGTTCTTTAGGAAATTAGGAGGGTGTTCTGGATCTAAGAAGATGCTTTCAAAATGGTGATGCAAGTTATGATGGAAGTGGAGTTGGATATAGATCTTTAAACTCATGGAGATGGTTGCATATTAGAATGTTAAAGTCAGTTGCCAAATATGTATGGACTGGGCATTGGGAATGTATGCTAAGCCTTATAATTTTCATAAATGTGGCCTAATTAGTTTTGTTGTTTTGTATTTTATTTGTTGTTGTAAGAGAAAGAGCCATTTGTTGGAGTGAAAGCGGGAGCTGTTGAGGGGAAAAAGATGTACCTTAAACTCAGAAAAAAAAAAAATGATGCACTTGCGGGGATGAGGGGAAGAGAGTGGGAGGTTGGGACTGGAGCAGGGAGCAGGGAGGGGATTGTGATTGAGATGTAACTTGAAGAAAAATAAATAAATAAAAAATTTTAAAAACCACTTCAAGTATGATCAAATGCATATATGTTCAACTATTAAGTAACTGGAATACTTATTTCTGTTCATGTGGAACACAGTTATAAAATTAATATGTTTGATAAGAACTGCAGCTACTATGTTGTCATGATTTCTATTTTTCATAAACTTTTTCCAATTTATAAATGTATCTTGATTCTTCAGGCAACACTCTTAGTATTACTTCCAAGATCTCAGAAATTCAGAAACTTCATCTATATTTGTAATGTAAAAACAATAATAATAAATAATTGTAATAATAATCTTAATTTGTAACTTGTAAGAAGTTCAATGGATACTTTACTATTTTTTCTTTTACATTTAAGAAAATACCACCTTATTGAAGCTTGTCTTAATCATTTGTAAAAAATTCAAGGAATTGTCTGTTTTCTTCCTTTTATTTCCCCTCTTTGTCTTCCATTAGATTAATGTTATAACATTAGTGCTGTTCTGGTCTTATGACCCATATTTACTTATTATGATACATATATTCACTTGCTATAATATACTCATTTAATTTCCTGATTTCTCTGAGCTGGAGAAAATTTTAAGCATGCTGTTCAGATTCATAACTGAGACACATATTTGGGTAAAAGTCAGAGTTATATGCAATCAATATTTGTATAAGATATATTTCTAGCATTGTTGCTAAGTATTGTGTGTCCATAGAATTATATGTATACATACATTATTCCAAAATACCTGCTTTTCTGAAGTTTTCATTCCACTCAGAGAAAGAAAGTGACACACAAAATAAATATGTGTTTTGAAACAGAAGTTTTGATTTAACCATCTCCTGAAGATCATATGGCAAGGGACTTGGTGCAAGCATGTGACTATTGGGGTTCAGTGGAAAGAACTCAGGTCATTGAAGACATGCCTTTGCAGAGAATGAGACCCAAGTACTCTCTTCTTTCTCCCAGTCTCTCTGGGCTTTCTTTCCATGAGGCTAGTGGCTTTGTTTTACCAAGCACATGCTACCATAATAAAGCCCCAATCAGCAGTATCAACTAATCTTGGCCTCAGATCTCCAAAGCTATGCTTCAAATAATTTTTGAGGGGTTGGGGAGATGGTTTAGTTGGTAGGTTTATTTGCTATAAAATTGAAGATGTAAGGTCAAATTCCTGGCACCACAGTAATAGTTGGGTGTGCCTACATATGACTCTATACTCAAGAATTGGAAGACAGAGACAAGAAGCTGTCAAGAGCTTGTTGCTTAGCGATCCAGTTTGAAGTGAAGAGTTTCCATTTCCCTGAGGCACCATGACTCAAAGCAATAAGACAAAGAGTCATAGAGGAAGATGTCTGGCTTCCTTTTCTGGCCTTTCTATATATGCACATAATCCTGCATTCCCACACACTCAGGTACATACAACACACACACACACACACACACACACACACACACACACACACACACACACA
>CAJQZJ010034067.1:34874-93974 GCA_907164525.1 Lophiomys imhausi
ACACACACACACACACACACACACACACACACACACACACACACATCACTATCTCAGGTGTTACAGTAATGAAAAAAAATAATTAATATAGTACAGCATGTGGTATGAAACGTCCAGGAAAAATAGTAGATGAAAATAAGGGTTGTATGTACATTGTTAATAAAGGCCTTTGTGAAAATATTCTTCAATTTATTATTACTTATACGCTACTCTGTGAAAGGTGCTGAAGTAATGGTACTCAAAGACTAAAATAACTAAGCATAACACAAGACAGAATTATATACCAGGAGAAAATTGTGGTAATTTATTTAAGGGGAGTTAGATTAACATAAATTAGATTTAGTGAATATCTTGGGGCTTTTGATACAGTCTCTTAATATTTAAGGATGAAGTGGGTGGAGCTAGAGTTCCCACGCTAGAGAAGACAAGATGCAAGGCAGCTTGTATCATCTGATGGAGAAAATGATGGTGGACTAAAAAATTGATCTCAAACAGAGCTGAAACATTACCACCATGTCTCCCTGAGGTAGAAAGAAATTGGTGAGTAGAAAGAGAAACAGTCTCAGCAAAGCAGCAAAAGGCCAAATGAGCAGAAAAGGTCTCAGCAAAGCAGCAAAAGGCCAAGGACTAAACCCTGTGGCACAGCTTTTGCCTAGAGGTGTTCTACCAGTTCAAACAGTGGCCTGAGTGGAACTGTGGCCAGCCTCAAACACTGAGACAGAGCGACTGAGTGGCTAATACAAACTGAATAAGTTGGCTTATGGACAGCTGAGGCGTTCCAGAGAGAAGAAATCCTCAAACCTCATTTAAAGTGTAGCTTCCATAGCCAATTTACCCTAAAGTACTTAAGTTTGAGATATTCCTGAAGGAAAACTGTTGACTAGGTGCCTTAAAGGATCTACTCATGAGGTGTTCCTCACAGCTGAGGACCTTCCCCAGAGACTGTGTTCCTGACAAATGAAGACCTGTCCCAGAGATTGTATCCCTCTAAAAGGTTAAGATTAGCTGTTAGATAGTAGTTGTTATAGTTATTAATAGGATTAGTTGTTAGGTAACAGGGGTTATAGTCATTCTTAAGGCTAGTAGTTAGGTAATTGTTTATATTTGTTTTAAGTACATAATGCTTATTAATACATATATATTGGATAATTAAAAAGTTTTGTCTTCATATTTAAACTATGAGATTTAGGTTATTCCCATCATGTGGGAAGCATTTATGACTGAGAGAGTAGAATTCATTCCAGTAAAGTATCTCAAAATAGTCCATGTAGAATGAAACAACTGTAGAGATTTATTCTAGCTTCCTGCTTCAGCACTCTCCCACACATAAAATGCATCTCACTTTGTCTTAAATTTCATTCTATATACTCTTTAAGTGCTGTCAGAGAATAAATTAATAAAAGATATGTAAAATTATTATATTATTTTGCAATGAAAAATAGGGCATGTTGATACTCTTCAACAATATGAATACACCCGGGAGGCATTAAGTGAATTAAGCTAAACACAAGGGACGATGATCTTACTCATATGTGGCATTAAAAAAGAAAAACCTGTTTGTAAAGACTAGAGAATGCAATAATTGGCGATAAGAGAATAAGTTGGAGAAGGGCCTGATGTTCATTCAAGTTGATTAAAGACTATAAAATGTTTTCTAACTCAAAGGAATAAACTTAGGTGGTCTGTTGACTACACATTACTATAGTAAATAACATCTTATAGAAATCTTTAAAATGCTGATGGTTTGGATATTGTATTCTCACCAGATAACTATTAAATGTATGAATAATGAATACATCAATTATCTGGATTTAGTTCTCATACTGTGTATAATAAAACATGATGGTGTACATCATAAATGAATAAAATTTTATGTCAATTTAAATAATGCAAAGATAAAATTTTTACAATCAGAAGGATGGACAAAAGAAATTATGTGAACATGTTTTTTCAGTAGGATCTGAGGCTGAAAAGTTGGCTTCAGTGCTTACCTGAGGAAATAGTGGAATAGGAAGTGGCTGGAATTAGACTTCAATAATCCTAAGCAAGGGCTGGTGAACTGGAAAACCAGAAAGTGCCACGAGTTTAGATATCATGCAGAAGCAGAAGAATGAAAGTCACACTCAGGCCAAGAAAAAACAGGCAGACATATTGTGACCAAATAAAGGGATGATAGACACTGAGTACGTTCATCTCTCTGTAATGTGTTTATGATGGTTTTATAAGAGTGAGTCATTGTCAGCATTTAGAAGCAGGAAGTCCTTGTGGCCGGTACCATATTTAAACTTAGTTAGTTATACATCCCACTAAAGACACTTTTGGGGAAACAGAACTTCTTAAGGGAAGTTTGATTAATTTACAGCTCGTGTAAAAGCTAGAGCAATGAAAAAATGGGAATGCATACACATGTGCCAGAAACTGATTTTCCAAATCTCCTTGGTTATTCATTGCAATCAGCTCAACTGACAGCTGCAAGTATCAACATTCTTTGGTCAGGTCGAGCTTCTACCTTGGTAACACTTCACTAGATAAAATAAATCTAACAAAGTGTATCCTCCTCCCTTTCTCCCCTCTCCTAGTCTTCCCTCTCCCCCTCCCCTCCACTCACTCCTCTCATCCTCTTTTGTCTTCTGATTCTTCTCCTCATTGTCTTCCCCCTATTACTGGTTATACTGAAGCTTTTCTTTGATTACCTGTTCAGAAATTTTGAAGGAAATGGGGAGTTTTGTTATGAAAACAGAAGCAATATGCTGTTAGAATCCATGCTTATTTGCCGACTGTCTGCGAGACAGGGCCAGGGCCAGGGCTGTTGGGTCTCTGCTCTGTCAGAAACACTGTGGAACCTTGTCTTGTTGTTCCCCCACTTCTTAGCAGTTAATTTGTGAAATAAGTGTAATCAACACTTCCTGACAGGAATCATGTAAGGGTTAATTAATTGCTGTTTGTTAAGTGTACTGAGATTGTCAGATTAAAGCATTAGGGAAGTGTCAAGTTTGTGTTATTATGGTATTATTTTTCTTTGTTTGGTAGGAAATGCCATTTCTGTGTAATTTGCTTTAACAGTTAAGTAAGTGATTTTAATCAGTGCACAATCAAGCCGTTATTCACTGAGGACAAGGGTGTATACAGTCAGCAAGAAGACTAGTGTCAGCTGACACAAGGGCAGGAATCTGAAAAGTAGGCACTGGAAACAAAGAAAGCCCAGAAAGTGAGTCTTGGAGCAATCATTTTCTGAGTACCCAGGGGTCTCATGTTACAGACCCAACGTAAACCACTAATAATAGAGGAAACAGAAAGTATGTAATCTTAGCAACTAGTAATCCACTCTAAAAATTATCCAGTCACCAAGAAATTGTTCAAGTATTTGTACATATGACTTAGTAACTGTGTCAACTGTTTCATTAAAATCCAAACAGAACATTGACATACAGAGTTATCAAATGCTTAGCAACCAAGAGCTATATATGTTTGGGTGTTATTTTATTTACATAAATACACATTAGCTGTAACTTAGGCTTTACTGGTTTGCTGAGAGTAGTTAAATTTGATTTTTTCCAAGAAAATATTGATGGTTTTATATTTAAACATTATTTAATAACTAATGTAAATTATAGACATTTTAAGGTATTGTTTTTCTACTTGCATATATTACTACCTACAATAAAGAGGCAATTCATTAAAAAATAATTATTTTGAAATTATTTAGAATATTATGTGGAAATTAATCTAATACGTGTGATATTTAGTTGATTCCCGGTAATTATTTTCTAAACAAATATGTAACACAAAGTGATTGCCATGTGTGGTAACAAAAAATATTTGTTATTTTTTAAGGTTTAAGATTCATGTTGTAGTTGCATAAAATTCCAGAAGTTTTACAATCTTTTTGGCAACAGAAATGTAAACTGATTGTTTATTCTAAAAATGTCTACAGTCTTTATTCTGAAATGATGCAAGAATACACTTTACATTTAACCTGTGTATCAACACAAAATGATGAGGGAACAATCATCACAGAACCCTTGGATAGTTTTAGAGGAGCCTCCAAGTTCTCTACTTAACCTTTTAATTTTACAATGTAGCCGCAAAGGTTCCACACTCATCTCTTTAAAGTGAAGGCCAGATGCTGTTCCAGCACTATTTCAAAGGCACTGGTCACTAGTTACTTCCCTCTGTAGTCAATAAAACTCATCACTACCCTGCCTGAAGCATCTACTGCGTGTTTTGGACTCAGCTCTCACAGTTCCCTTGTCACAGACATGGTCTGGGCTCACTGCTTCCCTCAGAAAACTTTAGAACAGCACGCTAGCTTTTCCTGATAGAATTAGTTCTTTCTGTTACTTTTGCAGGAATTCTGCCTCATTTCATTCTAATCTGTGCTCATATTCTTCCTGGACGTGCTTTCCTAGTCATCTGCTCCATAATAGCAACACTTAGAACATCTTGTCTACACCTTATTCTGCTCTTAGCCTCTTCATAATGCCATTTATGCTTTGCTGTAATGTACATTCATCTTTCTTAGTGGACATTGTTTTATTCACTTCTTCAGCATATAATACAAATGTATAGAATAATTGAATATTAAATATAAATACTTCCCTGCAAATACAAAGGTTCTATCAATAATATCATTTCTTCATATTTATAACAACAGACTTTTACATAGTAAATTCATTAATCAAGAATAAGTAGCTTTCTGCAGACATACACAAGTTAATATGTGATGAAATTGTATCAAATTAATTTAACTTTCAGCAGCGTTTATTAAAACTTGAAACTATATCCAATTATTAAATGTAATAGTTTCTTACGAGAAAATCATGAGTTAATTATATTCTGATAAATGTATTGAGATATAAATTCACATGATAATCATTAAATATTTTTCTTTTTTACAAATATAGTTTTCTAATAAAGAGTCTAATGAATCTATATAGATATTATCGAAATCTAGTAATTTTTTTGGTTCTCTAAGAAAATAATCAAATCTGACATAGATATTTTCTGAACACATCCACAAAATTCTAAATAAGCTCAGTAATAGATTTATTCTAATAATTCAGAAATTATTTTAATCCCAACTATTTGACATGAAGTCAAGTATTGAATATTTAAAAATAATATCTCAAATGATTATTTTTTTAATACATAGGTAAAAGTTTTTAAAAATATGTATATTCTATCCAGGGGGACACACTTAATTCTGTATATTCAGGGAGTGAGAAGGCTCATCAGGTAAAGGTAACTTCCTGCAAGACTTATGACTTGAATGCTATTCCTGGAACCCACATGGAGGAAAGAACCAACTTTCATAATCTCTTCTGACCTCACCTACACACACAAACATGTGGTCGTGATCATAAATTAATGTATACATAAATATATAGCATTCTTTGAAACAAAGATATATATGTTTGAAGGGGATTCTCCAGGTGACTAAGAGTTTTAAAAGGTGGATGGAAGGGATGGTGGTAGAGGGTGGGAGAGTGGGACTGGGAGGGGTGGAAAGAGGACACTGCAATGGAGATGTAACCTGAAGTAATAAATAAATATTTTTTAAAAAGTCAAAAATTCATTTGTGTAATTTAGGGCAAAACATTGAGGTGATTTTAGTTTAATATATGTTATATATACATATATATTTTAAATATATATTTGTTTATATATATGTGTATATATACATATATATATTATGTATATATATTTTAAAACTAGCATCCAGAAAAAGAGAGAATCCAGGCAAGAAGATAGAAGATTCACAAGTGTAGAAAAGAGAAAGGACCTTGAGCAGGAGATGAGAAGGAAACTTAGAGAGAGAGTATAGTAGGAAACACATGTTTACAGGGTGTTATGTTATGATAAAATGGGGTGAGGTGACTATAACTGGGGAGGAGTGAAGAAGGATCATACATGACAGAGAGAGAAAAGAGAGAAAACCACAATAGTGGTATTTTTAAATCCATAAGAAAACATACTATTTTAAAATATCACTTAAAATACATATTTAATATATTACATGCATTGGTTTGCATACATAGATGCCACTACAGGTACTAAGTGCTCACTGAAAGAGGAATAGTCAAACTCCCTAAGGGATGAGCTTTGGTACTGTTTTCTTTCTTTTTGTTTATTTGTTTGTTTGTTTTTCAAGACAGAGTTTCTCCATATAACAGCCCATGCTGCCCTGGAACTCATTCTATAGACTAGGCTGGGCTCAAACTCACAGAAATCTGCTTGGATTAAAGAGACTTGTGGCTTCCTTTTAAAGAAAATGTGGCACGCTATATAAATGATTAGCCATCCTACTTATTCCTAAAGCATTATGAAAGTATTGTTCAGAACTCTGTCCAGTATTCCCTTTTTATTTAAAATCTAGCTGTGCCTGTTCACACCTCCACCTCAACAACATTAAAGAAGAAAACCTAAACCCTTTAGAATAACTCTTAAATCCATAAAGCTTGATTCACTCTTCCTACTCAGGATTGAAATACACCTTAGATATGACACATTGCTATCCAGAGGGAGACAGACACTTCAGATTGGCCAGAGCGCACACACAGACACACACAAATACAGACACACACAAATACACACACACACACACACACACACACACACACACACATACACACATATATGGAGTCACTCCGTTTCCCAAGGACATAAAAAATTACCTGACTATGCAAAAGAGTATCCTCTATGATATTCTCAAGGCTGTTTTTAATTGCTATGTTAGAGGATATGCGGTTGACATGGGACAGGTAAATTTTATGTCTGCCGGGATCAAGCTGAAGTGCATTATCAAGATCTGACTGCTTTTTTTTTGTCTCCCACTGTGTGCTTTCATATAACATGATTCCAAACAGAGTATTAAAAGTTTGAAGGATGAGATGGTATGGACTTTGTCTGAGATACTCTCTTCAGACATTTTTGTTTTGGAAAACTTATACCATGGCTGAGGAGTTAGCTTGTACATTTATGAGACGTGCTGTTCAGTGTGTTCCCATTAATTTTTTTTTTAATAATTTATTTTTTATTTCTTCAAGTTACATCTCAATCACAATCCCCTCCCTACTCCCCCCTCCAGTCCCACCTTTCCACCCTCCTCCCCCTCAGCCCCACCATCCTCTTCCCTTCTTTTTTTTTTTTTTTTTTTTAGTTTAAGGTATTTATTTTCCCCCCAACAGCTCTCCCTTTCAGTCCAAATAATGGTTCTTTTTCTTATAACTATAAATACAATACAAAACAACAGAAATAAATAGGCCACAATTATAAGAGTTATATGGCTTAGCATACATTCCCAATGTCCAGTCCAGTTCCCATTAATTTTATGCCTACAGTTGCCAAGTGGCTATCTCACTCTAGAAAGTCTGCAAAATAGACAAAAATGACATTTTTAGCTAATATTAAATGACATTGATTTTTCAAAAAATTTATATTTTATTCATAACTACTTCTATCTACTTGGATTTATAAGGATAACTTTTTTCTCCTCTTTATTTTTTATTTCTTCAAGTTACATCTCAATCACATTCCCCTCCCGACTCCCCTTACAGACCCATACTCCCACCCTCTTCTGCCTCAACCCACCCATCGCCTTCCTTTTTTTTTATTTTAAGGTATATCTTTTTCCCTCCAACAGCTCCCCCTTTCAGTCCAACAAATGGCTCTTTCTCTTATAATAATAAATATAATACAAAACAACAGAGGTAAATAGGCCACAATTATGAGAGTTATATGGCTTAGCATATATTCCCAATGTCCAGTCCATATGTATTTGGCATCTGACATTAATGTTCTACTATCTAACCATCTCCATGAGTTTAAAGTTCTATATCTAACTCAGTTTTCATACTAACTTGCATCACAATTTTAAAAACATCTTCTTAGATCCAGAACACTCTCTTGATTCCTAAACAACTCAAAATTTAATTGTGAGACTCTAGCTATCTATTCTTCAACCACCTCAGAGACCTGAGAGGGATAAATATATCTGATTATATAGGAAGTGCAGGGCCTGCAGATTCCAAAGCTAAGAAATGACATACCAGTGGATGCCTGGACAGTTCCTATTTTCTCTCCATACATTACAGCATCGATCTTCAGTCGTTTGGCCCCTATTCTCTGAGAGACATTGATTGTAGAGCAGGAATTATGAAGGACTTGCCTACCCTGTCTTGGCAGAGCAACATCCTTAATCATCAGAGAAATGCAACTCAAGACGACTCTGAGATTTCATCTCACACCTGTCAAAATGGCTACGGCATCTATTCACTTAGAGTAGGATTTTAGCAATATAGTAGAGGATATTGATACTACAACCAACACACCAAAGGGAACATGGTCATAGATTTTTATTTTTTATTTTTTATTCTTTTTTATCTGTTTGACTGCTTATTTGTTTGTTTGGTTTTTTAGTTCTCTCTCCCTGGTAATGAGACACTTTTCACCAGTTGTACTGCCTCGTAGACCCCCATTGTATGAGGAGTCTCTTGGCCCTCATATGACCTCTGAACTGGGATGAGGAACTGTTATACAGGGACACTCCACTCCAGAGAAGTGGGATGGAAGAGTCAGGGTGTAAAGAAAAAAAATGATGAAATGTTAAGTTTTGGCCTTTTGCTACTAATTGTCATAAACTGTTTAGGATAACTAAGAAATGCAAACTAATAGTCATACAAGCATGTCATTTTGTTAGGTACTATGACAGCCTACTATAGTTATTTTCTAAGCTAATCAGAAATCAAGCTGCTAAGAGACAAACAACATTTGCCTATCCTAATATAAGAGATAGATAGGGCCTCTTCAAAAACCTCAAGAGATCTGCAGAATATGGCATTCAAAGATGTTCTCTTAACTTTAGATTGTTTTGATATCGAGACATGTCAACTCCTGACAGCACCCCCTATTCTCCTCCAAGTAGAAGATGAGCATCGAAGAATCTCCAGTGGGAGATGAGTGAATTAGTGGCAAGCCTATCTCTAGGCAGGAAAAACTCCTTGCTCCAATTGTAGACAGAATGCTGTCCAAAAAGGACAAAACTTGGAAGCAGATAAGTTGACAATCTAGCTCTGCCAAGAATGGTACTCTTTTCTATACTTATGTGTTTAACTGGACACATAAATGTAACCGAACTTTTAAATTATTATTTATATAACTCTTATTTATTTATTATTAAATTCACTTATAACAAACACTAACCCCTACACATAAATGCATGAGTTATTACAAATGGACTTATTAAGTTATAAATGTGGTTATTTGGTTATACAATATACATATATATGTATATTATCTATTGTGTAACTACGTATATCTCTCTGATTGTTTTTTTCTCTTTTGTCTTTCTCATGTATTTTTTGAAACAGAAAGGTCATGAATCGAGGAGAATTGGACACAGGATTTGGAAAGGAGAGGGAAATGTGGGAGTGTTTTATCGAACTACTTATGAATAAAACTTTCAAAATTACCAAATTAAGTTGAAATACAATGGAATGCCTAATATAATTTATATAAAATTAATATAATTTACAGCTCTGTTTCTTCATATTGGAAATATATTAAATACTATAAGTTAAGAGTCATAAGTATAGTTGTATCAACCTAATGTCTACAAATGTCAAGATGTAGTTCTGTTCATAGAATTGAAAGTTTTGAGTAATGATAAATGACATGCTTAGTCCCTAAGGTTAATTAATGGAAGTTTCCAAGTTGCAGAGAAGTTAGGTTTGCACAGCAGTTGCTGTACCATCATCAGCCCTGTCTCACTTAGTTCTATTGTCTCTATGAATAATACATTACAAAATTTCACCTTTGCAGGCCATAGAATTTTCTCTGACTGTGTATATGGACAGAAGCCATTATTCACATTTTGGTCTATAATTCTAGAAATGTCCCATAATCCATGACACTGTATGTCTTCCAATTGAGGTTAGGAAGAAGAATGAAGTCCTACTGTTATAAGAAAACGACAGAATTGTACTGTGACTAGCTCTGTCTGTCACTGAGATGCTTGTGGGGACATGTGACCAATGCTTAAGGCAGGGATTTACGGTACTTAGGATTCACATGAATTTCACTTGTGAAACACAAGTTTTATTTACCTTAACAAATGCAATTATTTTCTGGCATGTCTAAAATCAGATTACCGTGAATTTAATATTCTCAAATTAAAATAACTCATTTTGATGTGGCTTACAGTTCTTGAAAGCAAGTCAGCATTTTATTAACAGGCAGCTGTTTGAAAAAATCTCAGGAGCTGAGGCTTATGTTTTGTTTGGCAGCAATTTGTAGGTGTGAGGTCCTTAAATCACTACTAATACACTAGCTGAGAAAACACCCACACACAGAGGTCCAGAGCTCAAGATAATCACAGGGAAAGCAATCCATACCTTGTTGTGATGTGTGCTATATACTGCTTCAGTCTTTAAATTTTTTTTTACATACGTAAGACAATCTAGGTATGGGATTTTCTTAATCATAGCAATGCTTCTTAACTGGGTTACCCAGATGCTTATTTTGTTATATTATTTAAATTGTATTAACTTGATACCATTTTATGGTTCCTACATAAAGTGAAAGAAAGTCTCTTACCATTTATCTAAAAATTTGACATCACAATTATTCCTAAAAATATCAGTTTGAAATACTCTGTTCTTTATTGATCTTTTCCAATGTCAACTTTTTATTACTTTCAGTGCACAAGAGAACAAAGGATGCAGTACATTGCAAGTTATATATCTGCCCTTCTCAAAACACTGAAAGTACATTCAGGGCAGATTCCATGCCATATTTATCATTTACCTGCAGAATCTGACGTAACTTGTAGCCTAAAGTAACTGTTTAATAAGTGTTCATTGAAGTTTTCTATTAACAAGCATTCTAATTGGTTGGTTTCCAACTCATCTCTCTTCAGCATACATCCGTTCCAATTGTTTCATCTACCAGCCAGCAATTAGGAGCACCTTTTAGAATCTTCAGGAGTGTGTTGCAATACAACTTCATCATTATTGTCATCAACAATATACATATTAATTAAACACATTCTCTACCTATGCGTGGAAGATGTTTTGTTAAAACATTATATGCATAACTAAATTGTGTCACCCTAACGTGTTGTAAGAGCAAGGTATTTCAAATACCGTTTAAAGGATTGTTTTGTTCTTCTTAACAGAAAATTCAAACAAATTTACCAAAATAAAATGATATATTTTCATTATAGGAACAGAGAATTAGAGTTTGGAGGGTATAGTTAATATTTTACATTTGTTTAAGTTTAAGTATATAAATTATTTTACGCATTATGACTGTTATTTGAAAAAGCTTATAAATGATTGATATGGATGAGAAGAAGTTCAAAGATGTCCACTTCTTAACTTATTGCCCTGGTAAACACCATGCCTCATGTAGAAAAGGAAAGCTTAAAAATAGAAGTTTCATGAAGTACCATGCGTTGGAAGTGATATTTTGTATTATCTAGATGAATCAAACTAAGATCATGACTCTTCCAAGCAGCGAGCCTCTTATGGTGGTGATAGAAAAGGGAGATGTGATCATGGAATCCCAATCAAAGAGATGCCAATTTGATGGTAGAGGGACTAAGTTCTGGCCAAATAATGTGTATCTCTAGGACCAGGGAAATATAAGAGATTGAATTCTGTGATGATCTTACTGAAGGAATGTGACACTGCCAATTTTTTATTTTAGTCTATTTAGACCTACATTGACTCTTCACCTACAGAGTTATAAACCAGGAAACTGGCAGAATTGCTAGTCCCTGTGTTTCCAGTTACTTATTATAGCAATAAAAATTATCATAATACCTCAGTGCCTTTGGGCTTGAAATTACTTGTTTTCACATTTAAATATATTTCATATTTCATTCCCGATTATCATATTTTGGGTCTGTTTAAAAGTGAGATACATTCATACTGGAAGCTTCTGTTATCCAAATTTATGTATTTGATACACTTCAGTGAAGCCTCTCAATTCATTGCTTGAGCAAAGGACTTTGTAGTACACTCCTTGTCCTTTCACACGATGGAAATGAAAGCTTACAAAACTCATGCCATTTACTTCAGCCGAAAAATGAATGACATATAGTATGAGTAACAACATAATAGGGCTCTTGTATTGTAATCTGGATATATGTGTGCTATGCTTTGGAAATCAAATACTGTTCCCCTTGATGTTTTGACAAGTAATTTCAACAACAATACACATTTGACTAACTCATGAATGTAGTACTTCTCGTCCTCTGGATTGTGCAGGGTTTGCACTATGCTAAGAATGACAACAATTATAGAACTGACTTGCGTCTGCCAAATGAACAGATGGTCTTGGAATTTAGATGAACAATGGAATAAAAGAAAAGAAAAAAATAAGTGAAGAGAGATGATAGGGTGGGATAAAAAATTATCTCAATCCTAAACAACACTGATGAAATGGAAGAAGGATTCAGACAAAGCATGCTACAGTTTTCAATGGAAAAGTATGAAACAGTAGAAAACAGCTGTTTACTAATGACCTTCAAGTGTGACTAGTAAATCTTGTTGATCATGCATTTAAGTGCCACAGTCAATAAAATTACAATGCTAACATTCTTAGGTGAAGAAACAGCTACATTAAATTAGAAACAATGGGAAGCTTAGTCTCTTTGTGCTTCTATTTTTAAAGAATGCTTATTTTGGTGGTAACAAGCAAATAATAATAAGGATCAAAGCTCTACCCTCCATGAACCTCAAACTGTTTGTACAGATTTTCTTTTTAGGAGCTGTCCTTTTCAACTATTTTGAGTATCACAATCTTGATGGAGGGAAAAAACATGTTATGTGGTGAAATATGTGTACCTGCTTGCAAAGATCCTAATTGTAGAGGTTGCACATATGTATACTTGGGTGTACATGTGCATTTGGATCTATATAAGAGTGGCCTGCTTTCTTTCTGTGGGGAGTGTATATGACATGTGATTTTGTATATTAGAGTTTAAAACTTAAAATAACTCAAACATTAAGAATCTCCATGCATATACTATTTGTATGCAAAGAAAATTAAATCGCCCTTTGAGATATATTGAGGTGACATTCTGTACTTACTGACATTGCCTCATTAAAACAGCACTACAAGTTGTGCAGATACTTCATTTTCTTACTTCAATGGGCAAACAAGTGCATGTGTTTGTGTTTATATGTGTATCATACTGACATATATTTGTGTGCACATGTCTTTGCATGTTTGTAGGCATGGTTGTAGAGGCCCTAATTGCTGCTGTGCACCTTTGTCAGTTATTCTCTCTATATTAAGACAAGATCACTTCCTGAATGCAGCTCACAAATTTAGCTAGACTATTCAGTTGCATGAGGTCCCATTTATTGATTGTTGGTCTTAGATCTTGAACTGTTGGTATTCTGTTCATGAAATTGTCACCTGTGCCAATGATTTTGAGGGTTTTTTCTACTTTCTCTTCTAGTAGATTTAGTGTGACAAGCCTTATGTTAAGGTCTTTGATACACTTGGACTTAAGTTTTGTACAAGGTGATAGGTATGGGTCTAATTTCATTCTTTTGCAAGTGGACATCCAGTTGGACCAGCACCATTTGTTGAAGATGCTGTCCTTTTTCCATTGTGCGGTTTTGGCTTTTGTCAAAAATTAGGTGACCATAGGGGTGTGGGTTCATTTCTCGGGCTTCAATTCAATTCCATGGATCCACTGGTCTGTTTCTATACTAGTACCATTCTGTTTTTATTACTATTGCTCTGTAGTACAGCTTGAAATCTGGGATGGTGATGACTCCAGATTTTTCTTATTGTACAGGATAGATTTAACTACTTTGGGTTTTTTGTTGTTCCATATGAAATTGAGAATAGCTTTCTCCAGGTCTATAAAGAATTGTGTTGGTATTTTGATAGGAATTGCATTGAATCTATATATTGCTTTTGGTAGGATGGCCATTTTTATTATGTTGATCCTATCCATGAGCATGGGAGATCTTTCCATCTTCTAAAGGCCTCTTCAATTTCTTTCTTCAAGGGCCTGAAGTTCTTGTTGTACCGGTCCTTAGCTTCTGTAAGGCAAAAGACACTGTCATTTGAACAAAACGGTAGCCTACAGATTGTGAAAACTCATCACCAACACCACATTTGAAAAAGGGATTAATGTCCAAAATTTACAAAGAACTAAAGAAATTAAATGCCAAGAAACCAAATAATCCAATTAAAAATGGGGAAAAGAGCTAAACAGAGAATTCAAAAAGGAGGAATTCCTAAAGACTGAGAGACACTTGAAGAAATGCTCAGCATCCTTAATCATCAGAAAAATGCAACTCAAGACATCTCACACCTGTCAGAATGGCTAAGATCAAAAGCTCAAATGACAGCACATCTGGTGAGGGTGTGGAGAAAGGAGAACCCTCCTCCATTGCTGGTGGGAGTGCAGGCTTGTGCAACCACTATGGAGGTCAGTCTGGCGATATCTTAGAAAACTTGGAATCGCTCTGCATCAGGACCCAGCCATACCACTTTTGGGTATATATCCAAATGACTCCTCACCGAATCACAAGGAAGTTTCCTCATCTATGATCATAGCAGCCTTATTTGTAATAGCTAGAAACTGGAAACAACCCAGATGTCCCTCAACTGAAGAATGGATTAAAAAACTATAGTACATCTACACAATGGGATACTACTCAGCTCTCAGAAACAAGGAAATTTGCAATTTGCAGCCAAATGGATGGAACTAGAGAAGTTCATCCTGAGTGAGCTAACCCAGACTCAGAAGGATGCACATGGCATCTATTCACTTATAGTCGGATTTTAGCTATATAGTACAGGATATCTATACTACAACCCACCCACCAAAGGGAACATGGGCATAGACTTTTTTTTTTTTTCTCTCCCTGTCATTGAGACACTTTTCCCTGATGGCACTGCCTTGTAGGCCTCCAGTGTATAAGGAGGCTCTTGGCCCTCATATGACTGCTGAACTGGAGTGGGGGATTGTTATGTAGGGACACTCCCCTCCAAAGGAGTGGGATTGAAGAGTCAGGGAGTAGAGGGTGGGAGGGTGGGACTGGGAAGGGTGGAAAGAGGACACTATGATGGAGATGTAACCTGAAGCAATAAATAAATAAATTTTAAAAATTAGCAAGTCTAGTTAGCAAATATTCTTTGCTGATGTGCTATTTGTTTTTCTGCACTGAGATTATGGGACTACTAGTTAACTTTATGGCTGTTGAAAATCTGAATCTAGTTTCCCAAGATTTGACGACAAGCACTGTACTTATTGAGTGATCCTCTTTTTTTTTTTTGACAAAACTTTTTGTGCCATATATCAGTTTAGGTACCAAAGTGTCAAACTAATGATAATGTCTGTTATTTCTTAGGGAAAGTGTTTAATATTAAGAATATTTTCTTATATACTGTGTCACATAATACTCAATGCAAAATTTTCATATGGATATGAGTTGCTATATTTGTAACTTGTAACTTGTAAAGATGACAACATTCTCAAGACCAGACATTTAGTAAGTGGGAAGTGGGTTTTGAAAACCAGGTTTATATAATTCCAGTTTCGCTAGTAATTCTCTTCCAATAGAAATGGTAGTTTCAGGCAGTGATGCTATAAAAAGAGTAAAATGTCAGTGACTGTCTACAGTTAATTGGTGTGAGAGGGTGATTAGCTGCTGTTAAGTCTGATGAGCTGCTTTGTCTCAGATAGCTACATATAGAACCAAATGCCTTTGCTATTAAAACTCTGTGGCTCTTTATGTTGGACTTTGTCAAGGTCTATTCTTCCAGAGGACACACACACACACACACACACACACACACACACACACACACACACACGGTGTCTGCTTCCAGTGGTAGGAAGAATAGAATACAAGAAGAAACATCTATTGGAGGGATTTATAGGGACACACACACACACACACACACAAACACACACACACACACAGAGTCTGATTCCAGTGGTAGGAAGAATAGAATACAAGAAGGAACATCTGTTGAAGGGATTTATAGGGGACACACACACACAGATTAGATAAATGCATTTCTGCTTCTTCATTTTTACAGGAAATTCAGGCACATGAATCACGTGAATACTTAAGGGAGGCTGGGCTTGCAGTGGAACAGTTTGGTTGAAGATACGGAGAGATTTTACATATACATAAAGATTCTACTGGATATCTGGGCATCTCTTTAATACATTCCTTACTGAGTCTTATGGACAGCTTTGTGAATGTTAATCAATTTTCAGCTTGATCTCCAGGGATTTGTTTGGAGGCCTTAGATTTTTGTCTCTGCCTTACCTGGCCTACTGTAAGGATTTGTAATAATCTTTTGTCCTACACTTATTTGCCTCCAAAGGTGGCTAGATTGCACATATGATTTAAAAGATGCCCTAAAAATCATATTTACCTTTATATATTTGTGTGTTTCAGATTTTTTAATATTGACATGCATTTAATATAGATTTATATAAAACTGTTTCATTTAAAGAAGCGTGTGTGTGTGTGTGTACAAAATTGTGCATATTTCGGAACAAATAACTGTCTTCTGAGATATTTTGTTAGCCCAGTTTTTTATTGACTTTTTATCAGGGGTTACTTATTTATTGTTTGCTTCTAATTTTCTTTCATTAACAAGGGGTGTGGAAAGGTAACAAATAAATGACAAGTTTTCTTTTAGCTGTAGAGTCCATAATAACCAAATGAGAACAATCAATCAGCAAAGCTATTTTTAATTTTTTCTTCATGCTTTATTCACATATCTCTATATTTTAAATTAAAACTGAGTTTTGGCTCTTTAGGTGTATGGCAATCTATTCTTTTTGGTATTCTTATAGTTTAAAGAAGAAAGCTCCATTCTTCAGTTGGGGGACATCTGGGTTGTTTCCAATTTCTAGCTATTACAAATAAGGCTGCTATGAACATAGATGAGGAAACTTCCTTGTGACTTGGTGAGGAATCATTTGGATGTATACCCAGAAGTGTATGAGGAGGCTCTTGGCCCTCATATGACTGCTGAACTGGGGCAGGGGACTGTTATGTAGGGACACTCCACTCCAGAGGAGTGGGATGGAAGGGTTAGGGGGTAGAGGGTGGGAGGGCGAGACTGGGAGGGGTGGAAAGAGGACACTATGATGGAGATGTAACCTGAAGCAATAAATAAACAAATTTTAAAAATTCTAGAGTTACAGTGAAAAAAAATAAGAAAGCTCCTCCATAGTCTTGGGCATTTGAGCCATTAGACTGCAGTTCATAGTGCTAATTGGGCTGCTTTGGTGTCTCCTTGCTCAAGGAGGCATGCCACTGAGGATGGGCTGTGAGAAGTTAAGTCATTGAGGCATTTAATTTTTTTTCTTCATGCTTGTCTTCAAAGATATGAGCCCATCGCTCCTCTTTTTCTCAAAAAGTTTCATGTATTTATTACTTCATGTTACTTCTCCATCACAGTGCCCTCTCTCCACACCTCCCAGTTCCACCCTTCCACCCTCTCTCCCCTTTTCCACCTATCCTACACCTCTGAATTGGGTTGCCCCTACATATCAGCCCCCTCAGTTCAACAGTCTATATAAGTGTTAAGAGGTTCTTCTGGCACTGGGGGCCTCTGTGACAACTCCATTAAGGCAAAGAGTTCCACTAACAGGTAGCAAGATCTATGTTTCTATTCCTTGTGGTGTGTTGGTTGTAGAATAGTTATCCTGTACTACATGGCTAAAATCCAACTATAAGTGAATAGATGCCATGTGCATTCTTCTGAGGCTGGGTTAGCTCACTCAGGATGAGCTTCTCTAGTTCCATCTATTTGGCTGCAAATTGCATGATTTCCTTGCTTCTGATGACTGAGTAGTATTCCATTGTGTAAATGTACCAGTTTTTTTCCTTTTTGTCCATTGTTCGGTTGAGGAACATCTGGTTGTTTCCAGTTTCTTGCAATTACAAATATGGCTGTTATTTGTAACCGAACTTTTAAATTATTATTTATTTAACTCTTATTTATTTATTACTAAATTCACTTATACAAACACCAACAATTTCTTATCTATTAATCCTATAAAATCCTACAACCCCTTTAACATATCCACTAAACCTACTGATAATTTTAACAACTACTTTCATAACCTTTTAGAATGATACAGTCTCTGGGGCAGGTCCTCAGTCGTCAGGAACACAGTCTTTGTTGTAGATTCTTTAACGCACTTAGCAGTCCTTTTTCTGGATCTCTCAGATGCAGGTTCGTCAGGGTAGTTGGTTATTGCCGTCTCACCTTAAATAAGGCTTCATGCTTTCTTCTCTGTGGGAGACCCCAGCCGTCTGCAGGCCAACTTACTTCTTTTGAATCAGGAAATCAGCTGCTCTGCCTCAGTCCTTAAAGCCAGGCACCATTTCCTTTAGGCCACTGTTTGGACAGATCAAACCCCTCTAGGCAAAAGCTGAGCCACAGGGTCCAGTCCTTGGCCTTTTGGTGTCTTGCTCAGGCTTTCTTTGCTCACTGGCTTCTTTCTGCTTCAGGGAGAGAGCTGGCCATCAATGGCCAGCCATTTTTTCAGCAGGACTCTTGGAGCTCTCTAGCATCAGGGGCCTCTTCTCTCCTGGGCTCCATGCACTGTCCTTAAATAGGAGGAACTCTGTTTCAGCTTAATTTGGGCTGTGCCCACTTAGCAGCTGAAAACAATGTCAGGCCAGATACTTTGTTTCTTCAAATCCATTAAATCTTTCCTGTTTTCCTGACTTCAACCTTGTTTTTCAGTCTATTGAGTCTTTCCTGTTTTTGCTGACTTCATGCTGATAATGCTCTTCATGCCCTGAATTAAGAGACAGTATCAGAAACTTCTATATATTTTCTAAATCTAATTTATCTAACTCCTACAGTTATTAACATAGTTGAGGAGATGTCTTTGTGGTTTGGTGAGTAATTGTTTGAATATATAGCAAGAAGTTGTATGGCTTGGTCTTGAGGTAGAACTATTCCAAGTTTTCTAAGGTATTTGCCAGACTGATTTCCATAGTGGTTGTACAAGTTTGCATTCTTGCCAGCAATGGAGGAGTGTTCCACTTTCTCCACAGCTTCACCATCATGTGCTGTCATTTGAGTTTTTGATCTTAGCCATTCTCACAGGTGTGATATGGAATCTCAGAGTCATCTTGAGTTGCATTTCTCTGATGATTAGGGATGTTGAGCATTTCTTCAAGTGTCTCTCAGCCATTAGAGATTCTCTTTTGTGAATTCTTGATTTAGCTCTGTTTCCCAATTTTGATTGGATTATTTTGTTTCTTGGTGTTTAATTTCTTGAGTTCTTTATAAATTATGGATATTAGTCCTCAGTCAGATGTGGGGTTGGTAAAGATATTTTCCCAGTCTGTAGGATGCCATTTTGTTCTAATGACAGTGTCCTTTGCCTTACAGAAGCTTTTCAGTTTCATGAGGTCCCATTTACTGATTGTTGGTCTTAGAGCCTGAGCTGTTGGTGTTTTGTTCAGGAAGTTGTCACCTGTGCCTATGAGTTCGAAGATTTTCCCCACTTTCTCTTCTATTAGATTTAGTGTGACATGCTTTATGTGAAGGTCTTTGTCCACTTGGACTTAAGTTTTGTGCAAGGCGACAAGTGTGGCTCAATTTGGATTCTTTTACATGTCAACATCCAGTGAGTCCAGCAAGACTTGTTGAAGATGCTGTCTTTTTTCTATTGTACAGTTTTGGCTTCTTTGTGAAAAATTAATTGACCATAGGTGTGTGGATTTATTTCTGGGTCTTCAATTCAATTCTGTTGATCAACTTCTGTTTCTATACCAGTCCATGGTGTTTTCATTACTATTGCTCTTTAGTATTTTGTAGGCAGGCCTTCTGCTTTCTGCCATAATGGACCTTTATCAGTCTAGAATTGTAATCCCAAATAAACTTTTCTGCCTTGGTTATAGTGTTTTGTTCACAAAAACAGAACTAATAATACAACTATATTAATAGATTAATGAAATGTCAGATACTTTGTTTAACATTTTCATTAAAATGAACACTCATTATTTGAATATTGGATGTCTCCCATAATTTCATAGGTAGAGGTTCTGTTGCCAGCTAGCAGGCTTCTACCAGTCCAATGAATTTATCCCTTGATATACCTATAATATGATAGGCATAAATTGCTGTCATTATCCATAAGTGGTGAAAAATAGAAGGGGAGACAATTAGAGAAAAGCCACTGGGAAGATATAACCAAGGTTCCTTCCTATAATCCTCTTAGTTTGCTTTCTTGCTTGTATGATATGAACATCTCTCCTCCAACACGCCCAATACACCACTGTGGACTCACTTCTGAAACTGTAAGCAAAATAAAAACTTCCTAATTTTGGTTGTTTCCTAAGTATGTGCTGTCACAGCAAAAACAAAAAATAAAATTAAATATTCCTTCTTCCAGCGTATCCAGGTGTTGGAAGTTAATCCTCAATTATTTTGTTAATATTTTTATCTATTCATTTGAAATCATAAATGGATGTGTTTTTTCCTTTATTACTTTTTCCTTCTTTAGCACTGGATCTTGAGGATTTCTTTCTCAATATCTGGCTCTTTGGGTTCTAGGCATCTTATTCGTTCTACACTTTTAGTTTCACTGAGAAAACTTTGCCATAGTCTTGAGTATTTGAGTCTTTTGTATCATAAAGAACATTTCACTAATATCTGAAAAATAAATGCTATTATAGTTATTTGTTACAAACTTAGATTCAGATAGTTTAGAGGGGAAGAGATTACATGTGAATGTCCCAAAAAAGCTAAGAGTTCACATCTTCATACATAAGAATGAAACAATGAAACCTAGCAGTGACTTAAGGGTTAAACTTTCAAAACTCATGCCTAGTGACATATTTCCTTTAGGTTATACTTGAAAAGAAAATGAAATACAATTATTACCCTTATGAATCCCACAGAATAAGGCTAGTCACACAAATGTAAGGCTTGCACAAATAGAGAGTTTAGTGTGGTTATATCACTATAGATAAGTGCACAGATTGTTTTAACAGCATAAAAATGAGATTTATTTTAGTAGTTGTTGTAAGGAGATTAAAATTGTTTTATAAAGGGATAACAAAATTTCATAGTATCTGTAGAACTTAATCACACAATAATGGGGAATAAGTCATATATGCCATGATCAGAAATAAGAAACTATCAACTACCGTTGAATGCTCTTGAAGATAGTTGTACTAGTTACTTTTCTATTGCTGTGATAAAACATCATGAACGAAGCAAATTATAGAAGGCAGGGTACATATGCACTTAAAGTGCAATAGGGATAAAATGCACATCTGAAGACCTGAGAGATCAAATATTTGGAAAAACTTTGTCCAACTTTTGATAGAAAAAGTCATTTCAGAAAAGTCAGAGAGATGTGAGGGTGGGGCATGTCACTAGAGTTTGAAACCTCAAAGTTGGGACCCCCTTCCTCCCACAAACCCATACCTCCTAAACTTAACTAAACGATGCCTCCTATTGAACACTAAGTATTCAAATACCTGAGACATTTATCATTCAAATCATCACAGAAGTGCAGGGCTCCAAATGGAAAATCTACAGTTACTATTAGGTATTTTGTCAAAAGAAAATTCAGAAGAATCTGTCAAGTTTCTGTCCTCACATAATGAAACCCAGTACAATTCTTACATAGCAAGCCACTCCTCAAAGTGACTAAACTTTGTGGATAATTAAAAAAAATGAGCAAGGGATCAAAAAGAGTAATAGAAATGAAGGGTAGGGGCTAAATTTTCGAACTTTGAGTGTTTAAGTCTAGAATCGATGGAGTACATTAACAGAGAGATACAAAGCATGAAGCAAAAATAGAAGCCAAATGTGATGTTTTTAAAGGAAGTATGAACTGTGGGGGTGAGAGAAGTTCAGATAGAATTGATATATTTCCATTTCTAACAGGTTCACCTTGAGATACTTGTACATTGGTTTTCTTAGAAAAATATATTGAGTCAGAGCATGGAATGCAAATGAGGAAGTGAGGTTAGATCTGAAGAATGAAGTTAGATCATGAATTGAAATTGAATTGGGTATCATTGAAGGCAATAGGAGTTGCCAAATTAAATAAAATAAACATGAAAACTGAACAGAAACATCATTCTCGCTGAGCTAATAAATCTAATTCATCTCATCATAAGTGCAAAATGAAAAATAAAAGCGTGATACAATGCATCACAACATTACAAACAGATTTTCAAAAAATACATATCTTGAATTTTCCTTATAGTGCTGGTGACAAATATGACTTACACAGTATATCCAACATTTTTTGTCTTTGTATAATTGTCTCTTACTATGACAATTATAGTAGTAGAAATTTTGTGAATTCAGGATGTTCATGTTTAAAAGCTCAGCTCTCTTGATATATTCAGGAGAGCTCTTATAATTATTTCAGACACAGAAGGAGGTTCTTCCATTTACACAAGAGACAGTTTAAAATAAGTATTTGATATTGAACAGAATCCAGAAGTAGAAATGATAGACTTAGGGATTCATTCTCACATAGTCAGTAACACGCTTTCTGAAGTAGGAAAGTTATTGAGGCTTTTTGAAAATGAGCCGTGATGTACAGTGAACAGTCTGATGACCATTCACATGTCTTCTGCTGCTATTTTTCTATGAAATATGTTGCATTATGTGAATTTTCCTGTGTAGTCTCAGTTTTCCTATTCTTCTAAAGTTTGTCTTCCAAAACCTACAGAAAGCCAGTGACTCTGAAATGTGATAATTTGTCTTTCTCTCCAGAAATGAAGTTTTTAGAATTTGATTGCTCCAGACTCTAGATTTTCTAATTAACAGTCAAGTAAAATTGAATAAATGTAAAATTTTTAATTGGCCCCAATATGCAAGAATTTATATTAGCTAGGGAATTTACTCCTTGTAGACCGTTATCCAGCTAAGGATTTGGTCACTTACCTATGAACTTTGAATTACTAGACATTCTTTTTAAAAATATTTATTTATTACTTCAGGTTACATCACCATCACAGTGTCCTCTTTCCACCCTTCCCAGTCCTGCCCTCCCGCCCTCTACCCCTTATCCCTTCCATCATACTCCTCTGGAGTGGAGTGTCCCTACATAACAGTCCCCCGCCCCAGTTCAGCAGTCATATGAGGGCCAAGAGCCTCCTCATACACTAGAGACCTACAAGGCAGCACCACTAGGGCAAAGTCTCTCATTGTTAAATAATCAAACACCCATGACATACAAGTGCCTACATGTCCCATATTGCAATGAAACCATCTCTTTTTCCAAACAAAATCCATTCTTCCAATGTACCATTATAATTATTTAATGATGTGACTGACATTGAGTCAGCCAGTTTGTTCTTTCCGAGCACAAACTACATGCTTGGTCATGATTTTGATTTATAATTCTCATAGGATATGAAAAAAAGATTGGTAAAGAAAGAGGAATATCAAAACAAAAAATTAATGCATGAAAATTTTAATCAGAGCTGCTTCTTCAGGCAATGCTGATGATGGTTTTTGTTGTTTGTTTGATTGTAACAGAAGGATTTTCTTGCTTTAACTTTATATGTATGGGTGATTTGCCTGCATGCATCTTGGCAACATATGCATGCATTGCCTGCAAAAGGCAGAAGAGGTTATCAAATTAATTAGAAGAGGAGTTATAAGCCACTGTAAATTTCATGTGGGTGCTGGGAATTAAGATAAGATATTCTGGAAGAGAAGTCAGTGCTCTTAACCACTGAGCCACCTGTTCAGGTGATAGTTACCATGTTGTAGTAAACTAGATACAGTGACTACACAAGTGTAGTTTTCTTTTGTGTGATATGACAGCATGATTGCATTATGTGGGTGTGTGTTGGACATTTCAAGATAAGTTTTTTTTGTGAAAGCTGTGAGTTTTCATCAAATATTTAAATTATGTTTTATCTTCTATGTTGTGAATATCAGGCTAATAAGTGTCTCTCTTATATTAATCGATTCAAGTTATAATACTGATAATTTAGCTCGAATTCAAAAGGAAGGAATTTTGTATTAAATGCCATTTATACAGTTTAAGTATAAAGCTTAAAACTAGTTAAAAATACTTCACTTAAATTACAGCATCATGTCTGCAAAAATCTGGTGAGCACTTTAGACAATATAAATATGTAATGTAGTCAGCAAAGCTCTTGAAAAGTAGGTACTAGAAATGTCACATACCGTATTTCTTTTATTTTAAAATAGATTCAATAGAGGAACAACCTTTGACTTGTGGGGTTTGTGCAATTCATATATAGAATGTTTCTCAGGATGGGATATAGCTGTCGGGGAGAAAGACTCAATTCTTTCCTTCCTGCTCACATTTTGGCTTCATCATCCAGTGATTCCAAGTTAATAACTTATGCTCCAAGAATAAACTTAAAGTGTTAGAAGTTTTAGTAGCCAGTGATAAGCAGCTACCAGTGAATGTGTTGCATAGTTAGATATTTTACTAAATGATAGTGGATATAGATAGCAGAAATGGATGGGGAGAAATTGAAGTCACTTTCTTTGATATGAGGCTTAATACAAGCTCTATGTAAATTTCTTTATTTCTCTTTGCTTTCGACATTTATATTTTTATTATACACATGCTACAGCATTAACCATGTCTTGCAAGAAAATCAACATTTAACTCTAAATAGTCAAGGCATGTTTTACAAAATGTGGGCTTTAATTTTGGTGTAATATTTGATATTCATACATCTTTACCTAAAATACTATTTTAAGAATTCAGAGGAGAAATAAAAATACAATAAAACTGAAACTAAGACAGGACATGCTGGCAACAGCCTTTAAGCACAGCACCCTGAAGGCAGAGTAAGGGGCATCTCTGTGTTTGAGACCATCCTGGTGTACAGAGTGAGTTCCAGAATGTAAGGACTAGACTGAGAAACTCTATTCAAAGTACACCTTCCCCCAAAGAAAAAGAAAAAGGAAGAAGAGAAAAGAAATAAGGAAAGAATGAACAAATAGATATAATGAATAAATTGAAAGAAGAGAGAAAGAATTCAGAAGAGGAAGACTAATCTTAGACAAATAATGCTGGAAAAATTAAATATCCAAATACAAACAAAACCATAATGCTCTATTCATAAGTGACACTGCAACAAACAATAAAACTCAGCCTAGAACTGTGTAATTAGATAAATGATTAGAGGATAAATATAACAAATAAGAAAATACAAAACTTCTAGTAAAAAAAGAAAAACAGCTTTATAATCTTCAGATAAGCAAAGATTTCTTACCTATTACAAGTTTTATTCTTCAACTTAGGGTTTGCATTCAAATTGTCTTTCACAAGCTTGTATTTAGAAAATTTCTTTCTTTCTTGGTGGAATTTTTAGGATGTACAGGAGGAGATAGGTCACTAAAGGGTGGCCTTTGAAAGTCAATCAGTCCACCCTCTTTCCTTGCTCTCTGCTTCCTGTTCTGCTCTGATGGGAACAGCCTCTAACAAGTGTTACTTTTTGCGTTATGTAAGGTGTTCCTTCTTGCTTTTTCCAGGATGAAGTAACTACAAGGCAAATTAAATCTTCCTTTCTTTAAGCTTTCCTATCTGAGATTGTGGTCACACAGACACAGAAGAGATAAGGTACAAAAGTAAGAGAACGGTACTTCTGAAAAATTACAAACTTCTCTTCAGAAACATTAAAAAGAGAGGAAAAATACAAACTCTTGAGAAAAAAATACTTGCATCTCATGTTTCTACTGTAATACTTTTGTGTAGAATATTTCTAAACCTTGTTCAGAAATCAAACAACTTGACTTCAAAATTCGGTTTTAAATGTTTAAACAGGTATTCTACCAAAGAATACACGTGGATTCCACAGGTGCAGTCATTTATGCATTCAGTATATTTGTCCCTATGGAAATGTAAATTAATATTATCATGAACTATCACTTTGAACGTGACATACCAGAGGGCTAACATTAAAGAGAGTAACTATACCAAGGTCATAGGAAAGAGAAGAAAGTACTATTGCCATATCACAGTTGATGAGAGCTAGTGTGATATACTTTTGAAAATTGTTAGAAGGTTTTTCAGAAGTTACTCAGAAGTTTCCTTGTTGGAGGTCATACCATCTGCCAAAAGCTGTGCTGTATCTGAGAATATACACACGGGATTCTATATCCTACCAAAGAAACTTTTGCTCACCTATGTTCATTGTTGCAATTTACAGTAGCTAGGACACAGAATTGGTCAAAATAATTCATCAATAGAAAATAAAGAGAATCTGGTACATAAATACAAGAGAAATTACTTAGTCATAAGAAAAATTATGATTTTGGGGGGGAAATGGATGTAGATAAAAATTATATACTATACTATGTTAAATAAGCCAAATTCAGTATGCATGCTTTCTCTCATACATAGATTATAACCTAGATGTTGTGTGTGTGTATGTGTGTGTGTGTGTGTGTGTGTGTGAGAGAGAGAGAGAGAGAGAGAGGGAGAGGGAGAGAGAGGAAGAGAGAGAATAGAGTATAGGTATGAAAGAAGAAAGCTGAACATGAATGGTTAAAAATAAGGCTTAATTGTTTTGAGAGTTAACAAAACACATATGGCATGAACTTAGAAAAGGGTTATTTGGATGAAGAACACCAGCAGGCAGGAACAAGTGTGCAGGAGTTTCTGTGGTAGAATGGAAATGGGAATTAGAATTAACAGAAACTAAATGTGTATGGGAATGCCACAGTGAAATCCATTACTGTGTGTACACTAGTTAATTGAAATCTAATGAAAAAGAATGGCAAAACACAATAGGCTATCAATTAAACATTTAGCTAATAATTCAAGAGGAAATATTCAGAGTGGCTTTCTTTACAGTAACCCCAAATTGACCAAAAGCAAATCAAATCAGTGGTTATCTGAGAGCATTAGGAAAAGAGAAAAAAATTAAGGGGTTTAAATAAGCTCATTATTTTGTGTGAGTTTAAACATATAATATTGTGGATCCTAAATATATGTAGTTCATGCATGCTAAATTTCTTTAGTAGAATCATTGAAAATTTTCCTTGTAAGGATCTCACAATCAGGAAATCATCTCCTAGGTCTCTGAACTTCTAGTCTTGAGAAAATGGCTGTATTCCAAGAGATGATTTCTCGAACCTATGCTATATATTCAGTCATGCAAATATTTCTTACATCTATGATTTGCATAAATGTGTCTGTGTATGTGATTTGTAGAATATTCCATGAAAATAAAGCAGATTGTTTAGCCTAGCTACTAATTGTTGATCCGAATTTGTGAAAGCTGAAGTTATTTTTATTTCTGACTTATGTTTAAATATATGTGACTTACTCTACTAATTATGTGTGCACTTTAAGTGTTTTCTAGGAGAAAATTATCAACACAAAGTCCATAACCATGAAATCTATTTCTGCTGTATGTGCCATTGACATGCAAGATTATTAAAGCTACTGGTGTTGAAGGGCTGTGGTGAAGTTGGACTGAAATCCAGAGCTGTGATTCCATTCAAGGTATAAGAGCTGGAGACACTATTTCCTTTCTTTTCTAATTCTGAATTGTTATATTTTCTTTCTCTGAAATCCCATTTAATCAAAAGTAGAAAGATAAAATATAACAACTGAATATTTTGCCCCTGCAGTCAACATGAGATTGCTGTGAAAGAAACAATGGAATCATACCTGGATTTAGCTTTGAAAAAAAAAATCATTCACAAGAAATTATTCAATTTCATTTTAATCCTGCATGCACCTAAGAGTTACATCTGTGGGTTTACCAAAATGTACATGCTTGAACCTAAGTTCAAACCCACTGATTTGGATAAGGGAAGGAAACAATCTGGGGAAAAAGTCACAAGTGAGACTTTGATATAAGTATCCAGTAAACAAGCAGTGATTTAGAAAGAGGAAACTGCTGAAATGTCTCTTAAGTGTGATAAAGAAAGGAACACCTGTTTCAATTTGGAACATGCATGAGTGCGTGTGTATGTGTGTGTGTGTGTGTGTGTGTGTGTGTGTGTGTGTATTATGTAGTAATGCTGTTGCTTTATATGGTTTATGACTTAACAGTGAGAATCCGATCCGTCTCATGAACATGTTATTGTATAAATAATTTTTATGTTTGATGATCATGAAATCCTGTGGCATAGGTGCGATGATTTCATCCTGTGATCGACATACAGAGAACACCAGACTCTTACGAAAAGACATATGTCTTCGAGGGGTCAGGCAAAGATTATGATTTATATTTATTCAATGTCAAATTTCTACTGGCTCTTTAAAAAATGAACTCTGTGAATTGCTTTGTAGACAACTTTGGCATGCATCTCAAGTCCATGAATATTGAAAGTCAGGCTCTGAAGGAGAGTAAGGGTTTCTGCCTCTCAGATAAGTCCTGGCCTACTGTGGCCCAGGCCTGATGTCCCAGGGCTCTTTGGAATCTGTGCATTTACCTAGCAGAGGAGCTGGCAGGAGTTCCAGTATTCCAGTGCCTCTAAATCTGTCTTATGGAATTGCTGGAGTGGAACAGAGCCATAAAGGGAACTCAAGATGAATTTAAGGTGATGTTATAGAAGAGAAAAAAATGACTTTATTCTAACATTTGAAGAGGTTTCAGGGAACAGCGAAAGTAATAGAAGAAACCTTATTAGTATACTATCTTGAATGCTAATTGTTTAGCAAAGAGGAAGTAACAGTAAAACAAACAGGTCCTTGGATTTTTCTTAATACTTGACTATTGCTGAAGAAACGTCTTGTACCACCCATTCTGAGGCACTCTCTAATTGAATAATAAAAGTTGCTGGTGCCCATTTAGCTGGGCAAAGAGAATAGAAAAGCAGGGCTTTCAGGGAGGAAGAAAGGAACCACGGGAAGAGATAGAGGAAACTCTCTCAACTCGCCAGGACATGGAAGCAGCAGGATGTCTTGGTGTGAGCTCTGAAGGTACAGTAAACTACATGGCTGGTTGGAATTAGGTGGTCAGGTTAGTTTAGATTAGCTAGTTGAGAGTCTCTCCCCAGCTAAAGGCTAAGATTGAAATATTAAAAGGTGTTGTTGTACTTGATTATTGGAAAAGGCCACCTGGTGTTTCAAGCCTCCTGATAAAACCAGTCAGGCCCACTGGGCCAGCCTGCCTCCTACCACAGAACTCCAGCTAAGGGAAGCCAACAGGCCTCCCTCTAGGCTGCCGCCAGCTGCTTCACTGGCCTAACATAACAGTTTATAATTATTAATAAATATATTAGTTAACAGAGTTTTGGTTGTAGGTGGTGAGGGCCACCTTGGTCCAGGGCTTTATCCCCAGGACGGGTGAGGCTGCCAGCTAAGGCAAGCCAGACCTGCTGGACTTCTGTGTGCTCTGTACAATCAATTTCCAGGATTTTTTAAAGTCAGGTTATTTAATTTAGTAACTTCTATGTGATGTGAAGAAATTGAGCATTCTGTATTTTGTAGCAAAGATACATTTCCTGCAGGACAGATTAAGATAAATTGACAGGATTTATAGAAGAATGCAGAAATTATGGATGGATTAAGTTTATAGTGATTTCTTTTGTTCTTAAATAAAAACAAAATTCCAGTAGGTACACAATGGCTTGCTTCCTTTTTAAGTTATAAATTACTACATATATATTATTTTTTGAACTAATTTGTGTTGGCTAGATATTTCTCTTGGTTGTTTCCAGTGCAGTTTAGTTTATGTCTTGTTTATGTTGTAGGTTTATCGGGGGAATGTACTCATTGAGTCAGAATGAATAGATACCTCTCTCAACACGGTCTCAGTGTCTTCCTTCCTTCCTGGATAGCAGCCTGGATCATCTATTAAAACAGAGACAAGCTTACAGAAAGTGATGATGGGTCTGGATGTTCAGCTACATCATGTAGTGTAATGCCTTCTAGGACATGACAAGTCACATGTATAAGATGTGACATATGTATCTAAAGATGAGATTCATTGTGGGAGTAAATTATGTAGGACAGGGATATCAGTAGTCATGCTTTATAGCAGGGCATTATAAAACATCTCAAGATACTTCTCAAGTGACAATTGAGATCTTTATTGCATTAGCAGTCAGAGAAATACAGGTCAGATATCAATGAAACATATTTTAAAATATACAAGAAAAATGACAAACAGGATTTAAAAAAATAAAAAAAAATTGATTACCATTGAAAACAAAGACTATGATTTCAACAGCAAAATATGCCATTAAAATAATTTTATTGATCTGCATAATATTGCACACAAACTATAAATGTATGTAGTAAACTTTCACTTAAACATTCATCATGCTTTCATGAGTCTGGCCCTAATCTTTACTATTTGATAACTTTGGATTATGAATAGCCACTGGAGTTTTCTGACATTAATTTCCTGTAGTATAATTACATTCCTGACTTCATGGTAATGTGATGAGGATTTAGTTGGGTACTGAATGTCAAGCACTTGTAAAATATGGAAAGCCTCCCGCCTATGATAAGACCAATGTGATTAATTTTTTCCACCCTTACTGTCATCATTGTTATCACTAATATGCTTTTGTGCTATATATTTTAACAAGAAGTATGATATTATCTTATAAATACTTTCAAACTAACATGCAAATTTCAAGCTCATAATATCTAAATTACACATAGCCGGGCGGTGGTGGCACACGCCTTTAATTCCAGCACTTGGGAGGCAGAGGCAGGCGGATCTCTGTGAGTTCGAGGCCAGCCTGGTCTACAAAAGTGAGACCAGGACAGCCAGAGCTGTTACACAGAGAAACCCTGTCTCGAAAAATCAAAAAAAAAAAATCTAAATTACACATCAGTATGTGATTTTATCTTTTATTCTCTAATTGAATGTAGATATTTTTTCTAATATAATATATACTTGTTATGGTTACCCCTCCCTATTTTCACCCCAGTTATCCATCTACCTCTCCTCCTATTCAGACTCACTCCATTTCTATTTCTTTTTAAATAAGCACAGGTTTCTAAGGGATATGAATATCATAAAACAAAATTAAGTACAATTAGATAGAAGTTGACAAGACAAACAGAAACAAAGGAGTCTAAAATACTCATTAATGTGTGAAATGTTCAATGGCTTACCAGTTTGCATTCTATGTTTACTAGAATGATATCTCTCTTTTTGAATAAAGGTGTAGAAATATAAAATTAGAAACTAGAGTGTTGTCAGAATTCTCAGTCAGTAGCTCAGTTCTATTATGGAGTCTTGCTAGATTACCTTACTCACTTTCAACACTGATGAGATAGCAAGCCAGAATCACTTAGAGGAGGAAATACTATTTTGTTTGCTTCCATGGTTTGTGGAATGAAGCAAAGCAGAGCTTTACAGCAATGAGGCCATAATGGAACAGGGTTGCTCACCACAAGGTAGAAGAGTTATATAGATAAAGCAAGGAAGAAGGATGTGAGAAACAAGGGACACCCTTCCCAGGTGTATCCTGAGTAAATTTCTTCTAACCCTGCCTTTTCCTAGCCCATGTGGCTATGACCTCATCTGTGAGTTAATTTGTTGCTGCAATTAATCCTTTTTGATCCAGTCATACCCAAGTAAAGACACAGAAACAAAGCCTGCTTTCCAACACTGTCCTTTTGGAGAGTACTTCATATCTATATCATGGCATATAGTAGTCCAGATGGAAGATTTTTATAGTGGTTGTATAAGTTTACACTCCTACCAGCAATGGATGAGTGTTCCCCTTTCTCCACAGCCTCGTCAGCATGTGCTGTCATTTGAGTTTTTGATCGTAGCCATTCTGACGGGTGTGAGATGAAATCTCAGAGTCATCTTGAGTTGCATTTCTCTGATGATTAAGGATGTTGAGCATTTCTTCAAGTGTCTCTTCGCCATTAGAAATTCCTCCTTTGTGAATTTTTTTTTAGATTTCACATTTCTTTCACAAATGTATCACTTTCTTCTGTTGAATCTTCTACACTTGAGATTCTCTCTTCCATCTGTTGTATTCTGTTGGTGATATCTGTGTTTATAGTTCCTTTTTCTCTTCCCTAGGTTTTCAACCTCCATGATCATCTTGGCTTATGTTTTATTGCTTCCATTTCCTCCTCAACTTTGATTGTCTCTTTCCTGTATTTCTTTAAGGGTTTTACTCATTTCCCTCATCTGTTTGGCTGTTGTTTCTTTTAAGGGTCTATCATTTTCATAAGCTTAGATTTGTGGTCATTATCTTGTGTTTCAGCTGTGTTGTGATAGTCAGGGCTAACAGTATTAGGATAGCTGTGTTCTGATGGTGCTATGTTGCCCTGGATTTTATTGATTGTGTTCTGTCACTGGCCTTTAGCTATCTTGTGGTTTCTGTCATTGACTGGTTGTTCCTTTTGCCCTCTGGACTCTACGCAGGAAAGAGCCCCGTTATAGAGGCTGGATGTTCCTAGTGATACCCAGCCCTCCTCAGGATGATGAGTAAAACTGTTTGCTGGAAGCTGGATCTCTCAGCACGAAGCCCAGAGCTCTCCTCTGTTTGCTGTGTTCCAATTGGATTCTCAGGCCAGGGCTTCCATCTCTAGGAACCCAGAGAGGATCTACTGGAGAAGCTGTCTCTGAGAAACAGGAAGTGCCTCGAGGCCAAATGCCAATGTGTACATCTCTGGGGCTTTGTGTTAACCTTGACAAGGTGGTCAGCACTGGGAGGAAGGTGGCTGGAATCCATACATTCCTGTTACCTAGTGGCACTTCTCACACCAGGGAAACACAGACACAGATGTTTCAGAGCCTCTGGCATGTTCTCTTCCAAACTCCTGCTACCTGGACATGGTGCAGACTGTGTGCAGCCAGCTTGGCATGTTGGTGTTCCTAGATGTACAAAAGCTCTTCAGTTTCATGAGATCCCATTTTATCGGTTGATCTTAAGACCTGTGCTAATAATAATCTGTTCAGAATGTCTTTTTCTGTGCCAGTTAATTCATCACTTTTTCTTCTATCAGTTTCACTATACCTGGTTTTATGTTGAGGTCTTTGATCCATTGGAGTTGATTTTGGGCGGGGTAATAAGTCCATATCTATTTGAGTTTTTCTACAGGCAGCCATCTAGTTTCACCAGCACCATTTGTTGAATAGTCTGTCTTATATCTAGTGTGTATTTCGGTTTCTTTATCAAATATTAAGTACCCATAAGTGTGTGGCTTTATGTCTGTGTTATCAATATGTTTTCATTAGTCCATGTGTCTGTTGTGTGCTATTTTTATTGCCATTGCTCTGTAGTACAGTTTGAAATCTGGGATAGTAATCCCTGCAGCAAATGTTTTTATATTCAGAATGGTTGCAGTTATCCTTTTTTTTTTTTTTGTATTTCCATATGAAACTGAAGATTTCTCTTTCAAACTCTGTGTACAATTGTGTTGGAATTTTAGTGAGATGCCCCCTTTTTACTGTATTATCCTTCTGATCCATGAGAATGGGAGATCACTCTATTGTCTAATGTTTTCTTCAATGTCTTAAAGTTATCATACAAGTCTTTCATTTGTTTGATTAGAGTAACCCCAAGATATTTTATATTATTTGAGACTATTCTCAAAGGTATTGTTTTCATGATTTCTTTTTTCATTTCCACTTGCCATTTGTACATAAGAAGGTTTAGGACTATTTTGTGTGTGAATTAATTTCATATCCAGATACTTTGCTAAAGGTTTTTATCAGCTGTATTAGGGTCCTGATGGAATATTTAAGGTCACTTATATATGTTATTGTACCATAAATAAATTTTATAAAAAATGGCCACCAGAGAACTTCTACAACTGATAAACACCTTCAGCAAGGTGGCTGAATGCAAAATTAATTCAAAAAATCTGAAGCCCTTCTTTATACAAAAAAATAAATGGGCTAAGAAAGAAATTAGGGAAACAACACCTGTCATAATAGCCACAAGCAATATAAAATACCTGGGGGTAACTCTAACCAAGCAAGTGAAAGACCTGTTTGACAAGAACTTTAATTCCTTGAAGAAAGAAATTGAAGAGGACATCAGAAGATGGAAAGATCTCCCATGCTCATGGATAGGTAGGACCAACATAATAAAAATGGCCATCTTGTCAAAAGCAATATAAAGATTCAATAAATTCCCATCAAAATATCAACACAATTCTTTCAGATCTGGAAAAAATAATTCTCAAGTTCATATGGAATAACAAAAATCCCAGGATAGCTAAATGAATCCTGTACAATAAAAAAAAAAACATCTGGAGGTATCACCATCCCAGATTTCAAGCTATACTACAGAGCAATAGTAATAAAGACAGCATGGTACTGGTACAGAAACAGACCAGTGGATCAATGGAAATGAATTGCAGACCAAGAAATGAACCTACACACCTATGGTCATTTAATCTTTGACAAAGAAACCAAAACCATACAATGGAAAAAGGACAGCATCTTCAAAAAAAAAAAAAAAAAAAAAAAAGATGGCCTTTAAAAAATAAAGTTAAGCACTGAGTCACCATGTAACCTATTTTAGTATTATATGTTCACCTAAAAGATTTCAGTCTTATTTATAAATCTAGAAATAATTTGGACATACAAATCCATAACAGATATTTTCACAATTGTGAGCAAGTGTCAGAAAGTCTATGTGCTCATAAGCAGGTGTGTAGAGAGCAACTATTTTATTGACATGATGTGTATTCCTGCAAAGCAACAGAGAGACAGAAAACACTGATAGCGGAAGCAAAGCAGCTGTGTCTGAAAAGCATTTTGTTGAGTAGAAAATCAGACTAACCATTTCATCATGGATTATTCTGTATAAAAACTCAGAAGAACAAAGGTGGTATTTAGAGACAGAAAAACAGATGAGTTACTATTCTGAGAGTTTTATCTTGTGATAACAGAGAGAGTTAAATAATCCTATATGAGAAATACAGTTATACCATTTGGATAAATTGAGATTTTTGATGTTGGTTGTGGAGGATGCACAAATTTTTATACAAATGAATCTTATCATGTGTAAATTGTACTAGAACTATTTCGTTGTTGCTGTTTTCTTTTCTTTTCAAGTGTTGGGGGTCAATTCAGTTCCTTGCTTTTATTAGGCAAGTACTTTTCCACTGAGCTAAATCTTCAACCCATACACCAAGGTAAGTTGATTGAAAATAAAATAATCTTATTTAGCAGCTTACTGGAATTCACTAAATTGAAATACAATTCACTAAATTCTGTATCTGTTAGTTGCTGTATCAGCCAGGATAAATCTCCCCACTTACAGGCTGTGATTTGCTATGTGTCTAGACAAATACATCAGCTCTATATTTTCTTCCACCTTCTAGCCCTACTTTTTTTCTTGGCATTACCTGCTTTACCCAGTTATTTTCTGAAATGAGTTATACTAGACTATTTGATAGGGTTTAAGAAAAATATGCAAAGATTCTCATTGTTCAACTCAATTTTGTATATGTAGTAACAGATATAAGAGTTCCTTTGTCACCAAATTATCATTATTAGTAAGAATATTACATTTTCCAAGGTTCATTCAATTACCAGTTTCTTTAGATTTATTCTGTCAGACCCTAAGAGGCAAAATTTAAATGTTAGGTCAGAAAAATTTATAACATTATTCCTGTGGATTGTATTCAGCTTACTAATTTTTGCAAATAACTTTATATTAATCAGTTTTTATTTATTTTGGCTGAAGATCTTTATAGAAAATCAATGAGTTTTTATATACTATTTATTTTATAGATAATATTTCAAAATTAATTCAAAAAGTCCCAGAAAATGACATAAAGGTTGGAACAGAATACTAAGTGGATCTAAGATATTGATTAAATAAACACTAATTAAAGTGATCATGAATTCTCAAGAAATGTATAGAGTAATTTAGGGAAGAAATTAGAAAAGATTATAAGATTGATTTTCTTGACTAATACTTGATATGTACAAACAAGGGAGCTGTGACATTTGTTCCATACAACAATAGACTGCTCCTGTCCTTATACACAATACCATCAAAAGGAATGAAATAATTTTCAACCACAGGACAATATTTGTGTTATTACAATTATCTCAGTGCTGACAACAACTTGTTTCTTATTATAGACTGGAGCACAGCAAGTTGTAAGATAAAGAATATGGGTGTCAGTTAAAACAAGCAATGATTATAGTTCAACAAGAAGCATATTCATAAATGTGGTAGCTGCCACCTCTCAGGAAAACAGGATCACCACTGAGATTACAGTGTCACCTTAAGTAGTACTAATGAGCTATGTGGAATGACCATCCGTTTAAGGCAAACTGAACTTTCTTCACCAGAAATCCTGCCTCAGTGCAGTACTATGAATGGATATATGGTTGGGATGAGTCTGTTCATCCTTCTGAGTTCCAACTCAGAAATGTACAACACACGCTCTTCTGTCTCTCTTTCTCTTAGATGCTAGCCGGAACCTAAATATACTTTTTCTGGCAATTTAAAATTCTTTGCTCTTTCTGTAATTCTCCTACATTCCAGCCATATTGCTTCCTGCCATCATGTAACCGATCTCCAGTCCTGATTAACTCAAAAGACATAACTCCCTTTTTTCCTTCTCTTCTCAATTCTTCACTTCTGGGAAATTGCTACTCAGTAATGCTGGGGATAAGATACTTGTCCATAGTAAAAAGAATTCCAGTAAACTAAAGCAATTTGAGTTGGAGATAGGAACAACATTTCTGAGTAGTACTGTGGCTCGCGTTACCGTCTCACCAGCAAGAACGACGCAGCACACACAGGATCCTTCTGCAGCAAAGCTTTAATGCATCTTGAGAGGGAGAGCATAAGCTTACAACGAGTAAAATGGAGACCCCAAACGGCAGAAACCCATCCCTTATATAGGAAACTGTCCTCCGCTTAGGATGTGTCAGTCCCTGATTGGCTGTTTCTCATCAGGCGAGATGATGCCACGGGAGAGGCAGAGCACATAGAGTGGAAATTCCCTTCGCTCATGCACAGATTGGTTGCTTATCAGCATGGGACACAGGATGTCAGTGCCATCTTGTAATGGCGACTGTGAGTGTGGCCTCTCACATAGTACTATTTGGTAAATAATTCAAGTTTAGAAGATTAAATAGAACTTATTTTATACTTGTAGAATATGAAACGGTGAAGGAAAATGCTATTAGATAAAAAATTGAATAGTTTGGTCAATGGTAATCATGAAAATTCATGATAATTGTTGACTTGTTTATTCTTCTGATGACTTTAATCAGTGAGGAGAATAAATTATGAGAGGGAATAATAATTTATTGCACTATGTGGAATAACTGTTCTCCAAAAGAAACATTCTTGTGTAACTCTTTGCTGTTGCACTTATATAAGGATAATTGCCTTAGCTTCATCACCACAATGAAAATGTTCAAGATTTATTTTTTCAAGTACAATGTTTTATCAAATCATTGTCTTTAAGAAAACCTTTGAGAATATTATTAACAATAATGTATGTTTTATTAATTTGGAAAAAGCAAATTATTCCAAATAATTTTCTTTCCATGTTCAAAGATTATTAATGATTGTCAACTCAGTAATTCTTTAGATTACACTTCTAGATGCAACATTTTTACAGAGTTGATAAATTTTATAAAGCTTTACTTTGCATTTGCAGTTCATTAATATGCTATCAACACTCTAGTTATATATACATGATATAATTTTTACATTGTTTCTTTTTGTTTTTCTGTTTGTTCTTTTAATTTATTTTTTCAAGTAACATTTCAATCAATGTCTCCTCCCTCCCTCCCAATCTTCTTCTTCCTCCTCTCCATACTCTCCTTCTCCTTGAATGAGGAGAGCCCCCACGTATCAAACCCTCTCAGTTCATCAGTCACATGAGGGCTAAGAGCTTCTTCTTGTACTGGGACATGATATGGCAGCCCAGGTAGGGTAAGGTATTCCACTAACAAGTGATAGGATCCATGACTTGCTGCTGGGTGGATTTCTTTGTAGGATAATTATGCTAGATTCCTGTCTGTTTTGGCTTGTGGGTTGTAGGGTGGTTGTATGGTTAATATCCACTTATTAGAGAATACATACCATATGTATCTTTCTGGATCTAAGTTAGTTCACTTAGGATGAGCTTTTCTAGATCTATCCATTTGTTTGCAAATTGCATGATTTCCTTATATCTGATAGCTGAACAGTGGTTTTTTTGTTTTTTGTTTTTTGTTTTTTTTTTAATCCATTCTTTGGTTGGGTTGAAGGATGTCTGGGTTGTTTCCAGTTTCTGGCTATAATGAATATAGCAGCTATGAACATTGTTGAGGTTAAAACCAATAGTATTCAAACTCTTTCCCAAAATAGAAACAGAAGGAACACTGCCAATCTCATTCTATGAGGCCACAGTCATCCTGATAACTAAACCACACAAAAACCCAACAAAGAAAGATAATTTCCAACTAATTTCCCTTAAGAACATGAATGCAAAAATACTCCACAATATACCTGCAAACAGAATCAAAGAACACATCAGAAGTATCTTGTACCATGATCAAGTAGACTTCATCCCAGGGATGTAGAGTTGGCTCAACATATGAAAATCCATAAATGTAATCCACCATGTAAACACGCTGAAAGAAAAAACAAACAAACATGATCATCTGATTGAACACTGAAAAAGCATTTGATAAAATCCATACCTCTTCATGTTAAAAGTCTTGAAGAGATCAGGCCTACAAGGACCATACCTAAATATAATAAAGGCAATTTACAACAAGCCAACAGCCAACATCAAACTAAATGGAAAGAAACTTAAAGCATTTCCTCTAAACATCTGAGAGTGAAACCTTGTCAACCTTGTTAATAAATATATTTGTTAATATCAATAAACTGTTATATTAGGCAAGTGGAGCAGCAACCAGTTACCTAGCAGGAGGCCTGTTAGCCTGACAGGCCTTGCTTGCCTTAGCTGGAGGCCTGAAACCCACGGTGGCCTTTAGCCACCTAAAACTGAAACTCTGTTTACAAATATATCTATTAACAACTATAAACTTCTATTTTAGGCCATTAGAGCAGACATGTCAGCAGCCTGGTGGGAGGCTTGCAGGCCTGGCAGGCCTGGCTTGCCTTAGTTGGAGTCCTGACCTGTTCTTATAGTAAGGCCTGAGACCAAATACAGCCCCTTTCCCAATAATTAAATACACCAAGACCTTTTAATGTTTCAATGCATAGGGCTTAGGTAGAAAGATTCTCAACTAGCTAATCTAAGTTATCCTGACCACTTAATCTCAACCAGCCATCTGGCTTTCTGTACCGTCAAGGCTCCCTGACACACACATCTGCCCATGTCCTTCTCCTGGCAGAAAGAGAGAGCTTGCTCTGGATCTTCCCAGAATTCCTTAGGTAGTCCAAGGAAGTTCTGTCTTCCTATTCTTTCTCTGCCCAACTAAATGACCATCAGTGACTTTTATTATCCAATTACAGAATGCCTCAGAAAGGGCATTCTCCAACAGCAAGGCTGCTCACTCTCTCCATATCTCTTCAACATAGTCCTTGAAGTTTTAGCTAGAGCAATAAGAAAACTAAAGGAGATCAAGGAGATACAAATTGGAAATGTATAAGTCAAAGTATCCCTATTTGCAGATGATAAGATAGCATACATAAGTGACCCCAAATTTTCCACCAGAGAACCCCAACAGCTGATAAACTCCTTCATCAAGATGTCTGGATACAAATTTACTTCTATCATTGCTTGATTTTAAAGTAAATTAAGAGAAAAATATATGTGATTATATTTTTTAAGCTTATATGTAAAGATATGTGACAATGGCAATGTTCCATTCTTAGGAAAGAAAAAATACAGAAAGAAACAAAGAATTTATAAGTAGCCCTTCTTTACACAAAAGATAAATGGGCTCAGAAAGAAATTAGGGAAACAACACCTGTCACAATGGCCACAAATTATATAAAATACCTGAGGGTAACTCTAACCAAGCAAGTAAAAGACCTGTATGACAAGAACTTCAAGTCCCTGAAGAAAGAAATTGAAGAAGATATCAGAAGATGGAAAGTTCCCTCATGCTCATGGATAGGTAGGATTAACATAATAAAAATGGCCATCCTACTAAAAGCAATATACAAATTCAATGCAATTCCTATGAAAATACCAACACAATTCTTTACAGAACTCAAAAGAATAGTTCTCAACTTCATATGGAAAAATAAAAACCCAGAAGCAATCCTATACAGTAAAAGAATGTTGGGAGGTATCAACAGAGTATAATTTAAAAAGCCGCGTCATAATAAAAATTCATTTGATATACTAGTAAAATAAAGTTTAAAGAAAAACTAATACTCATCAAAATATTTCCACAAAATTTTCCTCTTCTAGTAGAAATGATGAATAAAATAACAAGAAAAGTGTAAGAAATAAAACTCATTTTAAGGATTCAAAATAATTTCTTGAATGAATAGGAAGAAAAAAATTGGTCAACGACTATTTTTAAAAATAAGACATTAAAACAGACACCACACTCATAGAATGCCCTTGTTGACCTGTATTTAATTAGTTATTTCAGCTTTATTTTCAATGATAATTTATACTATACATCCTATAAAAGGAAAAATTTGAATATTACTTGATTGGTTTTGTGTTTGCTTGAAACATGTACAGCCAACATTAAGATATGTTGATCAAATGCTCAGGTAAGAGTCGGTATGAACTGAGAAAGGACCCAAGCTTGCATATTAAAATTTTATGTCACCTGTAATCCCAGAACTCAGGAGGCAGTGGCAGGTAGATTTCTGTCAGTTTGAGGTCAGCCTGGTCTACAAGGACTTTGTTACACAGAGAAACCTTATCTCCAAAAGTCTATTGACTGTTAACATTAGTTTTAGTAGCATTATTACCATTATAGCTCAAATTCAGCTTCACCTCAAAAAAGAGCATCCAACTTACAGGATAGGACAGAGTGATGATGTGGGTGTTCTAAGATATGCTGATTTCTGTGACTGGTTTTGCTACTAGCTTATTCTTTCCTTGAAAACTTCCCAGAGTTTAAATAAGATATATATATATATATATATACATATATATATATATACACTTCATCGCTTGATTTTAAAGTAAATTAAGAGAAAAATATATGTGATTATATTTTTTAAGCTTATATGTAAAGATATGTGACAATAGCAATGTTCCATTCTTAGGAAAGAAAAAAGACAGACAGAAAGAAAGAAAGAAAGAATTTATAAGTTGGGACTCAGTGAAGAAAAATGAAATAAGCTTAAACACTTACTTTAAGGAATGATCTTAAATAATATAATAGAGCTGAGGCTTGTTAAGTATAAAGGAACAATTGTCATGCAAGTCTCCAGTACTCTTCTGGTGGTCCAACTTTGTGTAGGAGTTACAGAAAGCTTCAAACCCAAAATTCAAGTGAGTAGATCAACAAAACTGTTAGACAGAGGATAACTAGGAAGGTCTGCTTCCATTTGGAGAGCAAAGAGGGTCCCAGCTGATCTCTTTCCTTGATTTCATTGATAGAAGAACCTAGTGATGGCTGTTCATAGTTGTCAACATGGGTAGATCTGGAACTAACTAAAACCCAAAGAAGGAGGGCACACCTGTGAGGGATTTTTCCTTAATTTGAAGTGCAAAGATCTACTTCTAGATCTTTGAGGCAAGGAGATACACTTTTAATCCAAATCATTTTAGCTGGGGAGACCCACCTCTAATCTTGACACCCCTTCTGCAGAAAGGATATATAAGTACATGGAAAATGAAGTTTTTGCTCTTTGCTTGCTTGTTCTTACCTTACTACAAAGCCCATTTCTTCACTGGAATTAGAGCCTACTTGTTTGGAATTCCAACATATATGAAGATCAATTCAGACACCCAGCATTGTGGACTGAACAGCGATTGCACTCTTGGACCTTCTATTCATAGGCAGCCATTGTTGTATTCCTTCTATGAGTTCTGTAACTCTAGAGAACCCAGATTAAAACAAACCTAGATGGCAATTATTCTGAGGATTGTAGTTCTCAATTCATATGTAGCATATTAGATAAAGAGTAAACTGTGAATAATGGTGCTGTGGTGCTATATCAACATGGGACAAGAGGGCATAAAATATTACCCTTAATTATTGATTGATAATACTACTTATACTATGTATAAGCAGATAAAGAAGAATTTGTGGGATGTTTGCTTCTGAAAAATAATTTTCTTTCAGCAAAGTTACACTGTTTGTAGAGGTAAGGGATTACGATTTTTATCCAAGAATGAATCACTTTCATAGTGTTTGCCTTTAAAGTATTATGCTGTCTTTTATATCTAAGTGTGATTGATGTCATGTAAAATAATGACTTGAAACATCATGCTTTAGCTGAAATTTGCAGAAAACTATGAATGACTGCTGACAGGCTTCTGATAGGGTTAATGCACATTTGATGACTTTAGCAAATTAGATGCCTCCTTAAAAAAAAGTCATGGTCATCAGTAAGTCACATGAAACCTGATCACAAAGATTCTAAATGATTCCAGTTAAGATATTACAAAGGTGTCTCCGAGCCAATGTGAAGTTGGTATACACACACACACACACACACACACACACACACACACACACGCACACACACACGCACACACACACACAAGGTCTAATATAGGCTGGTAAAAGTGGAATCTTAGGGTAGTAGAGTATACTTAAAAACTGTGATGTCTGGAGGCAGAATACAGATGTTAAAAGCTAATTATAAAAAGAAACATATGGAATAGACTCATTCCAGTTTTGTCTATTTCTGAAACTGATATTCATGATAATTAAATGGAATGTAAACTTTATTTGATTATTATAATTGCTGTAGATTCAATACTCCAGTGATTAGAATGAGATAGCTCCATATCTCTGGTATGTGGTCCCTAGTTGATGTCATTTTTTGGGCAGGGTTAGGAAGTGTATCTTTTGAAGGAGTAGTATCACTGGGGGCTTTGAGGTTTCAGCAGGAAGTGCCATTCTCAATATATTCTTCACATCCTGCTTCTGGTTCAAGAAGTCATCTATCAACATGATGCTACTATTGCCAGGCCTGCCTGCTTCCGTGTCTCCCCATCATGATGGTTATCGGTTATCAACACTTTCCCTCTGGAAATTTAAGCCTGGAGAAACCTTCCCTTCAAGTTGCCATTTCATTGTGTTCTATCACAACAATTGAAAAGTAAGCAATACAAAAGTTGTTATTGGGAGTGTGCTATTTCTGTGAAGAAACTTAACATCAGGGTTTCCGGGAGGAATGAGGATGTGTGATGTATGTTCTCTCAATTAATTTATGACAACCCTCACAGCCATTTTACAAGAACTTGAGAGTCACATATTCTAGTCCAAGACTGCCATGTTTAGCTTCCAATTGTATTACTTAGGTACTGTGTGAACTCACACTTGTTTCTCGTCCTGTGTATTTTTCAGTGTCTTTATGTATATACTGAAAATAATATCAGTAGCATTGTCTTTGCTCTGAAAGTGAAAAAAATTTAATGAAGAAATTGAAACTAATTGTTACTGCAAATGGTTTTGCTTGTACAGTAATTGTTGCACTCAGCATGATGCAAATGACCTCACAGACCTATAGTCTATTTTTAATTTTCAACAGTCATAAAAGTGTTGACCAAACAGAATAAAATTCCCTTTTGAATATAATTATGTTTTAGAACAATCCCGTTTTAGAAATATTCATTGTGGAAAAAAATGAATCTACAAACACAACCAAAGATTTACTTTATTTCCTTATCAATATTTTGTATAAATAAAATAATGTTTTGTATAGCCTATTTTTATATTCTGTGAAAGCCTACAATGCACATTTATAGTGTTTATAATTTGATACCACATCTGCCAAATGTATCTGGAAATATGATGTGTTATTTTTGCTTCCCTTTGATTGATTAGACCTGACCTATGTCTATTCATTTCATACACACAAACACACACACACACACACACACACACACACACACACACACACACACACTCTACAACCCTAAATTGGGTAAAGGCTTAGTCTTATCATAAACAACTCTAGCTATGGTTGTTATGAAATTTTAAATGACTCTAGGGTGTTCTAAAAATACTTTTTCTGAATTCCTTTCTTGATATATAACATCACTAATTACTTTTCTGAAGCACAAAGTCCTATTTAGAATTATTTAATTTATTTATGTCCAGAAAGCCTTTCATTCTTTCATTTATTTATTTTTGTCAACACTGAATCTGATCTCAAAACAATAAAAAGAGCAAGACTAGTAGCCGCAATAAGAACAACAAAAATAATACTGCCAGGTGGTTCTGCTATTTCATGATGCTTTTGTTTGAAAGATTCTAAATTGTAGAATGATGCTATTGATTTGAAATTAGGAATTTCCTCATCCAATACATTCTGTAATATCACTACAAAGTGGTGATCTTTGATTGGTAAAATGTTAGTAGTCTTAATTTGATTGGTAAAATGGTTTTAAAGAATGAATATGGAAAAATATAATGTTTAATCATGGATGCCTTTTGTGTTTTATGGATATTTGAGTACTTGTAAACCACTTGCGTCACTATATCCTCACTGTCTTTATACTGGATAACACAATCCGTCAAAAATTTCACAGACCTGTTGATAGACACAGAAGTAATCATTAGGTAAAATCCTCTAAGATATGAGACAATATTAACATACAGTATATTGGTTTTAAAAATCAATTGCTACCCCCATTACACTATAGATCATTCATCTATCAGTTGTCAACAAATATTACTGACCATTCTTTTGTGTCTAAAACCAGAAAACTTATCTCCCTTTGTCATTCATAAATTCACTAGCAGAATTTTTTTTTTAATTTTCTTAATGATGTGTTTTCTTTTTCAATTGGATGTGTACATGTATCTTTGTTTGTGTCTGTGGGTATATGAACACATACATGATGATGTCCATAGAAGCCAGAAACATGTATTAGATTCTGCGAATCTTAAGTTTCAATCAGTTGCTAACTGTCAGTTGTGGGGTCTGGGATCTACAATCTGGTCTTCTGAAAGGCCAGCCAGTGCTGGTAAACAATAAGTCATTTTTACAATCTCTACCACATTAGCAGGCTCTTAATACAGGAGTCTGAATAATCCAACTCATCAAATAATACACTCAGGGGATGTTTAGAAGAAAAACTTATTGTTACACATTCTTACTGACTTCTACTTCCTTGTTAATATATGACACTTTCTCCAATTGTTTGCACCCTATAGAATATCTAAGTGTTTCCTGGCCATATAATATAGATCATCATGTGTATGCTTCTGACTCTATACTGGTTTTCTTTCTATAATTTAGTGAAATTGTTCATTTATTTATGAGATTTGCATCTGCACGTCTTGAGCATTAACTCCATGATGACCTCACTACTGGAACTAAATTAGTCATCAACTTCAGAACCCAGGACAGAGCATGCAGCTGCTCTATAGTCAGGACTTATTTGCATAGGAGTGCTGCCAACTAGAGAAGGATACAAAGAAATAAAACAGATACAGTCTCAATGCCTAAGAAATTTGTGTTGTGAGTACTAGTTACATGATATAAGCATAGATTTTGGGTTATAAGTATATTTAAATATTGTCTTCACTAGCCCAGGGTTCTATAGGAAACTCCAAAGAAAACAATTCTAAAATTTCAAGCTAATGAGCAGGAAGAGGGGAGCACAGTCAGCACACAGAAAAAAAGTATCTCTGGAGGAAATATGAGGTGCTAAAGAGGTCAAAAGAAGAGGGGATATGAAAAGATGGAAATGAATAGCTGAAATATATCTAGAAGCTTATGCATGATGAAGACCAAAAAGAATCCACTTGGTGAGATGAAGGCAATAGTGACCGTGACATGACCTGGTTTCATGCTGTAAATGAAGTAGACCTCAGCCTGGAGTAGATGCTGATGACAGCTCAGTGGGGAAGGGCAAGAATGTAAATTCTGACAGAAGAATCTCAGTTCAAACATAAAAGGATGTTGTGAAACGGAATTGTGTTTTCTTTAGCAGTAAGTAGAGTCAAAGGAGTGATATTTTCAGATAAGAAATACAACTTCAATGTTGTGTTTTAATGAAACTTGTCTAGTTAAAAGGAAAAAAAAGTAGATTGTATAGGACAGAAGGTGGTTTTGCAAAAAGAAATTTTGTGAATATTGCCCAAGGCACACATGAACAACCTAGGTGGAAAGATATTCTCTGTTCTTTAAGGAAGATAAAAATAGATGTTAAATAGAATGTGAATCCTTGAGTTGCTATTGGAATTTTAAGGAGATTCGTTAATGAAGTTTTCTGTTTCTTCCAGGCAAATTCTTCAATTCTAGGGTCACAAGAGGAGGAATGAAGATTTGGAAAAAAAAATGAGAAAGTAAGAAAGTAAAAATTATCATTGCAGAGTTCAGTCAAACTGGACATATACCACAACTATTCAAATCAAGCAAGTTTTACCAATCATCTAGGATGCATCTTCAATAAGGTTCAGGTGAGTTTATTCAAAAAGAAAATACATGAAGTGTGTCTTTGAGATCCTTGGAAATGGACTAAAGGAGAAGTTATGACACAGTAGAGTTACTACTTAAACCAGTCACTTAATATAATAGTTGCACTAAATGGAAAGAGAAAAAGTCAGAAAGAATATATGAACCAATGAACAAAATTGAAGTCAACAGATTGAAGATCTTGAAACATTCTATTCTGACAGTCTCCAATTCCCATTGAAGTCTTGAATAAAATACTCTATTTCCTACCTTAATGAAGTATCTGTGAAAACAGTTGTACATTTCCCATGTTGGACACAGAGATGAGCGTCCCAAAGCTCCTCAAGACAGACTTGATCTCTAGCTGAAGACTAATTATCTAGTCATCAGATCTTTCAGTTCTCAACAGCTTCAAGGACTTCCAAGAAGTAGACAGTTGCATTGCTTAAGATCATGTTCAGTTTAGGGCTGCCTTCATTCAAAGAGGTGGGATATACAGGTTTCGACTTGTAGCTCAGTGGGGACACTACATTAGACACTCACTCTTTGTTTGTGGAACATCATAAAGTCTGTGAAGCAGTTCAAATTTTATGCACTATTTGTCTCACTTATCTACCATAGACTTAATTTTCACCCCAAACGTATATGTTGAATCTACTCTTTTAACATGACTGCATATTGGCCATCCCTAATCTAAATATCTATACTACTTCAGAGCATGCTGAGCAATGACGTGATGCTATAGGGTTCTGTTCTATGAATCTTTATTATAAATTATTATATATTATATTATATATTAAAATTATATTTTAATGTCACATAGAATCACTTTCAGTCTATGTGCACAAATAAATTTCATGTATAGATGTACTTCCTATCTGAAAGATATCCAATTTTACGTAAATATATTAATACATGAAAAATGTCTAAAATTTGTAACACGTCTCATCCCAAGCAAATAAGAGACATTCAAATTTTAGTTATTTGGAGGGAAAAAACATGTTAAGTGAGATTTTTTAAGGTATAACCTTGGCCTAATTATGCTTTACAATTATAAAAAGAAGAGAAACTAGTCTTTTCTCCCCATCTTTTTCTTTATCTCTCTCCTCTCTCTCTCCTTATGAAGAAAAGTTCTATGTGAAGATCCCAGAAAAATCAAGAACAACCTACTTACAAGACATCAAGGGGAATACAAGACTTACCAGAAGTCAATCCTGATGATATGGCTTTATTTTTAAATTCTAACCTTTGGACTGACAAAAACCAAATGTTCCAATGTGAGTCACCCATTGGCAGTTTTGTTACAACAGTCATTTCTTTTACCAATAGTAAAATATCTTGCCAACCAAACATTCATCTCTGTCTGTATCTAGATAAACAGGACCTTCTTCTTTACACCACTTGATAGCTTCTCTTTATGGTCTAGCCACATGACACTTGGGCTTGACTTCCTCCCATTAGACTGTAGAGTCTGTGATGATAAGAAACATATGTTTAACATTTTCCTTCAAATATTTTAGCTTAATTTTGGGGGCTTTGATATTTTTATTTATTTGACAATTTTTTTATTGTTTATTTATTACTTCAATTTACATCCCCATCACTGTCCCCTCCCTTTATCCCTCCTGAGCCCACACTCTCACCTTCCCTCCCTCTTCCCCCTCTTCCACCTATCCTACTCCTCCAGTATGGAGTGCCCTACATATCAGCCCCCTTCAGTTCAGAGGTCATATGAGAGCTAAGAGCTTCCTCTTCACAAAAAAATAATAAGCTCTGGGCAAGATGGCAGTGATAAGCTTGGACACATTCTGATCATCAGGAAGACCAACTGGACCACTGCAGAGATATACTCCTACTGAATGGCAGTTTGTGAGGTACATGCCTATCTGGCCTTACCCAGCAAAGACAGAAACAACAAAGAACTCTGTACTGGACATAGAGACACTGGAAGAACAGATATGCCAGACACTGAAGACAGAGAACTTCCTGCCTAGAGACAAGGCACTTCCCGCCGCAGTGGAAAAACTGGCTGATCAGATCTTTTCAGGATGCCAGTTGGTGGCTTCAATCTCCAAACAGAGGTCCTCCTCAGTCTCCTGAGTCTGCAGCTGAACACTCAGGCTACAACACACAGAGTTCTGACCCTGGAGCACTGAAACAACCCAGGACCATTGATCACTGCCTTGGTGACATGGGCTATACCAGATCTCAGTGTTTCTGGCTGTGAGGCACACACGGAACATGAGTGCCCCTTGAGAACAGCTTGGGAGGTCCACGATCACAGTCCTCATGCATAAGCTGCATGAGAACTACAGTTCTAGCCTACAGTCTGTAGCCTGCCAATCCCACTGACATCACTAAGAACAGCCGGATCTCAGGAACCTACAGGTGGGAATAACACATCCCACCCCAACCCCTGATCTGAGTTCCCAGTTGGGACACAACAGGAAGGGGTGAACTCTGAGAGGCCCACTGAGAACCAGCCACCAACACAAAACACCATCTAGTCTGTAGAGAGCTACAGATTACCAAGATTATATAGCCTCTAAACCAAAACTTCCTCCTTGGCTGGAAGTCATGAACAAACAGCTTAGGACAACAAATGAAAAAAGAGAACTGACAAAAGTCAGGGAAATATGACTTCAACAATTTCAGCTATGTGAGTACAACAAGCCCTGATCATCCTCCCACAGGTGAAATACATGAAAATGATGATAAATCTGTACTTAGGAAAATAATAGAGCCCTTACAATAAAAAAAAAAATCCTTGAAAGAATTTTACAAATGAAAGCAATAGAGAATTTCATTAGAGATCTCTAAGCTAACTCAGTCAAACAAAGGTGGGAAAGAGACAAGGCTATGAAAGTTTTGAAAGAGTTGCAGCAAAGATAACCGGATTAGAGCAGGTAATGGATAAAACAGTTCAAGATTTGAAATTGGGAATGCAAGCAATAAAGAAAACAGAAGCAGAGACAATCCTGGAGATAGAAAACCATGGAAAGAGAAAAAGAACTACAGACATGAGTTTCAAAATAGGATACAAAAGATGGAAGACAGAATCTCAGGCAGGCATGGAAGACTCAATTGAAGAAATCAGTACAACAACCAAAGAAGATGATAAATCTGAAAATTCCTCACCCACAACATCCAAGAAATCAAGGATGCAATAAAAATACAGAACCTAACAATTATAGGCAAAGATGAAAGAGTAGACTCCTGACTCCAAGGTCCAGGAAATATTTTCAACAAAATCATACAAGAAAATTTCCTAAACCTAAAGAAAGAGATGCTGGTAAAGTTCTGAGAGACACACAGAACATTAAATAGTTTAGACCAGAGGAGAAATCCCTCTTGCCACATAATAATTGAAACTCAAAAATTTACAAAACAAAGAAAGAATATTAAATCTGTAAGAGTAAAGGGTCAAGTAACATATAATGGCAGACCCATAAGAATTACACCTGACTTCTCTTCAGAAACTCTAAAAGCCAGAAGGGCCTAGGTAGATGTCCTACAAACTCTAAGAGAACATAGGTGCCAGCCCAGACTACTTTACTCAGCAAAATTTCTGTCAGCATAGGAGAAAACAAGATATTCCATGACAAAACCATATTTAAGCAATATCTATCCACAAATCCAGCTCTACAGAAGATCTTAGAAGGAAAATTCCAACTCAGAGAAGATGACTACACCCAGGGAAACACAGGAAACAAGAAATTCCACCATAGCTAAACCAAAAGAAACACACAAACACACAATTACTACCTACATCAAAATAACAGGAAATAACAATCTATGGTCCACAATATCTCTCAAAATCAATGGACTCAACTCCTCAATCGAAAGACAAAGGTATGCAGAATGAATTTGTAAACAAGACTATAATTTTTTCTACATATAAGAAATGTACCTCATTAATAAAGATGCACTACCTCAAAGTAAAGGGCTGAGAAAATGTTTTTCTAGCAAACAGTCACAGGAACCAAGCTGGAGTAGCCATCCTAATATCACATAAAATAGAATTTCAATCAAAATTACTAAAAAAAAAAAAAAAGATAGGGAAGGACATTACATATAAGTCAAAGGAAAAATCCATGAAGATGACATTTCAGTATTGAATATCTATGCCCCAAATACAAGGGCACCCACATTTGTAAAAGAAGCTCTTCTAAAGAAAAAACCACACATCTATCCGCACATTAATAGTGGGAGATTTCAATACCTCACTCACACCAATTGACAGGATATCAAGGCAGAAACCAAACAGAGAACTAATGAGACTAACAGAGGTCATGAACCAAATGGACCTAACAGATACCTACAGAATGTTTCACCCAAACACAGCATTGCATGGAACCTTATCTAAAATGGACCATATAATTGGCCACAAAGCATGCTTCAACAAATATAAGAAAATTGAAATAAGCCCTTGTGTCTTATCAGACCACCATGGATTAAAACTGGACTTTAACAACAACAGAAATAACCAAAAGCCTACAAATTCATGGAAACTGAACAACTCACTACTCAATTACTACTGGGTCAGGGAAAAAATAAATATAGAAATCAAAGACTTCCTAAAATCCAACGAACACAAAAACATAACATATCTAAACCTATGGGACACAATGAAAGCAGTGCTACAAGGAAAGTTCATAGCACTAAGTGGCTTCAAAAAGAAAATTGTGACAGCTCATATTAGCAACTTAACAGCAGAACTGTAAGTGCTATAAAAAAAAAAGAAAAGAAAAAGAAGCAAACACTCCCAAGAGGAGCAGATGGCAGGAAATAATCAAACTTAGGGCTGTAATCAACAACTTAGAAAAAAAAACAATACAAATAATCAGCAAAATCAAGAGTTAGTTCTTTGGTAAAGTCAACACAATAGACAGACCCTTAGCCAAACTAACTAAAAGGCAGAGGGAAAGTACCCAAATCAACAAAATCAGAAATTAAAAGAGAAAAATAACAAAAGTCATCCAGGAAATACAAAGAATATTTAGGTCTTTCTTCAAAAACCTGTACTCAACAAAATTGGAAAACCTAAGCAAAATGGACAATTTTCTTGATAGATTCCACCTATGATTAGGTTAACAAATTAAACAGTCCAATAAGCCCTAAGGAATTAGAAGCAGCCATTCACAGTCTCCCAACCAAAAAATGCCCATAACCAGATGGTTTCAGCACAGAATTCTACCAGACCTTCAAAAAAGAGCTAACACCAATACACTTCAAAATCTTCCACAAAATAGAAACAGAAGGAACACTGACAAACTCCTTCTATGAGGCCACAATCACCCTGATACCTAAACCTATCAGACCTAACAAGAAAGAGAATTTAAGACCAACTTCCCTCACAAATAGATGCACAATACTTAATAAAATACTTGCAAACTGAATCCAAGAATACATCAAAAGTATCTTACACCATGATCAAATAGGTTTCATCCCAGGAATGCAGGGTTTGTTCAACATACAAAAATCCATCAACTTAACCCACCATATAAACAAGCTAAAAGGAAAACAAACAAAAACAAAAACAAAAACAAAAAAAAACCTCATGAGCACCTCGCTAGATGCTGAAAAACCATTTGACAAAATCCAAAACCCCTTCATGCTAAAAGTACTCCAGAGAGCTGGCATACAAGGTCCATACCTAGAAATAATAAAAGTAATATACAGTAAGCCAGTAGTCAACATCAAGTTAAATGGAGAGAAACTTAAAGCATTTCCTCTAAACTCAGGGACAATACAAGGATGCCCACTCTCCCCATATCTCTTCAACATAGTACTTGAAGTTCTTGCTAAAGCAGTAAGACAACTAAAGGAGACCAAGGGGATACAAATTGTAAAGGAAGAAGTCAAAGTACCCCTATAACAGATGATATGATAGTATACATAAGTGACCTCGAAAATTCACCAGAGAACTCTTATAACTGATAAACACCCTCAGCAAGTTGGCTGGATACAAAAATAATTCAAAAAATCGGTATCCCTTCTTTATACAAAAGATAAATGGGCTGAGGAAGAAATCAGGGAAACAATATCCTTCCCAATAGTCACAGACAATATAAAATACCTGGGGGTAACTCTAACCAAGCAAGTGAAAGGCCCATATGACAAGAACTTCAAGTCCTTGAAAAGAAATTGAAGTGGTCATCAGATGTTGGAAAAATCTCCCATGCTGATGGATAGGTCAGATCAACATAATAAAAATAGCCATCCTACCAAAAGCAATATACAGATTCAATGCAATTCCTATCAAAATATCAACATAAATTTTACAGACCTTGAAAAAACAATTCTCAACTTCATATGGAAGAACAAAAACCTCAGAATAGCTAAATCAATCCCATATAATAAAAAAATATCATCTGGAGGTATCACCACCCCGGATTTCAAGCTATACTACAGAGCAATAGTAATAAAGACAGCATGGTACTGGTATTGAAGCAGACAGGTTTATCAATGGAATCAAATTGAAGACCCAGAAATAAGCCCACACACCTACAGTCACTTAATTTTTGATAAAGAAGCCAAAACCGTACAATGAAAAAAGGACAGCATCTTTAACAAATGGTGCTGGTCCAACTGGATGTGAACATGTAAAACAATACAAATAGACCCATATTTATCACCTTCCAAAAATAAATACAAGTGGATAAAAGACCTTAACATAAAACTGGTCACATTATATCTAGAAAAGAAAGTGGGGAATAGCCATGAACTCATTGGTACAGGTGACAACTTCCTGAACAGAACACAAATAGCTCAGGCTTTAAGACCAACAATCAATAAATGGGACCTCGCGAAACTGAAAAGATTCTGTAACGCAAACGACACTGTCACTAGAGGGCTAATGTGTAAAACTTTAAGGAACTCAAGAAATTAAACACCAAGAAAACAAATAACTTAATCAAAATATTAGGTACAGAACTAAACAGAGAATTCACAAAAGAGGAATCTCTAGTGGCCAAGAGACACTTGAAGAAATGCTCAGCATCCTTAATCATCAGAGAAATGCAACTCAAGACGACTCTGAGATTCCATCTCACACCTGTCAGAATGGCTAAGATCAAAAACTCAAGTGACAGCACATGCTGGCGAGGGTGTGGAGAAAGGGGAACACTCCTCCATTGCTGGTGGGAGTGAAAACTTGTACAAACACTGTCTGTGTTTGGAAATCTGTCTTGTGATATCTTAGAAAATGTGGAATACTCTACCTCAAGACCCAGCCACACCACTCCTGGGCATACATCCATATGATTCCTCACAAATCCAAAGAGTGACATCTCTTCAACTATGTTCATAGCAGTTTTATTTGTAATAGCTAGAAACTGGAAACAACTCAGATGTCCCTCAACCAAAGAATGGATAAAAAAGCTGTGGTATATTTACACAATGTACTTATGTAATTACTCAGCCACCAGAAACAAGGAAATGGTGCAATTTACTGCCAAATGAATTGAAGTAGAAAAGCTCATTCTGGGTGAGCTAACCCAGACCCAGAAAGATGCACATGGCATCTATTCACTTATAAGTCGATTTTAGCCATATAGTACAGGATAACTATCCTCCAACCAACTGACTGAAAGGAACAGGAACATAGATTATTTTCTTTTTTCTTTTATACTTGTTAGTGGGATATTTTTTGTCTTAGTAAAGCTGCCATCTAGGCTCCCAGTGCAAAGAGGAAGCTCTTAGCCCTCATATGACTGCTGAACTGAAGGATGCTGTTGGGTACCCCACACTGGAGAAGGATAGTTGGGAGAAGGGGGAGACAACTCACTGTCTCTGCTGTATGGCATTCCATGGTAGCCACATAGACCTTGAGTATAGTTTTATGATTAAATTGTCTTGATCCTCACTTCGATTTTTTTATTCCTAGTATTCTGTCATATCTCATATCCTATGAATATATCCAGGATACCTTAAACTAATTCTTTCAAAATAAGACAATGTACTTTTCTTATTTTTGTGTTGAGAAAAACTCAATTTGAGGTCCCTGATGTCTTGTTGTTGTTGTTTATTTACTTGCATCTTCCTCTACTCCTAGAAAAAAATAAACTATTGCTTTGTTTTAGAAAAGTTAAATTTCATAAATTGAAATCTTTCAACTCATTAGATATGTCTAAACTTGGTAAGACATCATTATCAGATATAGCTAGAGCTCTTAAGTGGAGGCCACATTGCCGTATAATATCAAGGAGGAGGACCACCTTGACTATATTTCCCTGATGTGTTTCTTGTAAGTGTGAAGAACAAAGCGTGTTGTGCCATCTGTCTTGCTTCCACACATTCTTAGAGAGCTGGAAGAGTTTATTTCATTGATGTTTAGAGGAAAAGTTTAGGGAATACTTATATAGATTTATCCTCCCCCCCCCCCCGGCCATAGGTCCATAAAACCAGATTAACTTTTTCCATAATTAATTTTTATAGTTTTGTCCAGCTACTAACAGAACAAGCTTTGTATCATCTTTGACAACATTCAAGACAATGCCTAAGCTTTCTATTGTTATTTTTTACATATGTGATGCGTAATATTTACCTTGAGGTATTAAATAAAAGAAAAGTCAAGAAAATGCGGACATTTGTTTCTTATTTTTGTACGGCATATTTATCAAAAAATAAACACAATTAGCACATCTTTGCTGCCATCAAATTATAACATCATATAACTTACTGTGCAAAGGACTCCTGCATCAAATACCTGCAGCAGCCTGTCACTATTCATTAATCAGGCAATTTCTTTTCTCAAGGAGTGAGATAGGTACAAACAATAAAAGGAAGGAAAGTGCCAATGACTAGCTACCACCGTATCAGACCTTCAGACTGGCTTTTCAGTCATTTCAAAGATCTGATAACGGTATCTGACTTTTCTTTGATATCTGAGGTGGTGATCTAGTGTGCTGCCTTTAAATATGTTTTAGAAATGAGAAAAAATAAGATAACTCGTAAAACACTACCATTGAAAAATTTCTCCTCTGTGATGTCCTATTTTTGCTGTTCAATAGTACTTCTTCTTGTGCTTAAGGCACTACCACTGTCATGATGGAACAAGGTAAACAAATAGACAAAGGATTACACAAAGAGGAAGATAAACTGGAGTGAAAGAAAAGAGACAATGAAAGGAAGCAGGTAAAAATAAACCTCAATTCACTGATTAGCATCCGACCAGAACCTCTTCTCCTAAAATTGGACTTCTTTGTCTAGTATATTAATTACAGCTTTTCCTTCCTGCAAACAGTAGAATATCATTAAAATAAAAATAAATGAAGTAAAGCAATACAATTTGCATGAACCTTTAGACCATGTAAAAGTGCAGTTACCACATTTGCTTTACCTAAGTTCACTTTAGTATTTGCTGAAGCTAAAGAGCTTACCCTAATGAACAAGTAAAAGGGACTGTGGCGAGCCTTTATGCTTAATGAATCAATGAATCTAAACAGGTCGTGAACGTCAGGTTTTAATAGTAATCACAATTTCAATGCCTTTAAAGTAGTTGTTTATTATATTTATGTAAATGTGTATGTGTGTATGTAACTTTGTTAATTTCTCTGTAGCACTTGGGTGTTGCTCCCCATAGAGGCCAAAGGGCATCAGATCCCCTGGAATTAGAGTACAAGCAGCTTTCAGCCACCTAATGTAGGTTCTGGAAACTTGAGTTGGGTCCTCTGAATCAATAGCAATCACTCTTAACTGATGAGCCCTCTCTTCAGCCTCCACAGTCAGAGTTTTGCAAAAACAATCTGCAGGATAAGAAAGGTATGTCTTTCTTTAAGCTAGGCATTGCACTTCCTACCACTGTTTGGATTCTATCTCTCTCGATAATAAAGTCCATATGGGAGCTCAGGTGGAAGTTTTCAGTGGTCTGGAGCAAGGAATCCATTAGCAGTCAAGAGACAAGGCAAAAGTAATTTATAATAGAAAAATATTTAGCTTGTTTGGAATCAAATAATTTCTACTGTGTTTTGGCACCACAGGGATGAGGAGATGCTGCCCTGCTTGAAGTCCTGGTCATTATGGCTCAGGTTTCCCAACAATGGACCAGTCACTAGAAGAATAAGATTTTCTCACACTGTTTCCTTGTTTTTGACTTCTGAGTTTCTTTGAAAATGATTCAAAATAGACAAATACCCAGCCACTGTTTGTTGTTGATGCTTCCACTATGATTTTTTATTGAGACTGACACTACAACTTTAAAATTTTAAAATCAAAATTATGTTTTAATAGTTTCAGATTGATCTTTATACCTCCTTGGTCATCTGAATTTTGATTATTGCAACTTAAATAAATACCTTTGTTAAACCCTAGAGAAATTTACCCTTTGTATACTTCAAATATGGTTCTAAGACATAGAGGAACAATGATAGTATTTTCTAATTTAAAAGTACATAGAGTCTGTCAATGAAGGTTATATATTGCATCATATCATAATTTGAGGAATGAGTCTGGATCCCCACAGGTAACCGATATGTAAGGTCTGAGGAGTGGTTGATTTTATTGGCCATATTGACCAGGATGACATGTGCAAAATCTCTGTCAAATATCAGTCTAGATTTCTTTGAAGAAATGTTTTTCAGATGAGATTTAATACTTAAATCACAAACACTCCTTGGAATTTAATGGTTCACGTTAAAAGCTTTTATAATCTACAAAACGTTGTAAATTAGAAACATCTTTATCCAAAATATATCTTATCCACCTCTCATAATGAACACCACAGCTCAGGAACACTAAGTAGAGTATCCATTATTAGCATGGCTACTTTGATATTTCTCCAAAGATTGTGTATAACAAATGACTTCTATTACCCAGCATCCCAGAACATTTTGTTCTCTATATTATGTGTGTGGGAAAGATACAAACTCAAAATACCACGTAATATTTCTCCTTAGGCATATTGGATGGTGGTTCAATCCTAACATTTGAGAATCCGAGACAGGGGGATTGCTGTCAGTTTGATGCCAGACTGGGAAAGAGTGAAATCTTAACAAAACCCTCAAACAAAACAATATAAAAATATGTAGGAAGCTATTGTTGCTTTTTTTGCTTTGTTGTTGTTGGTCCTGTTAATTCTCTACTCCCCTACATTGCTGAAATCATTTCCCACCTCTGAAAGTTTTTGTTGGAGTCTCTTAAATTACCAATTAATCTGCAAATGATACTTTGACTTCTTCGTCTCTTAGCATCACATTAATCACATTAGCATTAATTTAACGCTTTTCTCCTATTCCTCTAGCTAAGCGTTGTACTGAATAAATGGTGACAGGGTAGATTTTTTGCCCTATACATGAAAGAAGCTGATTTCCTCTCACCCTGCTCTCATATTCCTGAGGGCTGTGAAAAAGCAGGTGTTATGCTGGACAATCTGACAGGAAGAAAGGACATTTTCATAGCGTGACAAGTTGACATTGTATCATTGGAGATGCGATTATTTTATAAATTGGTAATATCACAAACTGTCAGGTTTTCATTTAAAAGTCATTGTCCTAAGTCAGACCTGTATGAACTAGGGTCGATTTCATGGAAATGACTTGGTTCTTGTTTCCTCAAAGAAACTAGCTTGGTTTTTGTTTGTCTTTGTGTTTGTTTTATTTCAGAGGATATTTAACATTTTTCTAAGTGAAATTTTTGTTTATTGATAAATTCTGACTCTAGAATTCAATAAAAATAAACCTATAACAAACATAAGCTCTCATTGAAGCAAACAAAAGATAATTTGCTTTCTTACATTTTAATTGGCTTTTTATATGACTTTGAGTAGATTACAACTTCTCAAATAAAGAAGTATTTGAGACAGTAGACAAGTAAGTGTCCTCTAAAATTCACAGGTAAGTCATGGAGCATCATTGAACTTTATTTGTTGGGTTACTCATGTGCACATATTCAAGTCTACATTCACAAAACTATGGCAATCAATATTGCTATTATGAAACACTTGATTGTGAAAAAGAAGGTTCTACATTTTGTTTGTAGTTCAGCAAACTATTTTCAGTTTTAATCACCAGTATTTAGTAAAGAACAAAGAAACGCATTGAGTAGGGCTTTTTGGAATCTCAATAGCCCTACAATGGAATGTTGTTTCTGAAAATACCAAAATAGATGCTTCTGTTTATAAATGGTCACATTTTATTTTGTCATGGAACTTAGTTTTAATGAATGAGTGCTTAAGTGTAATAATCTCATCCTGGGTCACCAAAAAAGTAAAAATTGGTTCAGGTCAAGACATAAGAAAAATAAGTTCAGACAAACTGTTTATGTAGTGAATATATTTAAGAAGAGAGTTGAGCTAATTTGAGAGAGAAAATATAATAGTATTATGGATAACAGAAGTTATTTTTTCTTTCTTCTTCTGATCTTTCTTTGCTTTACTTATTAAACTGAAAGTACTTTGCTATTTTAATTTCTTTGCTACCTCAGAAATAATTATATTCCATGGTCCCGTAAGATCACTCAGTATGTAAAGGTTTTTGAATCACAGGGCCTGGATAGTTGAGCTTGATCTCATAGACTAATGTAAAGCTTGAAGGAGAGAAAAAAAATTCCATAATGTTGACCACTGACCCTTAGATGTGAGCCATAACCAATTCAACCTCCACCATACTTACCACATGCTCACATGCACACACACACACACACACACACACACACACACACACACACACACAC
>CAJQZJ010034067.1:93984-195258 GCA_907164525.1 Lophiomys imhausi
ACACACACACACACACACACACACACACACACACACACACACACACATGCACAAATTAAAAATTACATTCCTTTCTCCTAGAATTTCCAACTATAAACCTATTTGTGCTTTGATGAAGACTGCATATGTGTGTCTTCCTACACACTGATAATGGAGCTATGATCTGTAGTAGAATAGTATTTGGAGATAGAATTCGAAGAGTTTAATTTGGTCTATATAAGACCATGAATCTGGACTTGGCATGATGGATTATTGAGATCAGTTCTTGATATCATGGCAGAATTTTCTTTCTCTACCATGTGAAGTTACAGGGAGAAGCTAGACATTCAGCAACAGGAGAATGCTCCTTGACAAGAAATTAATAATGGTGACAACTTTAACATGGCTTTCCAGCCTCCGAATCTGTGAAAATAAAAGTGTGAGGACATCTGGTCTCTTATTTTCTGTCATAGCAACTCCAATTAAAATATTCATTTAATATAAGGAAAAAAATAGAAAATAATGGTTGTACTAACATTTAAATAGGTGCATTCCAGTCCTGGCTGGACCATTTAAATCTGGGGACAAGGAATTTGACTTCATTAGAATTACTTTCTTTTCTGTAATGAGAAAAACTGTTTTCATTTATGTTTAAGATGGATTTAAAGAATAAGTCACGTTTTCTGAAGAAAAAAGTAAATAAAGATACAAATTTCCTGTTTTAAATACAGATCATTTCACTGTCATTCATTACCATACCTTGTTTTATTCATATATATGTAATAATCTTACAATATTGTACTATAACTACCCCATGATTATGTTACAAATAAAATGATTGATTGAGTGATTAATAATTTAAAATAAATTATATTAAAGATCCTTGAGAAACATATAACTTTTACACAATAATTGTGATTATTATAGGTTAAACAGGGGTGGGGGCATTTCTTTCACAGAGAAACAATTAAATATCATCCTGATGGGCTGCCTTTTCGATATATCTTCAAACACCAGCAGTAGAGGGCTGGAAATGTAGCTCAGCAGAAGAAAGCTTGGTTAATAGGCCAAGACCATAGGTTTCATCTACAATACTAAAAGAAAAACAAATAAAACAATGCATTTGGATTTCTTTACAAGTGATTGCACTCTTCTGTGGATTATCAATTTATATCCAAATATAGGAACAAGCTGTGGTAAACTCTTCTCTGTAGATCACAGAGAGAATGGAACTAATGATTTCCTCTCGGGCTTAGTGGGGACTGTCTTGAAAAGAGTGCTCAAGTCTATGTCCATGTTCCTTTGGTGTGTTAGTTGTAATATCGATATCTTCTACTATATAGCTAAAATCCTACTATAAGTGAATAGATGCCATATGCATCCTTCTGAGTCTGGGTTAGCTCACTCAGGATGAACTTTTCTAGTTCCACCCATTTGGCTGCAAATTGCATAATTTCATTGCTCCTGATAGCTGAATAATATTCCATTGTGTAGATGTACAACAGTTTTTTAACCCATTCTTCACTTAAGGGACATCTGGGTTGTTTCCAGTTTCTAGCTATTACAAATAAGACTGCTATAAACATAGATGAGGAAACTTCCTTATGATTCCGTGAGGAGACATTTGGGTGTATACCCAGAAGTGGTATGGCTGGGTCCCGAGGCAAAGTTATTCCAAGTTTTTTAAGGTATCGCCAGACTAACCTCCATAGTGGTTGCACAAGCCTGCACTCCCACCAGCAGTGGAGTAGGGTTCCCCTTTCTCCACACCCTCGCCAGTATGTGCTGTCATTTGAGCTTTTGATCTTAGCCATTCTGACAGGTGTGAGATGGAATCTCAGAGTCATCTTGAGTTGCATTTCTCGGATGATTAAGGATGTTGAGCATTTCTTCAAGTGTCTCTCAGCCATTAGTGATTCCTCCTTTTGAATTCTCTGTTTAGCTCCATCCCTCATTTTTTGATTGGATTATTTGGTTTCTTGGCATTTAATTTCTTTAGTTCTTTGTAGATTTTGGATATTAGCCCTCTGTCAGATGTGGGGTTGGTGAAGATTTTCTCACAGTCTGTAGGCTGACATTTTGTTCGAATGACAGTGTCTTTTGCCTTACAGAAGCTTTTCAGTTTCAAGAGGTCCCATTTATTGATTGTTGATCTCAGGTCCTGAGCTGTTGGTGTTCTGTTCAGGAAGTTGTCGCCTGTGCCAATGAGTTCGAGGGTTTTTCCCACTTTTTCTTCTAGTAGATTTAGTGTGTCTTGCCTTATGTTAAGGTCTTTGATCCACTTGGACTTAAGTTTTGTACAAGGTGATAAGTATGGGTCTAATTTCATTCTTTTACAAGTGGACATCCAGTTGGACCAGCACCATTTGTTGGAGATGCTGTCCTTCTTCCATTGTGCTGTTCTGGCTTTGCCAAAAATTAGGTGGCCATAAGTGTGTGGGTCTATTTCTGGATCTTCAATTTGATTCCATTGAATACTGGTCTGTTTCTATACCAATACCATGCTGTTTTTACAACTATTGCTCTGTAGTACAGCTTGAAATCTGGGATGGTGATACCTCCAGATGTTTTTTTATTGTACAGGATTGATTTAGCTATTCTGGGCTTTTTGTTGTTCCATATGAAATTGAGAATAGCTCTTTCCAAGTCTATAAAAAATTGTGTTGGTATTTTGATAGGAATTGCAGTGAATCTATATATTGCTTTTGGTAGGATGGCCATTTTTATTATGTTGATCCTACCTATCCAAGAGCATGGGAAATCTTTCCATCTTCTAAAGGCCTCTTCCATTTATTTCTTCAAGAGCTTGAAGTTCTTGCTGTATAGGTCCTTTACTTGCTTGGTTAGAGTTACCCCCAGGTATTTTATGTTGTTTGTGGCTGACAAAGACATTTTATTTTATTTTATTTTTCTATTTTTATCCTTTTTTATCTGTTTGTCTGCTTATTTGTTTGTTTGTTTTTTAGTTCTCTCTCCCAGGCAATGAGACACTTTTGACTGGTTATACTGCCTCGTAAACCCCAATGAATGAGGAGGCTCTTGGCCCTCATTCTACCTGTGAACTGAGATGAGGGACTGTTATATAGGGACACCCCACCCAAGAGAAGTGGGATGGAAGAGTTAGGGTGTAAAGAAAAATAAATGAAATGTGAAGTTTCGGCCTTTTGCTACTAATTGTCATAAACTGTTTAGGATAACTAAGAAATGCAAACTAATAGTCACGGAAGCCGGTCATTGTGTTAGGTACTATGACAGTCTATTATAGTTATTTTATAAGCTAATCAGAAATAAGCTGCTAAGAGACAAGCAACATCTGCTTATCCTAATATAAGAGATAGATAGGAAATCTTCAAAAACCTCAAGAGACCTGCAGAATATGGCATTCAAAGATGTTTTCTTAACTTTAGATTTTTTATATCGACACATATCAACTCCTGACAGCACCCCCTATTCTACTCCAAATAGAAGATGAGCATCAAAGAATCTCTAGTGAGAGATGATTGAATTAGTCTCAAGCATATCTCTTGTCAGGGAGAACCTCTTGCTCCAACTGTAGACAGAATGCTGTCCAAAAAGGACAAAACTTGGAAGTAGGTAAGTCGACAGCCTAGCTCTGCCAAGACAGGGTAGGCAAGTCCTTCATAATTCCTGCTCTACAATCAATGTCTGTCAGAGAAACGGGGCCAAATGACTGAAGATCGATGCTGTAATGTATGGAGAGAAAATGGGAACTGTCCAGGCAGCCACTGTTATGTCATTTCTTAGTTTTGGAAGCTGCAAGCCCTGTGCTTCTTATAAAATCAGATATATTTATCCCTCTCAGGTCTCTGAGGTTGTTGAAGAATAGATAGCTAGAGTCTCATAATTAAATTGTGAGTTGTTTAGGAGTCAAGAGAGTGTTATAGATCTAGGATGATGCTTTTAAAATTGTGTTGCAAGTTAGTATGAATGTTGAGTCAGATACAGAACTTTAAACTCATGGAGATGGTTAGATAGTAGAATGTTAACGTCAAGTACCAAATACATATGGACTGGACATTGGGAATGTATGCTAAGCCATATAACCCTCATAACTGTGGCCTAATTACCTGTGTTGTTTTGTATTGTATCTATTATTATAAGAGAAAGAACCATTTGTTGAACTGAAAAGGGGAATGTTGGGGGAAATAAGATATACCTTAAACTTAAAAAAAATAAGGGAAGAGAATGGGGGGTTGAAGGTGGGAGGGTGGGACTGGAGGGGGGTGTAGGGAGGGGAATGTGATTGAGATGTAATTTGAAGAAATAAAAAATAAATTATTTAAAAAAAGAGTGCTCAAAAGGGTGCTGTCTCATCACCTGCTGGAGCTCAGGGATGAATGCATGGAGGAAAAAATGCTCATGTAGGATGAGCTCATAGAATAAATGAGAAGAAACCATCATCCATATAGAATGATCTTGAAGCAGATAAAAGGGAAAGTTTGTCTCTTATTTTACCAATAGGAATGCATTCAGCAAAGGCCAAGATCCTGAGGAAATTCTGTTGCTTGATGTGTATAGGCACTGGTGCTTACTTTTTACACTTTCTGTCTTCCACCTCTCCTTAGAGTTATTTCAAAATACGTTCAGGAAGCTGTCCTCATGCATCACAGAAGGGCTAAACGTGGAGAAGAGTGAAGACAACAGAAGGGTGAAAGAAAAACATAATCAAATATTGAAAAAGAGAAGCTGAAAACTTTCCACATTTAGTGAAAATTATAGGTATGTGTAGTGATCAGTCTCAATAAAACTACAAAAACCAGACATCAAATTCTTGATAATAGCCTTACAGGATCAAATAGAAAAGACACAGATGAAAGTATCACCAAATTCTCTCTTGTTTAGCACATAGGATAGAAGGAGTGAAATGGTAGCAGAAAAATGTTGAAAGAAAACAGTGTCACCTGAATTCCACACCCACAAATGGCCTCTCAAAGTAAAAATCAAATGACATTGTGGATGTTGAGTGTACTGGCCTAGATCATGACTCTCATTTTTTTTTTTTTTTATAAAGATCCATCTGAATGTTGTGTGAAAGCAATTTACTAATGATGGTGATTTTAATCAGCACATTCAATAGGACAGAGAACCCCCCACAGTGTGGACACATTTTGTCTGATCCACTCAATCTACTAAGACAAAACAATGAAATTCCACAAGGAGAAAAAAATAAAGAGGTTTCAGGTTGAATTTTGACTAAAGAATGTAACACCCTCTCTTCCCTTGATCTCCAGCTGTCTGTCTGTTCTGCAACTTTTTCATTTCCCTAGCTTCCTATTGAAATTCCTTATAACCTCCCTAGGTTGGTAAATGCACATGTTTGTGCCTGTGTATATATATATATATATAGGTGATAAGTATAATGCATGTGTATATTTAAATACACACACAAACATACTGTTCATTTTATTTTTCCTGAGAATAGTGATTAAAAACAAGATATATTCAAAATATAAATCATAATTTCTTGTACCACAAGAATTGTAAAGGAATTATTTAATGGCAAGAAAAATAATAAAAGATCAAAACTTAGGTCAACAAAAAAATATAAGGAAATTGAGAAACAGTAAATAGTGAATAAAATCTCATAAAGTCTCCAAATCAGAGTAATTTTTGATATATTTTTGGGCATGTACAGCACATAGGCACTTTTGTATATCAGTTAGGCATTGGCTTATTTGTGACTGGAGAGATACAGGAAATGATTTAGGTAAAGATACAGTAGAACATAATCATGAGAAAACAAGCAGAAAACTGAGAACAAGACGGTACTTATGAGCTGTTTCCAGACAAATGAGGCAGGTTGTGCCTTGGGAAGACCAAAGTGATACCACAGCTCTATCTTGATGGACAGAAGAGATAAGGACACCCTCAGGAATGCACTAATAAAGTTTAAAATAATTTCATATTATGTCATAAAAATTTGAGTCTTCCAAGTCCGACCTGAGGCAAAGTGCCAACCCCTTCACTACGAATATACTCTGCCATGTTTACAGACAGGGACATAGCATATAACTGTTCTCTGAGCACCTCCATGCCACTGAAGATCCAAACTGAGGCTGAGACTCACTCCAGACATTAGGAGGAGCACTGGGTGTCTGGTGAAAGAATGGGGAAGAATAGAACGACTCAGAGGGCACAATAACACTACAACAAAACCAACAGAGACAACTAACCTAGGTCCATGGCCTGCACATATGTAACCAAAGGGCAGCTTGCTCATGGCTCATCATGAGAGTTGCCTAGCAATTGGAACAGGGGCTGTCTCTGACACCGACTCTGAAGCCTGCTTTTCACCACTTCCCCCAATGGGCCCTGGTGCCTGACCTCAGTGGAAATGGACATGCTCAATCCTAATGTGACTAGCTTATCTATCTCACTATATTCTTGCACTTAAGATAAGACTTGAATCTGTCTTTTTTATATGTGTATTTTTTCTTGCTTTAATTGTTATAAATGCTATTTGCTGTTTGACATGTAAACATTAGTTTCTCCAGAATATTTTTCTTTTGCTTAACTCACTTTTTTTCAGATTTAATCATATTGAGTTAACCACTTGTATTAATTAGTATGATTACTACACTGTATTCCATTGTACAATTATATGAAATACACTCATTTTCCTGTAAAGGGATATTAATGCTTTTATGGTCTAGTGTTGGGACAATAACTTTTTAATGTTGTTTATTTTTCTTTGCTTAAGTGTTGTAGGTATATGTCAGAAGTGATACTGCTTGTTTATAGATTACTTTGATACTGTAGATATTCATATATAAATGTATTATATATTATGAAGTGACCACAACTCTTTTGAGTACCTTAGCTATTCACAGTGCTATAGTCCTCACTTAAACAGGCGTGTTCAGGTTTCTTAATGTTTGACAGTCTGTTAGTATAAAATTGCATCTCCAATGAATTTTCTTTTTACCAACACCTGTAAGTATTTAAACACTGTTATTAAAAATTGCAGATAAAAATACTCTATATAATTTCATTAATGAGACCTAAATATATATATGATAATAAAAATATGTATGATAGTTAAAGTGTAAAATTCAGTGTGAAACTCTACAGCTTCTGTACCAAATGGTTATTTTAACTCCATCAGAGTTCACATAAGATATATATATATGTATATGTATTAATATGAGTTATATATATATGTGTGTATATATGTATTAATATGAGTTGTATATGTGTATATATGTATTAATGAGTTATATATATGTATATATATATAAAATTCAACACATATTTATTTATCCACCACCATCCTCCCAAAACAATGTTAGAACAAAAGATACAACCACAAATAGTTTTTACATGTTCTTGTAATACTCACAAATACATAAGAGTTCTTGTTCTATTTTCTACATATTATACAGTAACCATATGTACATTTGACCATATATAAAAGTTATACTATATATATTACCCAAATATATATGCACATATATATGTATAATAAATGACACACATAAACAACAACATGAAGTCATATTATTTCTGATAGTTTGTGTCTTTGTTTATTATTACATTTTCTAAATCAACCCATTTGTCTGCAAATAGTTTGATTGCATTTTTTAAAGCAGAATAATATTCCTATATGTGCATATATAAATATTGCACAGTTTTATGAATATATAAATGTCTTCCTTTTTGGCTTGTACATATACATTGTTGTTCCAATACTTTACTGGATTAAGTTTATCATTTCATTATTTCTAATAATCTGTCAAGTTAAATCACATAGAATTTCTCTTCTAAACTTTTAGTTTGTTTTTTGTTGTTGTATCTGGTACTGAAAATCAAAAAGTATTGTCACGACATTGCCATTTTATACCATTTTAACCACATTTACTGAAAAAAAAAAAACCTAAATCAATGCTTACACATTTTAAATGCTTTTGAGATTTAATCTACTACATATTAAATTTATAGGTATTCTGAAGTTATGTTCTCCTTTGTTTATATTGAGAGTTGTTTTGCTTCACACTGCTGCTTGATTGCCTCACTTTCCCTGTTGGTCACACCCAAAAAGAGCTGGTTTCTAAGATCTCCTTCCTGCACTCAATCTATACACGTCTTACTTATTCAACCATTCAAAGTTTTGAATTTGCATAGAAAAAACACTGATATTCTTATTTCAAAATACATTTTCCCCTTTAGTGTTTTTGTTCTTTTTTTTTACTCTTTAGTAATTTATTTATAAAATTATACTAAAACACTTTCAGGTTTATATGGCCATTTTCTAAAATTCTTTAAAAAAATATTTTTAAATAAGCATTTTTGCACTATTAAGTCTTCATGTAGTTCAATATGGTAAATTTATCCATGTATCTTATTTTCAAATTATTAATTATCTTTGTCAAATATATTGTTAGTATGCATTTAGGTTTACTCTAATTATTTTATGACATTTGAGTTAATAAATTTAAAAGTTATATTTTCCCATTTATGTAGCTATGCTATTAAAATCCACCACTACATTTAATTCTTATATTGATACCATGTTGAACACTTGGACTCATGACTCTTTATTTATAATTCTAAACTTATAATCTGAGTTTGTTCCTTTTCTTTTTAATAAGTTTACATAAGACCTTCTGCCAAGGCCAGACCTGATCTGAACAGATGTGAGTCTGTTTGCAGGCTTTATCTTAATTGCTGTGAATATTCATCAGTTTCACTAAAAACATTAATGTGTTTGATTACCAGAGTTCCTCACAATCCGATGAGGATGTTACAAATGTCCTGTTTACATACCTTGTTGTCTTTCCCAAACCCAAACTACTGAATTATGGGGCCCTTCAGTTGATGATAATAAGTACAGTTTCTAGTTTTTTTTTTAAATACTTTATTTTTTTTTCTTCAAGTTACATCTCAGTAACAAACCCCTCCCTATTCCCCCTTCCTATCCCACCCTTCCACCCTCTTCCCCCCAGAAGTTTCCCCTTTCAGTCCAACAGATGGTTCCTTCTCTTACAACAGTAAGTATTATACAAAACAATAGATAAAAATATGCCACATTTATGAGAGTTAAATGACCCAGTATACCTTCCCAATGTCCAGTTTATACATATTTGGCCCCTGACTTTAACATTCTACTATCTAACCATCTCCATGAGTTTAAAGGTCTATATCTGACTCAACATTCATACTAACTTGCAACACACTTTTAAGAGTATCTTCTTAGATCTATAACACCCTCTTGATTCCTAAACAACTCAAAATTTAACTATGAGACTCTAGCTGTCTATTCTTCAACCACCTCAGAGACCTGAGAGGGATAAATATATTTGTTATATAGGAAGTGCAGGGCCTGCAGCTTCCAAAACTAAGAGAGGACATACCAATGACTGCCTGGACAGTTCCTATTTTCTCTCCATACATTCCTGCATCAGTCTTCAGCCTTTGGGTCCTGTTCCTCTGACAGACATTTGTTGTAGAGCAGGGATTATGAAGGACTTACATACCCTGTCTTGGCAGAGTTAGGCTGTCGACTTCCCTGCTACCAAGTTTTGTCCTTTTTTGGACAGCAGTCTGTCTGCAGTTGGTGCAAGGGGTTTTTTCATGCCAAGAGAAAGACTTGCCACTAATTCAACCATTTTACAGTGGAGGTTCTTCGATGCTTATCTTCTACTTGGAGTAGAATAGGGGGTGCTGTCAGGCGCTGATATGTCTCGATATCAAAAAAAATCTTGATTTAAGATAACATCTTTGAATGCCATATTCTGCAGATCTCTTGGGGTTTTTGAAGATGCCCTATCCATCTCTTGTATTTAGATAAGCAAATGTTGCTTGTCTCTTAGCAACTTGATTACTGGGTAGTTTAGAGAATATCTGTGATAGACTGTCATAGTAGCTAACAAAGTGACATGTTTGCATGACTAGGAGTTTGTTTTAACTATCCTAGACAGTTTTAGATGGTTGGTATCAAGATGTCAGAGCTTCACATTTTATTTTTAAGTATCTCTAGATATGATACCATTAGGAAGCATTACCTTTAAATTTGTATCAATATACAAAGATCTATTCAATTGTGGTTAAATATATTCTTAATTATGTATCAATATACCAAGATCAATGCCTATGTAGCCCAATATAATCTTAATATTAGTCCATATGCAAGGGTCAATACCATTGTGGCCAATTATAATCTTAATTTTGTATCAATATACAAAGATCAATACTGATGTAATCTAATACAATCTTATTTTTGCACAATAAACAATGGTCAATACCACTTTAGCCAAATAAACTACTAATTTTGTATCAATATACAAAGGTATTAGGGCATATTCAATAATCTGCCCCTTCTTCTTGGACCTTCCTGTGCTATGTCTATATCTCATTTTTCTCAAGCCCATGCACTCCTACATAGGAGAGGAAGAAGGATACAGAAAAGGAAAAGTAGGAAGTCCCTGGGGCTAACCTCCAAAACCCATTAAGACAGGACAATTTATCAGCTTGTAGTCTCTTCCCCTACATATCAGAGTTTTCAGTTATCCTTCAAATAACCAAAAAGAAGGGTGGAGAAACACCTTCCCCACCCACTGGGCATGGGACTTCGCTCTCTTAAAGTGACTTCCTGCTGATTTGGGTCGTAGTAGACCTGTTTGGGGCCCGAACCCAAATGGGAAAAATGGTTAAAAATGTTAGTACACTCCTTTTATGTTCACTCCTTCTGTTCTCAGCTGTTTAGATGACCTAAGGGGTTTGTAGGCAGAAGCTGATCTTGCAGGCTTCACTGAGGTTCCTGCCGGGGCATTGTGTAGAGCTGAGCGGTCCCAGTGACATTGGATTGCTGTGATGGTTGCAGGCCCCCGATGGAGACAGCTATTGAGGAAGTCTGCCAGGCAGAATCAACTGGGTCACTCGTCCTCCTTGGTGCCTGATTCTGCTCTCTGCTGAGGTTTCCGCTGTCCAGCCATCCCCGGGCTCCCCTAATGGACGCTTTGATTCTCCTGGAACGATAAGAACAGAGCCCTGCCCCAATCCCAACCCTAGGACAATTGCCCTCTTTTTTTGGGGGGGTGGGGTGAGGGGGGGCTAGGTAGTACTTCTCCTGAAGCAAATTTGGCCTTCTGACAACATACAAAGCGGTATCTTTCAATCCGGGTTAAAGAAGAAATCATTCTGTCACCTTGGAGCTAAACCAGCTCTAGTGTATATATTTTGAGATCTCAAAGGACAATCTGCCTGCATCGAGAAGGCCTTTTGTAAGTAGCCTCCAAACCTAGGTCCCTCCAAATCCCATGTGTGTGTCTCTGAACTCTAATTATTGGGATCAGGGACCTGTGTTTCCCATCTGAAGGGATCAAAGATGTGTTCCACCATTCCTGGATCGAAGTCTTTCTCTATTTAGAGTTTCCCCTGCATCAGGCTGACCCTGAGCTCCGGGATCTCCCTGTTTCTGTCTCCAGTGTGCTGGGAGCTGGGAACAAGGGTGTACTCTTCTTGAATGGTGGGACCAAGAGTATGCACCCTCACCACCCCGCTCCGTATGACTCCAGAATACATAAGACCACCAACTCTAGATTGCTCCCCCCCGCCCCCCCTCCCCCCGTCTCCGCTAAGGTGAAAGGCATGGGCCAATACCACAATTCTCTTGTATTTTACCTTACCTCCATGTCTTCTCTACACCTGGAGGTCTGCAAAACCAGGCCGAATGGCTGTATCCTCTATTCCATTCACAGTGTTTCAGCCCTGCCACCTGCCTTTTTTTTTTTTTTTTTTTTTGTTAATAAATTTATTTGTTTGTTGCTTCAGGTTACATCCTTATCATATTGTCCTCTTTTCCCGCTTCCCAGCCCCACCCTCCCATGCTCTACCCCCTGACCCTTCCGTCTTGTTCCTCTGGGGTGGAGTGTCCCTGCCTAACAGTCTCTCACCACAGATCAGGAGTCATATGAGGGCCAAGACCCTCTTCATTCACCGGGGGCCTACGAGGCAGTACTGCCAGTGAATGGTGTCTCATTGCTACTGGGGGAATACTAAAAAAAAAGACCAACAAACACACAAACCCACAAAACAAAGAATATCCACAAAAAAAGAGAGGAAAAAGAGAAGGGAAAAGGAAAAAGAAAAAAGAAAAAAAGAAGGAAAAAGAAAAAGATAAAAAAAAATTATGTTCATGTTCCTTTTGGTGTGTTGGTTGTAGTAGAGATATCCTGTACGATATAGTTAAAATCCTACTATAAGTGAATAGATGCCATGTGCATCCTTCTGAGACTGGGTTAGCTCACTCAGGATGAGCTCCTCTAGATCCATCCATTTGGTTGCAAATTGCATGATTTCATTGTTTCTGATAGCTGAGTAATATTCCATTGTATAGATGTACCACAATTTTTTAATCCATTCTTCAGTTGAGGGACATCTGGGTTGTTTCCAATTTCTAGCTATTACAAATAAGGCTGCTATGAACATAGATGAGGAGACTTCCCTATGTCTCCGTGAGAGGTCCTTTTGGTGTATACCCAGAAGTGGTATGGCTGGGTCCTGAGGCAAGGTTATTCCTAGATTTCTAAGATATCGCCAGACAGACCTCCATAGTGGTTGCACAAGTCTGCACTCCCACCAGCAATGGAGTAGGGTTCCCCTTTCTCCACACCCTCGCCAGCATGCGCTATCATTTGAGCTTTTTATCTTAGCCATTCTAACAGGTGTTAGGTGGAACCTCAGGGTCGTCTTGAGTTGCATTTCTCTGATGATTAAGGATGTTGAACATTTCTTCAGGTGTCTCTCGGCCCTTAGGGATTCCTCCTTTGTGAATTCTCTATTTAGCTCCATCTCCCATTTTTTGATTGGATTATTTGGTTTCTTGGCATTTAGTTTCTTGAGTTCTTTGTAGATTTTAGATAATTGCCCTCTATCAGATGTGGGGTTGGTGAAGATTTTCTCCCAGTCTGTAGGTTGCTGTTTTGTTCGAATGATAGTGTCCTTTGCCTTACAGAAGCTTTTCAGTTTCATGAGGTCCCATTTATTGATTGTTGATCTCAGGTCCTCTAGTTTTTTTTTAAATGTCCTGTATTTGTATTAATTTATGTTTGGTCAGGCTGTGGAAGCTTTAAAAATGATCTCTGTCATTCTGCGGCTTCTGGCAGGGCTTGGGCCTTGTCTGCTACTCTCACAGGAAGCTAGGACCTTGTCAGGCACCAAGCCAGAAGTGTATGTTTCTCAGTAGAAAGGTACGAGCTGCTTTGGTTTAAAGGCAGAAAAGGATGAAACATGGACAGGATGTGTCCAATTTCACAAGATGCCCTGTAGAGGCAAGAGAAATGATTTTCTCCACTACCAATTGTTACAACTCTTTTAACTAAGCAAGCAAGAGGGTTAGGGTAACCTTAACCCTTTCTGCCATACAGCAAAAGTTATAGCCCTTGTATAGGGCTACATCGGTATTGATCTTTGTATATTGATACAAAATTAAGATTATATTTGGCCACAATGGTATTGACCCTAGTATATTAATGTAAAATTAAGATTGTATTGGGCTACATCGGTACTGATCTTTGTATATTGATACAAAATTAAGATTATATTTGGCCACATTGGTATTGATCTTTGTATATTGATACAAAATTAAGGGTAACGCTTCTTAAAGGTATTGTTTGTAGTAATATTTAAAAATGAAATGTCAAGTTTTGACCTCTTGCTACCAACCGACATAAACTGTTTAGGATAATTAAGAAACAGAAACTAATAGTCATGAAAACGTGTCATTTTGTTAGTTACTATGACAGTCTATCACAGTTATTTTCTAAGCTACTCAGAAATCAAGTTGCTAAGAGACAAGCAATATTTGCTTATCTAAATACAAGAGATAGATAGGGCATCTTCAAAAACCTCAAGAGATCTGCAGAATATGGCATTCAAAGATGTTTTCTTAACTTAAGATTTTTTGATATCGAGACATGTCAGCTCCTGACAGCACCCCCTATATTACTCCAAGTAGAAGATGAGCATCGAAGAATCTCCAGTGGGAGATGATTAAATTGGTGGTAAGCCATTCTCTTGGCAAGAAAAACCACTTGCTTCAACTGTAGACAGACTTCTGTCCAAAAAGGACAAAACTTGGAAGCAGGTAAGTCGACAGCCTAGCTCTGCCAAGACAGGGTAGGTAAGTCCTTCATAATTCCTGCTCTACAACCAATGTCTGTCAGAGAAATGGGGCCAAATGGCTGAAGATTGATGCTGTAATGTATGGAGAGAAAATGGGAACTGTCCAGGCAGCCACTGGTATGTCATTTTTTAGTTTTGGAAGCTGCAGGCCCTGTACTTCCTATATAATCAGATATATTCATCCCTCTCAGGTCTCTGAGGTGGTTGAAGAATAGATACCTAGAGTCTCATAGTTAAATTTTGAGTTGTTTAGGAATCAAGAGGGTGTTCTGGATCTAAGAAGATATTTTTAAAATTATGAGGCAAGTTAGTATGAAAGCTGAGTTAGATATAGAACTTTAAACTCATGGAGATGGTTAGATAGTAGAATGTTAAAGTCAGGTGCCAAATACATATGGACTGGACATTGGGAATGTATGCTAAGCCATATAACTCTTATAATCGTGGCCTATTTATTTCTGTTGTTTTGTATTGTATTTATAGTTATAAGAAAAAGAACCATTATTTGGACTGAAAGGGAGAGCTGTTGGGGGGAAAAATAAATACCTTAAACTAAAAAAAAAAAAAAAAAAAGAAGGGAAGAGGATGGTGGGGCTGAGGGGGAGGAGGGTGGAAGAGTGGGACTGGAGGGGGGAGTAGGGAGGGGATTGTGATTGAGATGTAACTTGAAGAAATAAAAAATAAATTATTAAAAAAAAAGAAATAAATGCAAATCCATCATTTTAGTTAATTAAAACAAAACAAAAAAAAAGTTATAGCCCTTTTAGCTAAGCTGCCAGTTGTGAGCTGGGTAGCTTCAGGGAGCTAGGTGCTCCTGAGTCAAGCTGAGCAGCCAGAAAAATCCAGTGGCTGTTTCAGCAATGAACAAAAGTCATTGGCTGAAAGTCAAGGCATCAAAAGATCTCATTTGGGTGGGGAGATGTTTTCAGGTGGTCATTGTGTGGGTTTCTTATCGGGAGAAAGAGATGGGCCTGTAATCTCCCTGAAGGCTATGTCACAATCCTCAGATATAATGTGTGCTCTGGTAGTCTAGGAACCTCCAGAGCAGACAGAAGAGGAGAGGACACCACTGAAACATTAGTCCATCATTCAGCACCGAACTCAGGTGCTTTCTAGTAATGCAAGACTTTGACCTTAACAGCAGGGTCCAACAGGATTCTATTCATCTCTTTTGACCAGTGTTTAAAAAATGTGTACCTCATCTTGCATGCAGAACGAATTACACATGGAAGATTTTGTGGGTGGGTTGGTGTCCAGTTTCCTTCACTGGAAATCTTGCCTGATTTCAGGATATGGCCAGTTCAGGTGATATATCCCCAATTACTAGTAATCTTAGCCAGGGTCACCTTCATAGATTCCTGGGAGTTTCCACTGCACTGTGTTTCTACCTCACCCAGCAATGCAACTCAATTGCATTTGTCTCTCTCAATACTCTCTCCTTCCACCCCTCCCTCCTGTGTCAGTCCCCACTGTCCCGAAGTCCACTTGCTATTATCTGTTTCTCCTTTTTGGAAAGATTCATGCATCCCACATTGACCCCTCCTTGTTACTTAGCCTTTCTTGGCCTATGAATTGTAGCATGATTACTCATTACTTTACAGCTAATATCCACTTATAAGTAAATATATAACATTCTTGTCATTCTGGGTCTAGACTATGTCACTAAGGTTAACTTTTCTCTAGTTACATCCATTTGCCTTCAAAGTTCATGTGGTGGGGTAAAGTATTTCACAGAAATTGTCAGAGTGACAAACCAGTGACTGGTCTAGCTTGAGACCCATGAGATGAGAGAGAGCCCAATACTGAGAGTTCCTGAATGATAAAGAATCAGAGGATGGATAGCTTAGAGACCTCAGATAGAGCCAAACACACGACTGGGAAAAAAGACAATGAAATGATTTCTAATGATATTCTGCTATACTTGAAGACAGGATCCTGATGTAATCATCACCAGAGCAGTTTCATCCAGCAACTGATAGAAACAGATGCAGAGACCCACAGTCAAACATTAGGTGGAGCTTCAGAAATACTGGGGAAGAGATGAAGAAAGAACTGTAGGAGTCACAAAATAGCCACAGAATCCACTAATCCAGACACATAGGGGGTAGCAGAGACTGAATCAAAAATTAGTACCCTACATGGATTTGACCTAGGGCCCTTCTACACATGCTATGCTTGTGAAACTTGACCTACTTGTGGAACACCTAACAAGGGAGCAGGGCCTGTCTCTCACAGTTTTGCTTGCTTTTGGGACGCTTTTCTTCCCACTGGGTTGCCTCCTCCAGCCTTTGTATGAAGGGATCTTCCTAGACGTATTGCAACTTGATATGCCATGCTTGGTTGATATTTGTGGGAGGCCAGCCCTTTTCTCAAGGAAAATGGAGGAGGAATAGATGTAGGGACTGGGAAGAGAGAAGGGAGTGGATACTGCAATTGGATCAGTTGGATGTAATATATGAGGAATATATATGTCTGCCTTTATATTTTACTTGGCCCTTATCCATTGTTGTTTTTAATATTCTTTCTTTGTTTGTAAACATACATATATATGTATATGTATATATATATATATATGTTTTATTCATTATTTCTCTGTTTAGTTTCTATCTCATTGACCTGTCCATTTGTGAGACTGGAATGTTGAAGACTATTAATGTAGGATTTAAACTTTACAAATGTTTCTCTTACAAATTTGGTTGCCCTTGCATTTGGAGCATAAATATTCAGAATTGAGACATTTTCTTGGTGAATTTTTCTTTTGATGAGTATGAAGTGTCCTTCCCCATCTCTTCTGACTACTATTGGCAGAAAGTCTATTTTATTAGATAATTGATTGGCTACTCCTGTTTATTTCTTGGGTCCTTTTTCCTGGAAAACCATTTTCCATCCCTTTACTCTGAGGTAATATCTGTTTCTTGCTGAGGTGTAATTCGTGTATGTAGTAGATAGATGTATCAGGTTTTCTCATCCACTCTGATACCCTTTGTTTTTTTAGTGGGGAATTGAGTCCATTGAATTTAAGAGATATTAGAGACCAATGATTGCTTATTCCAGTTATTTTGATGTTGCTGGTGGTATTGTATTAATGTTGCTTCCCTTCTTTGTTTTTCTGTGTGAAATTATTATTTCCTGGTTTCTCTTGGGTGAGTACCCTCTTTGTGTTGGAGGTTTCCTTCTAGTATTCCCTGTAAGGCTGGGTTCATGGAAAGATACTGCTTAAATTTGATTTTGGCATGAATATCTTGTTTTATCAATCTATGGTGATTGAAAGTTTAGGAGGGTATAGTATTCTGGGATGGTATCTGTGGTCCTTTAGTGGCTTCATGACATCTGCCTAGGTCCTTCTGGCTTTTAAAGTCTCTGTTGAGAAGTCTGGTGTAATTCCAATAGGTCTGCCTTTATATTTTACTTGGCCCTTATCCATTGCTGTGTTTAATATTCTTTTTTTGTTCTGTACATTTCATGTTTTGATTATGATATGGTGAGAGGATTTATTTGTTTGTTCCAATCCATTTGATGTTCTGTAAGCCTCTTGTGTGTTTATTGGCATCTCTTTCTTTAGGTTAGGGAAGTTTCCTTCATTAATTTTGTTGAAGATATTTTCTGGGCTTTGAGCTGGGAATCTTCTTCTTCTATTCTTATTATTATTAGGTATGGTCTTTTCATGGTGTCCCCAATTTCCTGGAGGTTTTGTGTTAGAAACATTTTAGATTTAGCATTTTCTTTGACCAATGTATTAGTTTCTTTTATTATATCTTCTATGCTTGAGATTCTCTCTTCCATCTCTTGTATTCTGTTGGTGATGCCTTTGTTTGTAGATCCTATTCTCTTTCTTAAGTTTTCCACCTGCAGGATTGGCTCAGATTGTATTTTATTTATTGTTTCTATTTCTATTTTCAGGTCGTTTATTCATTTCTTTCTCTTGATTGTTTTTTTGCTGTATATCTTTAATTAATTTATTCATTTTCTTCACCTGTTTAATTGGTTTTTTTTCTGTATTCTTTTGAAGGATTTAGTCATTTCCTTTTTTAAGGCCTTTGTAATCTTCATAATATCAGATTTAACATTGTTTTCTTGTCCTTCAGGTGTTTTAGAATATCCAGCACTTGCTGTGATAGGATGGTTGGGTTCATTTGGAACCATATGGCCCTGGGTTTTGTTGCTTTTGTTATTATACTGACCTGTAGCCATCTGGTTGTTTCTGGTTTTGGCAGGCCTAATGGTACCTGATGGTAGTAGGTCTCAATTCTGGTGGGTTCTGATGGCTGTCAGTATCTAGGATTGAAGGTAGATCTGGTGGTCCTTAATGGCTGCTGGTCTCTGATGTTCCCTGATGACTTCCTGGGTCTGGGATTGAAAGGGATGTCTGAGAGATGGAGTGCAGAGGGCATGGGACAGACTGAACCACTGCTGGGTTTGCACTGTGCAACCCCTTGTTCACACTTTTAACATACTTCTCTAGATTAATTTACTTCATAAAGTGTAGTAACACTTAACTGGTAAGTGCCCAGTCCAACATGGTCATAATTAGTATGCTTTGCATATAATTCTAGATTTAGTTTTCTAGTGTTGTTCTCAATGTGTCCATTAATGATGATCTGAGTCTAGATAAGTAATCAAATTATAAGATTATAAAATGGTGATGGAAATGTCCCTTTTCACTCCCAAGACGTTATGTAAAGAATGAGTACTTGGAGACTCCACCCCTCAAATAGATGGGGATCATGGATGACATCTTTTCCTCCATTACTTTAGTGGACATATCTTTAACTATTGACTCAAGCTTTAGCACATGGATCTTTGAGATTAAATGATTTTTTAAGTGTCATAACTTGAATCTTTTTAGATGTTAGAAATTTTACCTATATTTAAAAAATTCGTGGGAATTATGTTTTTCATAATGTTTAGTTTTCAATTAATCACTATTCACACTTCCTTTATAAATTCTTTTAAAAATACATATTTTCACTATTTTATCATTGATACTGTTGTTATTAGATTGCCTAATAGTTATTCTTTTCAAAGATTTGGCAACAGTGATCTTTGTTAGAATTTCTCACACTCATACAATCTGTTTTTGTTTTGTGTTGCAGAAGTCAGCACTCTTCTATTCTTCCTATGAGGTCCATCCTGTCTATTTTTCTTCTTATATACATTTATTAATTTCCCTTTTGATCAATGTTATACCCAGTAGTGTGCTAGCAATTGCCAGTGATCTAAAGATTGTATCCTCAAAATTTGAGAGATCAAGTTAGTTTGTGACTTTGACAAATTTTAACTTAGATGATGGATTTGTTAAAATTTCATTTTAATTTGTCACCATTTATCATTCACTTAAGTGAGGTTATAAAATACACTTAAGTTTAGAACTTATTTCTCACAAATAATACTCTCTATATATATATACATATGTATATTTATGAATATATACATACAATCATTTTTATATGTATGCAGTTGTGTTTTGTCTTAACTATCTTATATCCTAAATTGTGTTTTTTATATCCTAAAATGCCATTGCATTTTAAAACTTTTATTTATACTATAGCTTTTTGCATTCTAGTGCCAAAAACAATTTTGCCACTTTAAGTGCACTTTTTTAAAGTAATCTATAGTTGGACTTTAATAAACATTATCCCATATTTATAAGATTTTCATTGTTCTTGGTGCCATGACCATTTACAGAAATTTGTTTAGAAACTCTTTTTAATATCTTCAAATTTATATTTGTTTTATTTATGGCGTGACATGGGTTGTTACTTGGGGGAAGGAAAATCAGAAAGATAAATTTATTGTTGTATACTAACAAATACATGCTCACATATTTATTCAAATTTCTGCATATACATATTATGTCTTTATGAATGTGAGTTCATTTAAGCATGAGTTCTCCCACTCTAATTCTACACAGATGGATTGTGGGAATCATTCTGGCCCCTTATGCTGATTTGTAAATCTGCATTGCAACAGAAAGAAGTCTGGCTATCACATTCTGCCATTCACTTATGTGATTTTCATCCTTGTCAGTGTTGTTAATTTAAATCCTTATGAATAAGGTCTTTACTAATTAGGGCACACAGTTTTGTTTTTTTTTTTTCATTCAATCTTGCATACTTGACTCATTTCCAACACTACTGACATCAACAACTTTGCCTCAACAAACTTCATTGGGATCATTTCAAACATACATAATACATAGTTGTAGTAGAATCTACAGTATATTTGGGAATATTATGGTCTTCTATATGCATTTTCCTAATTCACATGCATTATAATTCATTCTTCATACTATTAAGTTAAATGAACTTTGAAAATCTAAACTCTTATGTAGATCATTATAATGTTACACAGCACACTTTTATAGATGTCTCATACTTCACTTCTTATCCTTTACCTCCTAAGAACTATTAATATTGTAATTGGCAGCTGGATGTGGTGGCACAATTCCTTGTAACAGGTAAGAACTAAGAGATGATGGGAGAACCTGGAGACCAGGTCCACGTTGGTATAGAAATATGTATGTCAGCTGCTTGTCCTGAGTCTGAAACCCAACACTGTTATTATGTAAAATATATTGTTCTTAGATTTTCCTGATTAATTAAACTGTCATCACAGAGCAGTCCTTTATTATTGTGCTCCTTTTCTGGAAATCTCTGTGTTGTATTTACTTCACTCTTTCTGGCTCAGTGTTTTCATCCTGCTACTGAAACTGTGTCTCTTTTCAGGTGATGTGTGATTGACTTTTGCCTTTAATTTGGTCTTTTAGTTTCTGCTTTATTTAAAATTTAATTTTAATTATATGTATTTGTGTGCTGGGTAGAAGAATGTAAATGTGAGATCAGGTGCCTGAGGAGGCCAGAGAGAGTATTGGATCCCCTGGTGCTTGAATTACAAGTGCTTGTTGTCTACCAGCTGTGGGTGCTGGAAAGTAAATATGGGTCCTCTGAGAGATCACAGTGTGCACTCTTAACCAGTGAGCCATATCTCCAGCCTATTGTTGTTTTTAACAAAATTTCAAATGGTTAATTTTACCAATAAAGACTCAGGAGCCAGATGCGTGGGTGAAAGCCTGCTAGCCCAAAGAGGCATAGAAATCACCCAGCTGACCTTCCTCCTCATCCAGCATCCCAAACCATGACATTTCAAAAACAAACAAGCAAACAAACAAAACCCTCAAACTGATTGTCCCTCCCTTCTTCTTCCTGTTTGTCTCTCTATCCATCCTCCTGACTTTCTTTTACTCTCTATGTTTTTTTCGCATGTTCCCTCCCTGTCAACTGGTTGCTTGCTCTGCCTCTTGACCTATGATTGATTTTATTTAATTCAAGCAGAAATCTATTGGATGAAACGTATGTGCTAGGGCTGAGCCATACAATAACTAGAAACAAGTTTTTCCAGTAAACAACACAATCATGGGGTTCATAGTATGATCACATATCAGCCTACTTTCTTCCTTTTAAATGGAGTAAATTAATTTATACTTAATATAATTACTGATGTGATTGAATATCGTATATATTATCTTGATATTCAGCTTCTTTCTTTTTTTGAGACAGGGTTTCTCTGTGTATCCTTAGCTGTCCTGGACTCACTTTGTAGACCAGGTTGGCCTCGAACTCACAGAGGTCCGCCTGCCTCTACCTCCCGAGTGCTGGAATTAAAGGCGTGTGCCACCGCTTTTCTTGTCATTTGCACTGATTTGTTTTTAATATTCAATTTTCACTCTTCTATTTCCTTTGTATTGATTTTTAATTACCACTTTTATATAAATTACAAAATGCATCCTCAATTTATTACTGCCAACTTAGATTAAATATTTTAATAGTTTAAGTAAAATTTAAAACTATAACAAAATTCTAACCTTGCCTATTATTCTATTTTTGTTATTTAGTTTGCCTGCCTAAGTAATAAAATGCCATAATAAATGTAAATATATATATATATATATATATATATATTGTAACTGGCTTCACAATCTTGACTTTCATAGAAAGGCATATGACTATAAGAGTTTCCTTCCAGATTGACTTCTTTCACTTACTCATATATACAGGATTTATTTGGTGGCTTCTCAGTTTACTGGTTTTTGATGCTGAATAATAGGTAATGCAACATGTGGGTTATGTTACAGAGTTGTTTTCATTCATATATTGAAGAGTACCTTGGGTGTTTCTAGTTTAGCAAATAAGAATTAATATCACTTAAATAGCAAGAAAAATTATATGCAGGCATTCATATAAATCATTTGGCTAAAATTCAAGGGGAATATATTCTATGAAAATAATGTATTTTGCTTTGTGATCTGTTTTCCACATTGGTTTTATCATTTGTATTCTTAACTAGAAGTGAAAGTTCTAATTACTCTTTACCTTTGCCATCAATGAATGCTGTCAAATGTTGGATTTCAGCCTTTATGATGTATTCATAGTATTTCATTCTTGGTTTGACGAACTATTCTCTAATGCAAATTATAATTTATTTATTATATTTTTGGACAGATATTTATTGAGATCATTTGTGTTTTCTTATTTATTTTTTACTGTTGACTTTTGAATCTCTTTCTTGCATTTGGCACTAGTCTTTTACTAGTATTTTATAAATATTTCCTTTTCACTTTTAATTTGTCTTTTCATTTCCTTAGCAGTATATATACTTTTTAGAATTTTAATAAAAGTCAGCTTAGCAATTGTTTGATTAATAATGCTATTTATCTTATAGCCATCATAATACGAAAAGCAAAAACAAAGCAAAACATATCAAACAAAGTATACCCAGATTGTCTGCAACATTTTCTTCATGCTTTCATAATCTCATGTTTTACATTTAAGTCTAAATGTAATTTTAGTTATATTTTATAAATAAGACTAGGTATATTTTATAACTATATTTTGAATGATAGTTATTTTTACTTATGAATATCCAATTATATCAACATTATTTATTTGAATGAGTTATTTTTAATTTTGATTGAATTGTCTATTTTTCTTTTTTTTTTGAGTCAGAGTTTTGTGAATTCGAGCCTAGCCTTGTAACTGCTATGCAACCAAGGATGACCTTGAACTTCTGGATCTTCTAGATTCACATCTCAGGTTCTGGGATTACATGTTTATACCACAATGTCTGGCTTGCTAAAACCATTTAAACTAAAATAAGTCATTTTTGTCTTTTTATCTTTCTGAAATAATTTCATGCCTGTTATTTTTCAGCTCATAGAGGAAATGACATTCATTATTTTTACTCTGAGAAAGTGTCATTATTGACTCAATATTTGATAACATTTAGAGAACTAATTGATCCATTAGGAGTCATAAAGATAGTGGGCAGGGAATTTTTAATGTGATCCTGTTCCAAGTTTTTTTGTTTTTCATTTTTTTTGTCTCCATAATTTCTTAGACTACCTGGAAGATACATAGCTTGTAAGTAAATATTGTAGCATAATCTTTGAATATCAGCATTGTTGTGGAAAGAATGCAAATAAATGTGGATGAATCACTTCACTGAATCCTGAATAGTCTATTTTGCATATGTGATTATTTTTACATGTATAATTTTGTTCTGGTTGGGGATATAGGCTGACTTCTCAAGTTGTTGAAAGATAAGTTATAATGTTATTCTAACAGCTAGTATTAAAAAACCTTATATTTCATCTCAGAAAAATTTTAATTTATATATTGATAAGTAATATTATTTTTTTTGATGCTTTAAGTTAAATTAATTTTGTTTCATGTATTTTACACCCTTCCCTCTCCTTTCCTTTTTTCTTACCTTATTTTATGTGTCTGAATTTTCCTAGTATTTAGATGCCCATGGGGGCCACAGAGGGCTTTCCAGCTCCTGATCCTAGAGTTTCAGATAGTGTGGACACTGGGAATGAACCAGAGTTCTTTGGAAATGTAGCCCCTGCTCTCACCCTCTGAGCCATTTTTTTATTAAAAATAAATAAATGTGAAAAAATCCTCAGAAGAGCACAACATAGACTTCCTAAAGACCTAGATTATATGTCCTCTTCTACTACCTTCAATTTGAGTCTTCATGTGAGCTCTGAAAACATCTGTTCACCTCTTCCATTCTAAGCTTTAAAAAAAGCACAAGCTCTTCTCTGTGTTATTTGTGCTTCTATTTGTACAAAGTAGAATAAATGAACAGGCACTTTTTAAAACTACAATTTAGTGTACTATTGTTAATAGGCTTAATGAGACTTATGCTAGAGAACTATTTACCTTATATCTGTTTACTTGTCTGAGAGAAATAGAATACCGAATACAAGTTAATTTAATAAACTACTCAGGAGTTATCATAAGAAGAAATCATTAATACTACAGAACCCATATTATGGTGACTGAAGGGACTCATAACAGCCCAAGCATTCTAAACATGGCTCTGGTAGGCTTTGCCTTTTTTTCCTGTTCTATCTTCTTCACTAAAAAATGTTAGATTATATTTCTAAAACACCAAAGTCTATTTGTTAGGATCAGTATCATCTCAGGACCCACAAGTCCAAGTTCTCAGCACACAGAAGATTTATTTGCCTCTGAGAGGTAGAGGGGAGGGAATAAGAAACAAAAACAGGAGATAGAGGATGGGGGGGAGGGAAAAGGGAAATGAGAAGGGTTATTTGTTCTGAAGGTGCAAAGGACTGCCTCTGGATAGAGAGCAGACAAGGCACATAGAAAAAAAGCAATTTATAAAGGGGTGAAAGGGGGAAACCTTATGTTAGTTTGAGATGTTTAATTTTAATTGGGCATGCTAATTAGGTGAGTCAAAGGGGCTTTTGATTGATGGGCTTCAATACTTTAATAGCTGGACCTTGGTGGTCAGCCTCAGGAGGAGGAAGTAGCCAAATAAGGAAATAGACCTTGAGTGCTAGCACAGAAATCTAATCTAATGATTTTTCTGCAAGGAAGAGGTAATTGGGGAGAAGATGAGGCCTGCTAGAGCCATGCTTGCCATGTTCAAGCTGACCAGATCCCTTCGACTTAACCTCCACTTCATTGGCTACCTTCTTGTTCTGAATCTTCTGAGCACATGTACACTTGGCAACATTGCTGGTTTCTCTATATGAAATTCTTTCTCAGAGGTTCCTCTAATCTCCAAGCAGGCCACAGTACCTTCACTATTCCCTCATTTGGCCACTTCCTTTTCCCGAGACTAACTACCAAGGTCCAGCTCTCAAAATATTGAAGTCCAGTGATCAAAAGCCCCCTTTGGTTCATCTAATTAACATGCCAAATTAAAATTAAACACCTAATTCTAACACAGAGTTTCCCTTTGTAGCTTTATAAACTTCCTTTCTCCTATGGGTCACATCTGCCTCTTCTCTGTCCAGAAGTTGTCCTTAGACTAAATTTCTGGAGCAAATACCCCTGCCCCCTCTTCCTTGCTCCCTTCCCTTTCTCCCTTGTCCTCTATATCCTGTATTTCTCTCTTATTTACTGCCTGTAAATATCTTTTTTATTTCCTCAGAGGAAGTAATGAGATGATAGCTGTACCCAGGCTTTACAAACCCATGGCTTAATCTGATCCCAGAGTGTTTGTATGTAACTATCTCTAGGCCTAGTCCTGGAAGCTTCTAGCCTCTGTACAATCTAGTCTTCTGCAAGCCTGGATCTTGAAAGTTTCAGCTTCTATACTAGAATATTTTCAGCATCCTAGACTTACTGGTGAATAGAATCACCCTTTCAAGGTCTTTCTGATCTCTAACTGGCTGGTTCAACTCAGTTGTTCTGTCTCAAATACCTCTCCAGGCTGACTGATTCAAATTGTCTTCTCTTGGCTTCTCACTGAATTGTTCTGCTTGCAAAAATTGCCTCTGAACTCCATGAATGGACCTGCAGTGATTGCATGAACTCAACTGCACTCAACTGAGCTACACCAAACTCAACACCTTCTCTCTCCTTGCACTGTTCTTAGTAGCCTCTCTTTCCTGTGTGTTCTTTTAAGAGTTGGGCATATCCTATCTCTGACTTATTCTGTCAAATCTTCTTCTGATTCATCACTGTGTCTGTCCCCCAATTAGACAGTTATTGTTTGGGATAAAGGTGTGCACAAAAGATCTGTATGTACTCCACACAGAGGGATTAAGATCTATACTAAGGTCATGTCTGCATTCCAGCCATATCACATAGGTCTTTGGATGTGATCCCATGCCAGTAGCCTTGTTGCTAGATTAAAATTCCTCTACACCTATCTTTTTTTTTTTCCCTGTCAGGCAGATAAATCTCTTTTCTGTTGAGAACATGGCACTGGGGTTCATAAACCCACACCTCTTTCTTATAATGGTAAATCTATGATTCTAGGCTTGGTATTCTCTGGAAGAGGGAACCTCAACTGAATAACTGCCTCCCTCGAATTAGCATGTGGGTATGTCAGTGGGACATTTTCTTGATAGGCCTATCCCTCTCTGCATGATAGCATACCTAAAAAGGTAGGATTAGGCAATATAAGAAGGGTAGGTGAATATAGGCCTAGGCACAAGCCAGTAAGTAGAGATCCTTTCTAGTCTTTGCTTTAGTTCCTGCCTCCACCTTCTTGCCTTGAATTTTAGTGATTAAAGATTGTAATCTGTAAATAAAGGAAACACCTTTCTAGCTTAAATTTGCTTTGGTCAGCATTTTGTTAAAGCAACAGAAAGTAAAACGGAACACACACTTGACAAACTTTATCAGATTTTTTTATTCCATTTTACAGTTCAGTAATTAACACTAGATACAAAAATAAATTTAAAAGGCTGGATCCAAAAGATGAAAAAAAAACAAGAAAAAGACAAAAACAAATTCAAATTATTGAGAATTCTGTTTGACCTCCTATTAACATTGTTTTATTTAACTAAGACAGGGAGATGAAAATATGTACTTAGTCTGTTGTAGTATGAAGCATATGTCTTCCTTAGCATCTTTGTTATCCTCTCTTGGTAAATGATTTTAGTAAGTACTGAAGTGAAACTTGAATCCTGTTCATTTCCACTGAAATGACAACTAAGTAGTAGAAGATGCATTTCTAAATACTCGTGTCTCCTATGCATGCATCTCAAAAATTGGCACAGACGTACTGATAATTATAATTGACTCCTCATTGGACTTACAATTGCCAAGGCATCTTTCAGTTATTTGCGTTCTTTAAGTATTGCATTTAGAATAGAAAAAAAAAAAACAGGCTTTCTAAATAGAGATGTAAGTGAAACCAAATTATTTGATGGACTCTTGACTGAAGGGGTTCTATGACAGAAACCTCTTATTAGATTCCAATTATGTTAAACTGTGAAAAGTTAAAAGCACTTCATCAACAAAATGCAGTGCTTTCTCCGTGGTGTCTAAGTGCAATCTAATATTTACCTCACCTGGAGGCTTGTGTGATGGGTGCCCAGAGGGACTTTATTATAGAACAGACAAGACTCAAATGTTTTATTGCATTTTATTTCAATTCTTTAAAAACTCGAGTTTCAGCCTCATTAATAGGCATTCTGACAAAGTACAGTATATGTTCCCTGGATTATCAGTGCCTGACTTATAAAACCCATAAAGGAGCTAGCAGAACTGGAGGAGTGAGTATCTCTCCTTAACAGCTCCATTGTTCTCACAAGTAAAACCAAAAAGCCTTTGAAGGAAGAGGTTCTGATTTTATTTTGTGCAAAAAAAGAGGCCTTAGAGTTTAAACTATAGCTGCTCCCTCAATACTAAGATGTGCTCCTTATAATACAAAAGATGTTAATGTTTGCTAATAGCAAAGCAAAGATGAACATTTAAACTGCTGCTGTTACATCATACTGTTTCAAATGTTTCTTCTTGCAAGACTGTAAACCCAACCACTTCAGCTTCTTGATTGCATCTAAGCAAGCTACTCAAACATAAACATTTGCATTCTTTTATCTGACAGATAGGATTAAAACTGGAGTCTAAAAACCCTCTTTCAATTTAGGACAGATACAATTTTATGAGTTTCTACTGATGTTCAAGGACATATATACTTCATATTGAAAATCTGATTTCACTAAAGCAATTTAATTTTCACTTGTATTTCTCAAGACAAATACACAGGAACATATACACAAAGAGTTTTAACATTGAATTTTACAATAATATACAAATATGGTATACACATATTATATATGTATACACATATATGCATATATATTGGTAGTACATGAAAATAGAAAAAAAGAATAGAATTTGTGTGAATATTCAAAATATTTTTTAGTTTTTAAATTAAAATTTCCAAAACCATGTAATACTTGTATAATTTTAAAAAGCAGATGTTTCTGAGCAACATAACTCATTTTTATCATTCCAGCACCTGAAGGCAGTGTCTGAATGGTCACTTCATTTTCAAGTATAGCTGTATATAATAAGTGAGTTCCACGGTGCCAGACCTATTTTTAAATCCTGTCTAAAAACAACAACAGCAACAATGCTGATTTTAACTTAAACAGTGTAGTGTTCCTAAAACTATCCAGTTAAATTGCACTATAAAGAAAATCGTCAAAGGAAGCAGAGTGCAATTTTTTTTTTGTTTTCTAAAGAGCTATGTGTAAACATTGTCAGTACTTAAACAAATATAGAAATTTGGATAATTTTCCCCCATGAAATCATTGCATTACTTATTTAGGTAAATTTGCAAAGTTATAATCAGTCATTGGGAATCAATGTAAACAATCAGAACAGTGTTTGTGATAAGCAAGAAAATACAGAACTCTTGAAATTATTTTGATTATCCATTCTATCTGATCTCATGTTGTGATAGGAGAAAATTTATAAAATCAGAGGAAGAATGAAATTATGAGTAATCCTTTGTGTATTAGAAGACATAACTAGGGAGGCAGAGGAAAATGAAGACATTGCTAACAAAGTTAACGATTACATAATCATAGAAGGGACTGGGTGATTCATTTATTTTATTTTTCAAAATGAATTTACCAAGTTTCTAACTGTGTACATTTCTCTATGTTCTAGAGGCTTCTGATAAGTTAAACATTGATCATTCTGTATAGAAACTTCCAGAATATGTTGGGAGATACGTATATTTTAGAAATACATCACAAGATATATGAACATTCCACAACTCTTGGGGAGAATCAGTCAAATGTTCATAACTAATCTGACACTTGGTTTACCTGACATAAAGGGAGTTTTCCAGGCTGTTATTCCCTGGTCAGTCATGAGGTGACCCTAGCTTAAGTAAGATCTGTATAAGAAGGCAGGTAAGATTAAAGGAATATGCCCCAAGCTGTATGCATAATGCACTAAGTAGCATACTAGTCATTGACTATATTATATTGTTACACGCAGGGCTCCAAGGAGATGCATTAGGGAAAGGTATTTCTGTGGCCCAGGTGAAGCTTGAGTATTCCAGCCACCCAGCATATACAAGAGTTAAGCCAGTGGGCATGTCAAACACCCAGCTAAGGAACTACCCTCTGGAAGTAGAGTCACATATAGGAAAGCAATTCATCCTTAAGCCACACTAATCAAGTAGCAGGCATAATTTTATTTATTTAATGAGAAGGTGTATATTTCTTTCCTAAATTTTCTGCTGTCTATTGTAGTGACTTACAGACTCCACAACATGCAGCTTTGTAAGGTAGACCACTTTTTGAAATTACCAAGAAAAGTGCAAAATTTCTTTTCCTATATATCTGTTTTATTTTTTAAATATATTTTTATGTTTATTTATTACTTCAAGTTACATCTCCATCACAGTCCCCTCCCTCCACCTCTCCCAGTCCCACCCTCACATCCTCTCCCCCTTCTCCCAGAATTCATAACTTTTTTAATAGTTAGCCCACAATTATGAAAATTAGAAGGTATAACTTACCTTCTCAATTTCCAGTCCATACATATTTGGAAACTAATATTAATATTCTATTATCTGTTTATCTCCATGAGTTTAAACTCTATACATAACTCAGGTTCCATTCTAACTTGCATTACCAACTTAAAGATATCTTCTTAGACCTAGCACATCCTTTTAATTCATAAACAACTTAAAATTTAACGGTGAGACTATAACTATCTAGTCTTCAACCACATCAGAGATCTGAGAAGGGTAAATATATCTAATTATACAGGAAGTGCAGAGACAGCAGCTTCCAAAACTAAGAAATGACAGACAACTAGCTGCCTAAACAGTCCCCAACTTCTCTCCATACATTAGAGCATCTATCTTCAGCCTCTTGTTCCATTATCTCTGAAAGACATAACACTTTTGGCTTTACTCTTTTTCTCAAGCCTTCCTTCCTATATTCAGCTACTATTGTACTCTGATCTATTCCAAATATCATGGCTTTCTTTCTTCCTCCTCTCTATCTCCCTCCTCCAGGGAGCTTCTGACATTTAGAGTTTATGTGCTTTGGAGTTTTTTGTTTCAACTCAAGTAACATTGTCTTTGAATACTTTGTGAATCCATTCTTAAATTATTTTTAAATTGAACTAAAAGCCCGGAAAAGGGTTAAATGTTTACCGCAGTAACAACAATTCAAGCAATTAGCTTTTGATAAAGCAATGAAAATTTGTATGTGGGCTTATATTAAAATTATTTTTAACAACTTATAGAATTTAGAAAAAAATTTCCACTAGGGAAAACAAATACAGTATAAGAAACAGGAAGTAGTGTAAAATGCATATGAGTTTATAACTACTACTCAAATAACTACATTAAACCTTCTAATTTTCAATTAAAAATAATTATCATCTGTCATTTATAAATCATGTTTAGAGATTTGAACTGATGCATAGCAAAAGTTATATAGAATGAGTGTAAACCAGTCATACACTGAAACCTTATGTAACTAAAAGCAAGTCATCTAAGCATTAAAACATTAAATAAGTTATTCAAAATGTAAAACATATTATTTTATTTCAGTGCATCCTAGCATTTAAAACAAATTTTGTACCAGTATAGAGTGAAGTTCAAAGACTGCAAGAGAGGCCAGGTGAGGTAAATGTATAAGATATTGATTGCATTTTAAATAGATAATAGCCCAGTTGTAGTACAATATAAAACAGTGATTCATATTTTTCCTAAGTTCACCCAATAGATGATGACCATTTGGATCACATTTGAGGTTAATAGAGGTTGCATGATATTGGAAGATGATATGTGTATAAGAAATGCCTGTCACTAAGCACTTTGCTTTTCTTTCTTATCATCTTTCCCTACTGGTTAATTGAGCTCCCTTTTAACATGGAAATTTCTACAGGATGCTCTGAGATGACTTGAATGCCTTCAAATACGAATAGTATATGACTGTGTAATGACACGCATTAGATGCCTCAGTGTTTTACCTTTGCTACACTCTCATGCCAAAACCTGCTCAGAAGAAGAGATCAAAGTCAAGCAGAAGCGCAAAGGAATATACCATTTTTTTGACTCAGTATTATTATGTACTTTGTGAAATGTATATAGCATATTAAGTATTGTATCAGTACCCTGGATGGTCAGAAGATATTGCAAAATGCTGTAAATCTAGATGCTATTTAAATGAATTTAAACAGTGCATGCATAGTTTTCCAGTTGTTCCTTCATACTATCTTGTTTCAAATCAAGACTCTACTGCACTTTGCCATAAAAAATAATAATTATCAGCTGTAATTGTAGAGAATGTTGATTTACTATTAGAATCTTAAAATATGAAACTGATGCTTTCATACAAAATTCTATGTAGTCTTTAAGTATCTAAGGAAAAATTATGTGCATTCTCTGGGAAGAGACTCATCAATGGCATTTCAAAGTTTTGGCTGAAGAACAATTAGAGTAAAAAGAATCACTTGCAAGTATGATTTGTCTAGTTATAACCATTATAAGCCTGGGTTACAATAAATATTTTAATGAAGGTAATAGATGATAAAATAACAGATTCTTTATTTAGAAAAGCTAAATAGAACAGAAAAGGTCATGGCTGTGATGGTCTGCATCTACCAACGTATCTCAAAACTCTAGCATTTTCTGTGGCAGCTGGAGCAGCTAATGAGAGAATGAGATTAGAGGGAGGGATGTGATCATATGTGTCATTCCATTATCTCATAATTAAAGCCACATGGATGGGCTACAGAGCACACAGAGCATTTGCTTAGATAAATTTGTGATTTTGCCTCATTTCTGTGTTGGGAGTGATATGACTCCATTTTGTATGTTTGGAGAGCAAGTTAAATTAAGCTCAAAATTCTGAGGGAAATCTGGCTCAGAAGTATTTTATAAATATTATGACAGTACGTCTGTAGAAAAATGACTGCAACCATGTTTGCAAATGGCAATATTTAAAAGCCAAAACTCTCCAGGTGTCTGGATCAGTGAGGATACCAACACTGTTTAGTACTCATATTTTCACAGGTAATTTGGGGGCAATTAATTTATCAGCATACTGAGATATATATATCCTTTAATTTATATACTTTTTCTAAATTTATTACATATATACAGATATGTGTATGATGGTCAGAGTACAGTTTTCAGGAGTTAGCTTTCTGTCCTGACAATGTGAGTTCTAGAAAACACATTAAAGTCTTCAGGCTTGATGGTAGATGCATTTACCCATTGATCCATCTTGCCAGTCTGGAAACTGAAATTTCCATGAAAGATGTTAGGAAAAGATGAGTTTTATTTTATGAGTTTCTAGATGCTATATATTTTTCATCTCTGGGAGATACTTTCTAAGATTTTTTGGAAGATAAAGCATCCTGTGATTTTATATCATCTATTAACTTTCTGTGAACTTCTGATGTACATATATTTATTGATTGACTGATTGATTCATTCATTCATTTATTTTACATCCCTTTCAGAGCAACCCCCTCCTCTCTACCTAGTCCCACCCTCTACCCACTTTCCCCTTTCCCCCTTCCTAATATTCTCAGAAAAAGGGAACCCACCCCTGTCAATCCACCCTGGCTCTTCTAGTCTCATAGGACTAAGAACATCCTCTCCCACTGAGACCAGAAAATGCAACCAAACTATGGTAAAGTGATCCACAAACAGGCAACAGAGTCCATGCCAGAGACAATAAATGTTCATTTGCTGGGCAATCCACATGAAGACCAAACTGCCTATCAGCTACCTGTGTGTAGAGGACCTATGTCCAGTCTATATATGGTTTTGGTTGGTGCTTCTGTCTTTGTAAGCCCCCAAGGGCTTGGGTTAGTTGACTCCATTGAACTTTTTTGTGGAGTTCTTGTTCTCTCCATATCGCTCTATTCTTCCTCCCACTCTTCTACAAGACTCCCTGAGCTCCACCTAATGTTTGGCTCCCTGTGTCAGCATCTTTTTTGATTCTTTGCTAGATGGGTCCTCTCAGAGGATATTTATGCTAGGTTCCTATCTGCAAGCTTAGCAGAGGCAGTATCATAAATAGTTTCAGGAGTGAGTTCTGTCCTATGGGGTGGGTCTCAAGTTGTGCCAGTCATTCGTTGGCCATTCCCTTAACCATTTCTCCACCTTTATCCATGTACATCTTTATGCAGGTTAATTATGGGTTGAAGGTTTTGTGGGTGGGTTGATGCCCACTTACCTCCAGTAGAAGTCCTGCCAATCTAGGAAGAGACCATTTCTATCCCCATGTCCTCTGCAGCCAGGAGTCTCAGCTAGGGTCACTGACATATACTTCCATGATCATACTCTCACAGATCTTCCACTTTTTTCAGAGGTGCCCTCTCCCATTGATTTCCCTTCTTGCTCTCAGCCCTCTCACCTCTCAACCCTGCTCTCACCACACCTGATCCCTTCCCTCATTCTCCTTCCCATACACTCTCCCACTCCTTTCCCTTTCTACATCCAGTTTAGATGTCTGTTCTATTTCCCTGGAGCTTCAATCTCCCATCTTTGGGCCCTCCTTGTTACTTAGCTTCTTTGAAACTGTGAATTGTAGCATATCCTGTACTATTTGGCCATTATCCACTTATAAGTGAGTACATACCATGTGTATCTTTCTGATTCTAAGTTTTCTTACTCAGTATGATCTTTTCAAGTTCCATCCATTTGCCTGCATGATTTCCTTGTTTTTAATAGTTGTATAGTATTCCTTTGTGTAAATGTATCACATTTCTTCATTCATTCTTCTGTTGAGTTGGTTCCAGTTTCTTGCTATTATGAATAAAGCTCCAATGAATAGAGTGGAATCAATGTCCTTATGTTTTTTTTTTTTTTTTCTTTCTGAAGTATCTTTTGGGTATTTGCCCAGGAGTTGTAGAACTGGGTCTTGTGGTAATTTTGTGAGAAAACACCACAATGATTTCCAGAGTGGTTGTATAAGTTTGCACTCCCCCCAGCAATGGACAAGTGTTCCACTTTTTCTGTATCCTTTCCAGCAAGTGCTATCAGTTGAGTTTTTGATCTTAGCATTTGCATTTCCCTGATGACTAAGGATGTTGAACATTTTTTAAAGTGTTTCTTGGCCATTAGAATTTCTTTGGTTTTGAATTCTCGGTTTAGCACTGTATCCCATTTTTGATTGGATTATTTTGTTTGTTGGTGTTTAATTTCTTGAGTTTTTTTTAATTTTGGATATTAGTCCTCTGTCAGATGTGGGGTTGGTGAATATCTTTTCCAAATCTGTAGGCTGATGGTTTTTTTTTAATGACTGTGTCCTTGGTCTTACAGAAGCTGCTTAGTTTTATGAGGTTGCATTCATTAAGTTTTGATCTTAGTGCCTGAGGTGTTTTGTTCAAGAAGTTGTCTCCTGATCCAATGTGTTCAAGGTATTCTTCTACTTTCTCTTCTATTAGATCTAGTGTTTCCAGTTCTATGTTGAGATCTTTAATCTACATGGACTTGAGTTTTGTGCAGGGTGATAAAAATGGGTCAATTTGCATTCTTCTACATGGAGATATCCAGATAGACCAGCACCATTTGTTGAAGATGCTTTTCTTTTTTCCTTTGCGTGGTTTTGGCTTCTTTGTCAAAACCCAATTGTCTGTAGGTGCGTGGGTTTATTTCTGGGTCTTTGATTACATTTCACTGATTGACAAGTGTGTATGCCAGTACCATGCTGTTTTTATTATTATTGCTCTGTAGTATAACTTGAAATCAAGGATGGTGATATCTCCATATGTTCTTTTATTGTACAGGATTGTTTTAGCTATTATGGGTTATTTGCTATTCCATATGAAGTTTAGAATTGTTCTTTCAAGGTCTCTAAATAATTGTGTTGGCATTTTGGTGGAAATTGCATTGAATCTCTATATTGCTTTGGTAAGATGGTAAATTTTTGCTATGTTAATCCTACTGATCCTTGAGCATGGGTGATCTTTCTATCTTCTGATATCTTCATTAAATTATTTCTTCAGAGACTTGAAGCTTTTGTCATACTTGTCTTTCACTTGGTTGGTTAGAGTTCCTCCAAAATATTTTCTATTATTTGTGGCTATTTGTGAAGGGTGCTTTTTCCCTAATTTCTTTTTCAGCCTGTTTATCTTTAGTATAAAGGAAGGCTACTGATATTTTTAAACTAATTTTATTCTGCCACTTTGGTGAAGGCATTTATCAGGAATTCTGTGGTAGAAATTTGGGGGTCAATTACATATGCTACCACATCCTCTGCAAATAGGGATACTTATATTTTGTTTTTCTTTTCTAATTTGTATCCCCTTGATCTCCTTTAGTTGTCTTATTTTTCTAACTGGAACTCCAAGTACTATATTGTAGAGATATGAAAAGAGTAGGCAGCTTTGCCTTGTCCATGATTTTAGTGGAATTGTTTTGTGTTTCTCTCTACTTAATTTGATGCTGGTTATCAACTTGCTGTATATTACCTTTATTATGTTTACGTATGGTCATTGTATGCCTAATCTCTCCAAGACTCTTATCATAAAGGGAAGTTGAATTTTCTCAAAGGTTTTTTTTCAGCATTTAATGAGATGATCTTGTGAATTTTTTTCTTTCAGTTTGTTTATATTGTGGATTACACTGATGGGTTTTTGTTTATTGAACCACCCCTGCATCCCTGGGATGAAGCCTACTTGATCATGCTGCATGATGTTTTTGATATATTCTTGAATTCTGTTTGTAAAGCATTTTATTGAATATTTTTTGGGTCAATGTTCATAAGGGAAGTTGTTCTAAAGTTCTCCTACTTTGTTGGATCTTTATTTGGGTTAGGAATCAGGCTGACAGTGGCATCATAGGATGAGTTTGGCAATGTTCCTTCAGTTTTTATCCTGTAAAATAGTTTGAGGAGCATTGCTATTAACTCTATTTTGAAAGTGTGGTAGAATTCTGCATTGAAACTATCTGGGCCTAGGATTTTGGGGGGTTGGAAACTTTTAATGGCTGCTTCTATTTCCTTAGGGGTTATAAAACTATTTAATTCATTTACCTGTTTTTTGATTTAACTTTGGCAAGTTAATCAACAATAAAATTATCCATTTCATTTATATTTTTTAAATTTTGTGGACTATAGGCTTTTGAAATAAGATGTAATAATTCTTTGAATTTCTTCGATATCTGCTGTTATTTCCCCCTTTTCATTTCTGATTTTGGTGATTTGGATATAGTTTCTCTGAATATTTTTTTAGTTTGGTTAAGGGTTTGTTTATCTTCTTGATTTTCTCAAAGAACCAAATCTTCATTTCATTGATTCTTTATATTGTTCTCTTTGTTTCTAATGTATTGATTTCAGTCCTGAGTTTGATTATTTCCTGCCATCTACTCTGCTTAGGTGTGTTTGCTTTTGTTCAGAGATTTCAGGTGTGTTGTTAACTTGTTAGTATGAAATTTTTCCAATTTCTTTCTGAAGGCACTCAGTACTATGAACTTTCCTCTTAACACTACTTTCATTGTGCCCATTAAGTTTGAGTATATTGTACCTTCATTTTCATTGAATTGTAGGAAGTCTTTAATTTCTTTTCTTTTTTATTTCTTCCCTCCATTGGTCATGGAGTAGAGAGTTGTTCAGTTACCAACAGTATGTAGGCTTTCTGTTGTTTCTGTATTTGATGAAGTCTAGCTTTAATCCATGGTGATCTGATAAAATACAAGAGGTTATTTCAATTTTCTTGTATGAGTTTAGACTTGCTCTGTCATTGACTAGATGGTCATTTTTTAAAAATGTTCTATGGGGTGCTTTTGTACTGGAGGGAAATTTTCTGTAGGTATGTATAAGATCCATGACCTCTGTTGGTTTCAGTATTTCTGTTTATTTTCTGTCTCAATCACCTGTCCATTGGTGATAGTGGAGTGTTGAAATCTCCCAGTATCAGTGTGTGGGGTTTGATTTGTTATTTAAACTTTAGTAATGTTTCTTTGATGAATGTGGTTCCCCTTGTATTTGGGGCATAGATGTTCAGAATTGAGATGTCATCTTGGTGGAATTTTTCTTTGATGAGTATGAAGTATCCTTCTCCATCTCTCTTGATAATGTATATTGAAAATCTATTTTATTTGATACTAAAATAACTATTCCTGCTTGCTTCTTGTGTCTGTTTGCTTGGAAAACCTTTTTTCGAACTCTTAACTCTAAGGTAATGTTTGTCCTTGTTTATGAGGTGTGTCTCTTGAATGCAGTGAGTCCTGTTTTCATCCCCATTCTGTTAGTCTGTGGCTTTTTATTGGAGAATTGAGTCCACTGATTTTGGGAGATATTAATGACGAATGATATTAATTCCTATTATGATGTTGGTGGTGGTGGCACGTGCACTTGAACATGCGCACTTCTCTTCCTTTTGGTTTTGTTGCAGAGAAGTTATTTATTTCCTGTGTTTTCTTGGGTGTAATTTGATTTTGTCATGGAATATCTTGTTTTCTCTATCTATAGTTACTGAAAGTATTTCTGTGTTAAGGTTTCTGGGTTGGCATCTGTGTTCTCTTAGAGGATGCATGCCCTCTGCTGAGGTACTTTTAAATCTCTGCTAAGAAGTTTGGTGTAATTCTAATAGGCGTAACTTTATTTGTTATTTGGCCTTTATTCATTGTGGTTATTAATATTCTTTCTTTGTTCTGTAATCTTAGTGTTTTGATTAGTATGTAGTGAAGGGATTTTCTTTTTTGGTCCAGTCTATTTAGTGTTCTGTAAGCTTTGAACATTTACAGACATCTTTTCTTTAGGTTAGGGTAGCTCTCTTCTATGATTTTGTTGAAGATATTTTCTAGGACTTTGATCTGGGAATCTTCTCCTTCATCTATTCCTATTATTCTTAATATTTGTCTCTTCATAGTGTCCCAAATTTCCTGGATGTTTTGTGTTAGATAATTTTTAGATTTAGCATTGTCCTTGATTTATGCATAACTTTCTTCTACAGCTGAGATTCTCTCTTCCGTCTCTTGTATTCTGTTAGTGACGCTTGTGTCTGTATTTCCTGTTCTCTTTTTTGCTAGGTTTTCCATCTCCATGATTGCCTCAGATTGTGTTTTCTTTATTGCTTCAATTTCCATTTTCAGGTCTTAAACTGTTTTCTTCATTTCCTTCTCCTGTTTGATTGTATTTTCTACATTTCTTTGAGGAATTTGTTTTTCTTTTTTAAGGTCTCTATCATTTTCATAACATAAGATATAAGGTCATTTTCTTGTACCTTAGGTATGATAAGACATCCAGGGCTTGCTGTAGTAGGATGGCTGGGATCCCATGGTGGTGTATGGCCCTTGGTTGTGTTACTTGTGTTCATTCACTGACCTCTTGCCATCTGGCTGCCCCAGTTGTCGGCTTGTTCCGTTTACCCAGTGGTCTTCTCAGAAAGGCAGGTAGAGTCCTGGGCCAGAGGCTAGATGGTCCTACAGATGGAGGCTATATCTCAGGGTATAGCCTGCAGTTCTTCTCTGCGAGCTGTGTCCCACTGGACCCACAGGCAGAGTATTGGGGTGGAACATGTTTAACCTGGAGGATCTTGTCTGTCTGGTCTCCTCAGGAAGGTATGGAGGTCCATGTGGAGCCTGGAACTCAGAAATTTGGGAAGGGCTATGCTAGACGCTGGAGCTGAGTGTTGCTTGGGTTGTGAAGCCCTGCATAGAATGGCAGGTAGAGAAGGAGGGTTGGAGGCTGGTTGATCATGGAACCTGCGAGTCCTGTTTGTTGCAGTGGATAGTTCCTGCATTCACTGGGGACTAGACGCTAGATCTGTCTGCTTCTGGGGTCCCAGCAGCTTTCCTAAGGATATAGAATAGAAGTGTGGATTGGAGATTAGATCCATGTTGGTTGGGCCCAGGGATTCTCTTTCAGATGGTGGATAGGGGGTGGGTTGTACACTGGTTGAACCTGAAACCTGAGAGCCCTCTTCAGGGAAATGGTTAGTGCCAGCGTTTCCCAGGGCAACACAAATGCAGTCTGGCTTTTGCAGTGAGCAGCATGGCCTCACAATTACTCCACAGGGATTGAGTTCAACTTCCTGCTACTCAGATACCATTTGTGATGAAGGCACACACTTTATTTACATGTTCTGTAACACCAATTGTTCTAGCTAGTTTATGTCAACTTGACACAAACTAAAGTTATTTGAGAGAAGGGAGTGCAAATTAAGAAAATGACCCAATATATTGGACTATAGGCATGCAAATAGGACATTACTTTAAATTTAAGTACTGATGTGAATAGTGCTATGTATCAGCTAGTATTTCTGGTTTCTGTAATAAAGCAAGCTGAGCAAGCTAGAGAGGACAGGCAGTTAGAATCACTCTTCTATGGCCACTTCAGCAGGCCCAGCCTCCAGATTATTGCCCTGGTTGAGTTACTATCCTGACTTCCTTCATTGATGAACGATGATAAGGAGACATAAGTCAACAATCCCTTCACTCCCAAGCTATTTTTGATCATGCTGTTTCATCACAGCAATAGTAACCCTAACTAAGGCTTAATAATACCATACTCTCCAATGCAAACACCAGTGAATATGGTGAGGTATGGCTGAGCAGTAGAGTATGTGTCTACCATTCATGAATTGTGGGTTCAATTTCTAGTACTAAAACTACTAAAGTAAATATGAGTTTATAAGAGCATAGTGAGTTATGAAACTAGTGAGTTTAATGATATGTTACCTGATTTTCTATTAATCCTGTAGAAAGAACCCAATGACAGTGTCATGGATCAACCCAGTATTGTATACTTTTGAAATCAAATTATCAGATGCTTTATTGAACATGACTCGATAAAACTGTAAACTATAAGAGTTAAGCAGTAGTTTCAAAAGTCATAAAAAAATAAAGAAAATGCAGGTAGTATAAATCATTTTATTTTTCTTTTAGATTTTAAATGTTCTATAGACGAGTTATTTGCTTGCATGCATGCTTGTGAACCATGTATATACCTTTTGTCCTTGGAGGTTCCAAAGGGGCGTCAGATTCCATGGTTCTGGAGTAATAGATGGCTGAGTCATGAAATCTTCCCAAACCTCTGCAGCATAACAAGTTTGCTTAACAGCACAGTCGTCACATCTCGCCAAGCCTGTGACATCAACACTAATATTGTTTTTAGACTAAGAATTCCATGATATTCTAGGCTGTTGAATTTTTCTTCTCATCACATAGTTTTAATACTCCTTGTTCTTCATATAAGAAAATCCTGCAATAACAACTATTTATTTATTATGTAGAAGTCCAAATCCTATCATAAAACCAAAGGGAATTTTTTCCCCCTTAATCAATCTCATTTTTACTGGTTCCAGTTTGGATTCCTAGGCATGTGGCCACAGAAGTTTAAAGTTTAATTTTGTACAACTGGTGTTTTGAAATATGGCTTTTTGTGTTTTATAAAGAAAGTCAAATGGACAATAGAACATGTCCCAGAGGCCAACATATCTACGGGTTTTTCTCCTGCTGCCTCTGAAACATGTTTAGTCTCCACCTCCTCATGGATCTGTTGTTCTCTGCCTCTCTTATCTTGGAACAATGATTGGCTGGAATCACGGGGAAAGGCTCGCATCTCTTTGCCTTTACCTTAGGCCCTGGTCAGTATCCTACATATGGATGGAGGGAGGTAAAAGGAGATCAGTTTCTAGCACATTTCACATTCTACTTATGGCCACAGCAGATGTCATCTCTCTTCTCTGGGCTGACTGCAAAGAGGACAGATCAGAAGACTTGCTTGTTGGAAATCATGCAGCCAGCTGAATTACTCATTGTCCCCAGTGAGTCCCAGCAGCATGGGCATATCTAAGCTCCAGTGAGCTCACTGTAGGAACAGAGATACTTCTCTGCCTTAATCACCACACATGCTTTCAACAAATCACCGTGGCTGATATTTTGCACTGCTTTCTACAAATGTGCCAGCAATACAAAGCTGGAATCATCTATTCATCATCTTCTTCCTCCATTTTAAATTCATAAAGTATTTTGAGTTTCTCAAATATATTCCTTTTGTGCATTTCTTATATTCTTTCTCCAAACAAATGTTAAACAAATACCATGAAATATTTGTATTTTTAAAAAAATACTTATTTATTACTTCAGGTTATATCTCCATCACAGTGTCCTCTTTCCACCCCTCCCAGTCCTGCCCTCCCACCATCTACCCCATCCCTTCCATCCAACTCCTCTGGAGTGGAATGTCCCTAAATAACAGTCCCCCACCCAGTTCAGCAGTCATATGAGGGCCAAGAGCCTCCTCATACACTAGGGGCCTACAAGGCAGCACCACTAGGGCAAAGTGTCTCATTGACAGGAAATAAAATCTATGTTCATGTTCCCTTTGGAGCATTGGTTGTAATATAGTTATCCTGTACTACATGGCGAAAATCCGATTATAAGTGAATAAATGCCATGTGCATCCTTCTGAGTCTGGGTTAGCTCACTCAGGATGAGCTTCTCTAGTTCCTTCCACTTGGCTTCAGGTTGCATGATTTCGTTGTTTCTGATAACTGAGTAGTATTTCGTTGTGTAGATGTTGAGTTTTTCAAATATATTCCTTTTGTGCATTTCTGTATTCTTTCTCCAAGCAAATGTTAAACAAATACCTTGAAATATTTTTAAATTGAAGATTTGAAGATTTGTAAGTCTTGTCGTTCCTTTGGTTTCTGCTTCAAGCTCCTTCCTTGAGTGCTTGCCTTGGCTTTGTCAAATACGGACTTGTAAGCTGAAATAAATCTTTCGGCCACAAATCGGGTTTGGTCAGTGTTTTATCAAACAGAAATTAGAATAAATATTATTTACATAATCTTAATTTTTACACTGAATACTTTACACATTAATATTTGTGTACAATATAACTCCATTCAAATTTCAAATAGCTATCAGCTCTGTTTAAATATGACTTATCAAGAGAATTCATTTCTATTTTCACTTAAAGGACATTTCATAATCTAATTCCTCTGTGAACAAATATCATTGCTGTGAAAGCACACAATTTCCTTAGGGAATCTGTGAGGGCATTCCTGAATTCCTGAGGGCAAAAAATAATTTTATTTTATTTTTAATTTGACTTTTAGCTTAAATAGTCACTAATCCTAAATAACTTGAATCATAAATTTACTTACTATATCTAGCTTTGTCTTACTCTTAATCAACTACTGTATTTCTAATGGCTGCATAGAAGCATTGCTCCTAGTTTAAGGTTATGACTAATATATACTACTTGAATTAATGATTTTGAAATATGCAATTTCCTGAGTTCACTTAAGTTGGAACTTGAAGTACTATTTCTGCCATGTGTTTTTTCCTAGAATTTATATAGTCAGTTATTTAATTTATATTGTAGTGACTAAATCATTTTGCACAAAAATATGTACATGTATACATATATATGTATGTGTGTGCAATGTTTTATTTTGCCTATTTTTTTTGAAAAGAAAAAAAGTAGTCCTACAGACCCAAAACTACAGGATCTCCATGACACAGGGCAACAACAAGATAATGAGAAAAGTCCCAGTGGGATTCCAGCATTGACAAAGTAGCAGAAGCCAGAGGCCTTGTACTAGACCAAGGAGTCAATGTAATGAAGTTTTGAAGTAAAAAATTATGGACAAAATGGGAATATTGTGAGATACACTGTGACACACTACAGCTTCCATAATGATATTTTCTTTTCTCTCTTAGGAGTGGTTACAAGGGTGGAGGGCACATCTGAGAGGTAGGTCAGAGATGAGTGGAAACAGGGTACATGATGTGATATGAAATTCACACACACACATAAACAATGACAAAGTAAAAAAAAAAAAAAGTACCAAACTAAAACTGAAAAAATTAACTTATATTGCTTCCCAGAACTTGGAGATAAAAATACATACTATCTCAATCTAAACCCAATGAAATATTCTTAAAAATAAATAATGAAATAGAGATGTGATTATATCTAATTGTTTAAATTAATAAAAGGAAAAAGAAAAAAAGTTCTAAAAGAAACGCTTAAATACAAGGAATTTTTTAAGTTCTTCAATACAAAACAAAAGTCAGGGTTCCTTACAGATATCAAAACTATAGAGCTCTACTTTAGTTAATCCATCAAGGATTTTCAAGTTCTTACCATTTACAACACCTGTCCTCATAGTCAATAACACAAGTTTCCCCCATAGCTCTGTCTTCCACCTTCATACAGAATTCTAAATCACTTGTGAATATAGACTGCATTACAGATACAAATCTAAATCTATCTTTATCCTTGTGCTGCCCAACCACACAGCCACATAATTTAATAGCTTCTCTTGCACTGAACTGACCAACTGGACTAAAGCAAGGTCAACAGGCAATGAACTAACTTAAGCAGCCTGATTGTAGGCTTCATTAGTTTAAAGAAACTTATTCAATGATCTTTTAAAATATTTCTGCAAACATCATACTGGACACCTGTGTTAAAAACACAACCTTAATCTGAAGAGGAGCCTGACCTATATAGTACAAACAGGACATAAATCTTCTCCATGATACAGATTGAGATTTTTAAGATGTATTTATTTGTACATTCTATTCTAGGTTGTATAATAGGGTCAGAAAAGCAAATGGTATCGATCAGGAATATCTTATAAGGAAGGATTCTGGTAATAAATTCATAACCATACTGACAAATGTTTTCAACAAACACATTTGAGAAAGTGAAAGCAATTGCCTTCATTTTTCTTGATGCCAAACTGCTTAGAAATAGTATAGTGTGCTGAAATAATCTGCTCCTTTCTACCTACTCTTCTAGGCTTTGGAAAACTTACGTGGAGACAATCAGTCATATTCCTTTATTCATATTTGCGATACATTAAAAGTAATGCATTTTTGGATAATCCAACCAGTAGATATGATGACATGATTATAGGCTTATATATAAGTGACAAAATCCTGGTGGAAATGTATAATGCTTTAGGAACATTTCCTTACAGATGGGGACCTGGCTTCATCTACATGAAGTGGCAGTCAAGGAATTCAGTTCCACAGTGAACTCATCTGTTTGCTCTTAATCCCCAGTGGATGTTGAATCTGATTCTTAGGATACAGCTCAGCAGCTGTGACTGGGTATTCGCACAGACCTTCAGTATAAAAATGCCCCATAGGACATATTTATGACTTTCCATGTTCAGATATAAGATATAGCCTCCAATTATTCACCTTCAGTAAGTTAATGAGAGTTAATCTTTTGCCAAATAAACTTATAATCTCTATATGGATTTTGGAATGCCCCACATTTATCACGCATGGCATGTTTTCAGTTTGTTCTGATAATGTGATCTACACAAAGGCATCTCCGAGGCAGGGCACTGGCACTAGGTGGATTTGCTGTGTAATGCAGCTTGAAGGAGGCTGACACAGAGACATCAATCTCTTCAGTCTACTAAGAGTCTAACAGTGAAATACTAGACTCTGGGAAGTGTCCTAGTTAATATGTGCCATCAATGACGTTTATCAGAATATATGGTGGGGAAAGTAAATCTCCATGAAAATACATAAGGAAGATATTTTTATGTATTCATACAGTGGAAAGTTGATTATAATTTCACATAATTGTGTGTGTTTATCATATTTAAATAAATTAATGAAAACATTATCTTCTTTCATAAACTGATGGGGTAGTGTTAAGCATTCTAAATGTTAATTAATCGGTCCTGCTTGCTGTCAGTTACTTACATTGACTCTGATTGGTTAAATAAAATGCTGAGGCCTGAGATTGGGCACAGACAGAGAAAGTGGGACTTCCTGAGATTAGAACAGGAAGCCTGCACTTTAAAAAGAGGATTAATTCATTCCAGCCAGGAGCAGCAGGAAAGAGGACGCAGACCATGGTTAGAAAAAGGAACCTCATTCCACATGGCCAGGAACATCTGCATAGCATGGAGAATGGCAGTCCAAGGGGATGTATGTATATATGGGGTCATATTTAGGGAAAAGAATTATGAGCTAGCTTAGATGGGCTAGGATTGCACAACCCAGACCTAGGCTTGTTAAAATCCAAGTGGTGTCTGTGTGGTCTTTTATAATGGATAGTTAAATATTAGCCGCTGAACCAATTAAATATAATATAAATACTAGTAAATAATTTAATTAGCTATTTTCTACAATAAACACCAATCTATTATGTTAATTAAAACAAATCACAAAATGTCCCTACCAATCATTATACCACTATTGCAAGTCAGGACCAATTTTGATGACATTTTTAATAAACAGCAAGTATAATATATTAATGACATCATACCACTACCATTTGTTTCTTGTAAAACATTTATCCTGGATGCTTACAAGAATTTCTTACTGATTTATTTTATTCTTTTTAAAGGTGTCCTGGGATTTTACTGTATGGATACCCTAAATTATTGTCCTAAATATGTCCCTATTTATGTGTTAGGTCTGAAAGCCACCAAAAAAAAAAAATGGCTGGAGTGCTTATTTAACATTTTAAAGCAGGGAATGGCTGCCAGGTTCTCCCACCATCCCTCAGTCTCTACATGTTATGGATTCCTGGCTGGCCTACTCCTTCCTGTGCCCTGAACCCTCTAGCCCTATGACTGGTTTATCCTTATCCCAGAAGCTCTTCCCTACATAGTGCAGCTATTTTTGCTACATGGTTTTTTTTTTTTTTTTTTAGCCTTTTTTACCCTTTTTCCCTTTTGGCCTCTTGGTTTTCTGGTCTCCTGACTTGCCCCTATCGCCTCCTCATCTTCCCATATAGCCTGTTTCAGGGTCATAGTCACTCTGGACTCTTCCAGGTATCTCTGCCTCTGTAGGTTTTTCAAACTACAATAATCTTACTCCACCATACCTAGGAGCAATCATGTCCTTCCTTTTTATTTCATTTTTCATTCATGATCATCTATTGCTTTCAGGATTTGTTTTTTATACACAAATAGATGCTTTGATGACCACACTTTTATATGGTATTTATATCATGGAATCTGAAGTTGTATCCTTTGAAATGGAGATTCTTCTCCAAAGTTTATGTACTTTTTCCATTTTTGAGGTGTAAGTTCAATGTAGAGTATAATTTCAGATTCAGCCAAATTAACTAGTGGTGTCTCATGCAAGTGATATGCTAGTGTAGGCAGCCAGCAATGGGATAAAGTGTTTGCTGAGTCAATTAGTATACATTTGGACTCATGGCTAGTCTGTGATACCTGACAGTGCAAAGCCAGAACACATCTTCATATTGTAAATGAAGGACTTCAAAGGCCACAGGAGCGGTGAGTGTTAAAGTCCTATACTCTGCACACTGTCTTCTGGCCTCTGAACTTACAATATTTCCCATGGCTACAGTAGGTTGTCAAGGAAGCCTTTTCAAATTAGAATGTGTAATATATATTGGAGCACTTAAATTCAGTAGAGAATTCACAGAGTAACATTGGTTTATGGTCAGAAAAGTGATGGCATCAGCTATTCATATGGACTATATAGTATAATGAGCAGAGAAAAATATATTAATTTGGCTAGTACACTAAATATTTAAATTCTATTTTTAACTGAGTAATGATCAAAGTCTAATAACAAACATTTGAACAGTTTGCAGATATGAGTTAATTTATACTCCATGAACATAAAAAAGAAGGGATGCACAGAGAAGTTACAGAAACAATAGACCCTCATCTTCCAAGAAAGCTTTATGAAATTTTCTTGTAGTCTGTTCTAATATGACCTATAGAATTTTTTTTTCTTTTTCATTTTCACTTGTGCCTCTTCTCTGGGTAATTAATTGCTAAAGGATCATTGGTATAGAGAACTTTAGCAATATAGTGATGGATATACTGCTTAGGTGTAGTGGTGAGTTTTTACCATAAATTGTCTTAAAGTTGGGAGAGAATATTTTTAACTCTCAATGCACCCTGAGGAAATTGAATTACTCAAGAAGCCATATGAAGAAACAGTGGATGAAAAATCACTTTCATGTGATAAGGGTACAATGAGATATATGAGGAATCCTGGCTATACCAACCAAATATGACCCTTGGCAGCAGCAGGCAATGGTGACCAATGATCTAGTGAATGATGAAGGATGGAGATGATTGTCTGATGTTCAAAGCATATCTGGAGAGAAATAATTTCCACATATTGTTTGGTGTGGATTGCTAACAAGGAATTCTTCTAGAAAGTGAAAAGAAATACAGGAGATGTTAAGTAAGAATGATAGCTAAAGTTTAGCTAAGCAAAATGGCTTTGTCAAACAATGAATGGTTTAAAATTGTCAATATCATTAATTATGGATGAGGGAGGAAATGTGGAGAAAGAGAAGAGGAGGAGAAAGAAAGATAGAGATGAAAATTATTTACCAGTATTTCATAATACTTAATTTATTTCAGAAAGCATATATTGCAATATCTTTTATTGTAATTTGATTTTTTTCCTCAGTCATTAAGTCTCAGTATCAAGACTCTTTTCAAGACAGGGCCTTTGCCTATTTTAAATATCACTTTATGCAGTGTTATGAACAAAACAGAATAATATTTTCTGTTTGTCAGTGTTAGATTTCCTATTGGTGTTGTACAACACTATAACTAAAACCAACCTGGGGAGGAAAGGGTTTATAAGTTGTAGTCCATCATCCAGAGAAGTCAGGATAGGTACTCAAGACAATGCCCTGAAAGCAGGAACTGAAGTAGAAGGCATGGAGGAATGCTGTTTACTGGTTTGTTCTCTAACGTTCTGCTCAGTCTTCTTATACAATCCAGAACCACCTGGCCAAAGGTAGCACAACTCACAATGAGCTCCTTCCCACACTGGTCATTAATTTAAAAACAGTCCCCACAGGCTTGCTTAGAACCAAATTTTAGGATGACTTTTTTTTATTTAAGTTCCCTCCTCTCAGATGACTCTAACTATATCAAGTTTCCAAAATTAGCCATCACAGTCATGATAATGACTTCTTTATATATTATTTTGCCTATGCACGTAGACATGTGTATATGTGTGTATGTGTGTGCATGTATACTCTTCATATCAACATATATTAATGTACAAAGGTATATAAAAATAAGAAACTTAAAATTATATTTTAAAATATAATTTACATGGTTTTAATGAGCCATTTTCCAGTCCAAGCAAAAGCAAAGGACCAGCTAAGTCTACTATAGGCAGATTACAAAAGATTGATAAGAAGTTAATGATTTGTGTTTATTGCCCAGAGATTTTTCTAACTATGATACAGTTCCATATTCACAATGTTTGGAGGTTTAAGAATGGAGAATCTAACCCGACAGACATGTAACAAAGGCAATTAGGATCACATGGTAGTAACAGGTATGTAGAACAGATTGAGAATATGTTGAAAACAGGATCAATGGAATCTCCAAATATTATGTACTACAAACAATTTCCCTTGGGATTGTTTTTTTACATTTTTGTCATTGATGTTATTGTACTTATATAAAAACAAACAAACAACCTCTTGTATTATTGAAGAATATTTCAGGCATGTCTAAGATGATGTACATAGTTTCTAGCATCATATTTCAGAATGTGATTGATTATTGGTATTTATTAACTTCATTTCAGGTAAGATAATTTTTAGTATTACCAAGATATTAAGTTTTCCTTTCATTATAACACAGCTTCCTTACACACACAGTGTTCTAAAACTACCTTGATACTTTAAAAAGTGTATAGAGACAGTATTCTTCCTTAATGCTCACACACATATAAAATAAAATAAAATTACCATGTAGAGTTAATTATTCCCTACTAACAGAAAATTAAGATATTTCTAGTACTCTTTAACTAAGCCCAGTACTGCCCTTCAGTCTCTGCTTTTCTGCCTATCCTGGGATGGGCCAACAATTGCCACTGATGGTTACTAAGAAGGGGAAGCAAAGCTGAACAACTGAGAGTTAAGGAGACCTCAGGCAGCTGTGAGAGGGAGGAGAACAGACTCTCAGGGGACAACTTTCACTGAGACAACTTGTTTAATTTGTGGAACAAAGGCTACTTAATGCTTTGGGGGGTTGTGTAGTGCCTTTCTGGGCAAGTGTACATCATTGGCCAGGGCCAGGACACTGGGAGGCCTCATTTCCATTAGAAGGAATTCCAGGTGCTGCAAGAAATGACCTTATAAGAGGAGAGAAAATTTAACCTGGCTACCAACTCCGTGACCTCCTAGGAGGTGCTGGAGGTGTTGGAGCAGGGCAGTGTGCACCACAAACTCAGGCTAGAGGCAGGGTGCAAGTGATCCTATTCCTGCCAATCTCAAATATTATTTCTGGGGTTTGGACACGACTTAACCCCACTCTTGCTCTGGGCAGGCTTCCCTCGATTCCAAGGCTTCCTGGCCCCACACAAATTTTCTATGATTTACCTCAAGTACAAATCATTTCTCTGTGTGTACAGGTTGGGTTGATGTTTCACCTAAAATAACAAACCCTATCCAACTAGAAACACATTTGCAATGTAAAAATTTAATTATGTATTTTATTTTTAAATACTTATGAGTGTTTTTCTCATACATGTGCATAAACATATATATGCACATGCACACACACATGCACATACACATACATATGCATATATGTGTGTGTGTGTGTGTGTGTGTGTGTGTGTGTGTGTAACTAGGGATCGATATTTTTGTACTGATGGGTTGGTCCTCTGGAAGACAAGAAAGTACTCTTAATTGCTGAGCCATTTTACAGTGTCCCCTGAAGAATTAATCATTAAATTTAATATTTATAAAGGCTTTTAAACAGATTAATTCTTTTCAATACTTTATATTTATCTCTACACCCTAGGTGGCTTTGGTTTTTTTGATATGTTTATATTTACTCTTAACTTTACACAAAATCACTTTGAAGGAAAATATTTCCTACTTACGATTGAGCTTTTATTTTTATGTGTGCTTATTGTTTTAAATGATGTCGTTATATCGAGTTCTGTTTTGCTAGGATCTTGTGGAACTAGATGATTCTAGAGGTGGTTTTTTCACTGTGCTGGGCAGGAATCTGGGCTTCACTTGTCTTTGACTCTGGGGAATTCATTCATACTCTCTGTGACCTATTTATTCATTGCAAAAGACAAGTAATAAACATTCATCTTGCAGAACATTTCTGAAGCTAAGTAATTTAAACTATTTAAAAGCCTTTAGAGAATTACCTGATACAAATGAACATGAATTACATACTGGAAAGTTTTAGAAATAACTTAATAAATTTTGAGGAAAGTATAGACACAAAAGAGAAATGCAACTCAAGACTACTCTGAGATTCCATCTCACTCCTGTCAGAATGTCTAAGATCAAAAAAATTAAAATACAGCATATGCTGGCGAGGTTGTGGAGAAAGGGGAACACTCCCACATTTCTGGTGGGAGTGCAAACTTGTACAACCACTATGGAAATCAGTCTGGCGATATCTTAAAAAATCTTGGAATAGATCTACCTCAAGATCCAGCCATACCACTCCTGGGCAATATATCCAAAAGATTCCTCACCACTCCACAAGGACATCTCAACTATGTTCATAGCAGCTTTATTTGTAATAGCTAGAAACAGGAAACAACCCAGATGTCTCTCAACTGAATAATGGATTAAAAAACTGTGGTGCATCTACACAATGGAATACTACTCAGCTATCAGAAACACAGAAATCATGTAATTTGCAACCAAATGGATGGAACTAGAAAAGCTCATCATGAGTGAGCTAACTCCATCTCAGAAAGACACACATGGCATATATTCACTTATAACTGGATTTTAGCCATTATATTACAGGATAACTATCCTACAATCAATAGACCCAAAAGGGCAGGAGCAGGGACTTGGTTACATGTCAGTGAGACACCCCACCCTAGTGTAACTGTCGTGTATGCCTCCTGTACAAGAGGAAGCTCTTAGACCTCATATGACTACCGAACAGAGGGGGGCTGATACACAGTGACACCCCACACCGGACACATGGGAAGGATGGAACAGGGGCTATAGGGTGGAGGGGGAAGAGGGAAGGGTGGCAATGGAGACATAACAAAGTAATAAATAAATGTTTAAAAAATAATAAATCCAAATTTTTTCATTATTATGGCCTAATTATTCAAGAAAAAACAATTATGAATTCTTGGAGAAGGGGAAGAAGGTGGGAGGGTGGGGCTCAGAGGGAAGGAAGTAGGGGACTGTGATGGAGATGTAACTTGAAGTGATAAATAAACATTTTATAAAAAAGAAAAAAAATGTAGCATCACCTTGTTATATGTAGTTAATCATCTTCTAGATGGGAGATTGAATATTAAAATTTAATGTTAAGACTTATTTATGATCAAGACAGAGTGGTACTGCACACTTAGTATGTGTGAATCCTTGGGTTGATCTTCAACCCTCCTTAAATAAATTACTAAAAATCTATTAATTTATTTTCTTTAATTATTTTATAACTTCTTGTGTGACAAACAGTTCCTAGATGTTTATCAAGTTGTTGACATCAGTATCCCTTACATAATAGCTTTCTCTTACAGCATCTCTGTTGGTTCAGTATTATTGTGTTAGCACTTACAGTATCATATAGCACAGATAAACAATGATTGAATATGATTTAATGACACTACAGAACTTTTTGAAAAATAGAGAATGAGTTATTTGGTAATGTTTAGCAATGATAGTATGAATAGAGCTTGGACTAAGATATTTCCAGTGAACAATAGTAGTTCTTGTCTTCTGTATTAATAGTAAGGGAAGTTCAAAACTAAAATGAACATTAAGTTATTTGGGATATAAAAGATTTTTAGAGAAAGTGCTTGTGAATAAGGAGAGAGATTGAGAAGCACTTCTGTTACAGACATGGGAACTTACCATAATTTTAGAGATAAGAACTTAAAATGAAAAAAAATGAAACAATATGTCATTAGATGGCTTTTCTATGTTTTACTCATTAAATTTGCATATGCAATTGCCATTTCTCTGTGTTGACAGACATCAATGCTTTTAAATATTACAATAAAGTGAGGAATATCACTGAATATTTAATGAAGTTGACAGAGGCTCTATTGATTTTCTGGCGGCCACATTTTAATGTTTTTAATTTAGTTTTTTAAAATGTATTTTTGCTTTTAACAATTTCATTTACATGTGGTATCTTTTTACTCATATTCACCCCCTTTCCATGTCTTATCCTCCCCCCAATTCCTTGAAAACCCTTATTATCACAACATACTACACTTCAATATTAATGTGATCATTTAAAAATAATTCATTGAAAATGTGACTGAGAAGGGAAATAAAATAGACATCATGGGTGTACCCATGATGGTGGGAGGGAATGGATGAATGGGGTAGGGCATGGTTATAGGGAAAGAGGGACCAGGTAGGGGAGGACTGAGGGAGAGCATACTGGAAAGATAACTGGAATTGGGGAAATCTCTAGGATGAACTAGAAACCTTGGGCAACGGAAAATCCCAGGAATACATGAGGGTGACCCTAGTGACCACTCCTAGCAATGGAGGATATGGAGCCTGAACCTGCCATCTCCTGCAACCAGGCAAGACTACCAATGGAGGGATTGGGACAATAATCCAGCCACAGAACCTTCGACATTCCATTTGTACTAATACAAGATGGGTGGAGGTAAAGATGGAACAGAAATTGAGGGAATGGTTAACCTGGGACTGGTCCAACTTGAGATCTATGCCATGAAAGGGAGACCACCCCCGACATGTTAATGATATTCTATTATACTTGCAGACAGGAACTTAGTATACATGTTATCAGAGGGATTTCACCCAGCTTTTGATGGAAACAGATGCAGAAACACACAACCAAACATCAGTTGAACATCAGTTGGAGCTTGGGGAATTATGTAGAAGATAGGAAGGATTGTAGGAGTCAGAGAGATCAAGGCCACCACAAGAAATTCTACAGAATCAGCTATCTGGGACCATAGAGGCTCACAGAGACTGAATTTCCCAGTAGAAAGTATGCATGGGACAGGCCAAGGCCCTCTGTACATACATAACAGGTATGCAACTGAGTCTTCATGTTGGACTCCTAATAGTGGGAACAGGAGCTTCCTCTCACTCTGTTGCCTGTCTTTGTGACCCTTTTGTCTAACTGGGCTGCCTAGACTAGTCTCAACACAAGAAGATGACCCTAATGAGTCTAGTCTTACAGCAACCTGTTGAGGAAAGTCTAATAACATTGTTTCTGATAGGCTGCATTCAATGCTGAGATCTGGTTATCACCCCTTCTGAGGCATTCTCTTGATTGGTAAATAAAAGTCACTTACGACCAATCAGCTGGGCAGAAAGATTACAGGAAGGTAGGACTTCCTGAGATTATAAAAACAGGGGAACCCTAAGCATACATTGATATCCCTCTCTTTCAGCTGGGAGAACATGTCTTTGAGAACGTTAGTAGTTTCAGGTGGCACCAGGATTCATTCATTCCAGCCAGGAGCAGGAAGAAGGACACACACCATGGGTTAGAAAAAAGAACCTCATTCCACATGGCCAGGAACTTCATAGCTTGGAGAATGGCAGTCCAAGGGGACATATGCATATAAGGGGTCATATTTGGGTAATAGAATTAAGAGCTAGCTTAGGTGGGAAAAGATTACTCAATTAAGGCCAATGCTTGTTAAAATCCTTGTGGTGTTTTTACTCATTTATAATGGATGGTTAAGGATTAACAGCCGCCAATCAATTAAAAATACTATAAATACTGTTAAACAATTTAATTATTTCTACAGCAACCTGATATGCTAAGGTTGGTTGATATCCATGAGAGGTCTTCCCTTTTCTAAAAGGAAGGGAGGAAAAGTGTGACAGCAGGAGGAGAACTGGGAGGAGAGGAGAAAAGGTAAACTATGGTCTGGATGTAGAGTTAATTAATTAAATTATTAATTGATTAATTAAAAATAAAAGTCCCTGTACTAATCTTAGCAGCCACTATTTGCCAATAGTTATTCAGCTATGTTAGCATCTTCATGTGACCCTCCCCATCTTTGCAAACCATCGATGGGCCTGCTGTGCATGTTATGTGCAATGGCCATGTCATATCCAGAAGAGAGATTTCACAGTACTCTCCCCTCATGTTTCATAGCTGAACATGAGACAGCCTTCCCTTCAAAACCAATTAAGACAGTCAGATTTTCATGACAGCAGGCAAGAGAGTAGATGGAATTGGGGCATTTATAAAAGACAGGAGGCCTCTGGGCCACTAATAATGTTTCACTGCTGGATGTCAGTGGTCACTATACAGTATCACTGGCCTGTAATGATCATTTAGATAAAAACTCAAGTGACAGTTCAGAACATGAAAATGAAATGTTTAATGGATTTTAATGTCCGTTACTGGAAAGATAAAATGTTCTTCAAAGAGGTCTCTGGTGTCATGAGGAAAAAATATTTGGGCTATTTCAGTTGAGCACTTGTGATTTTTTATTCATACTTTAATCATATCAGCACCTTAATGACCTGTTGAATTATAGGTTTATGTAATAAATAACAAAAAAAGTGGCATAAAACAAATCAAAACTATAGATATACTTCTTATTCTGTGGATGTAGATCTGAAAAACAGAGGCCAACAGGATCTAGTCCCCCAAGTCTGTGAGACATATCTGCCCTTCCTTATGGCTCCTGGAGTCTGCAGGCACTCTTTTTACTTTAGCCCTTCTCTGTTTTGTTATATGCTATTTGCCCTTTCGCACCTGGCCCAATTATGTGTCTCCAGAATGTCTAAACTCTTTCTTTTTATGGGAGCATCATTCATATTTGATTAAGAGCACACTCTAATTCAGTATGACCTCATCTTAACTTGATTGCATCTGCAAAGACCCCATTTCTAAATACAGCCACATTATCAAGAACTGAGTCAGACTTCAAAATACATTTTTAGGATAAAAAATTTAGCCAATAACAGTGCCTAAGGCAAAAATAAGTCTTTAAAATCAGGGAATTAGAGGAACACTCCTATGACCCTATAGGGTCTTGGAATTTTCTAATCAGTTTGAATATAAAGATGAATTCTGGTATAATATCTATGCCAAGTCTTCTGCCCCTCCCCCCCCCGCCAGATAACAAACCTGGTTTAATATGTGTGACAGAGATGCCCTAAGTAAGTTTCCCCCTTTTCACTTGGTTTACAGTATACTGTGTTTAAACTCATCAGTCCTATGATAGGGTGGCAACATACTTCCTAAGCTTCCAGGGTAGTTGGATGATGGTTAGTGGTTCAGCTATTCCTTATCCCACTTCTCCCTGCCAGGCTGATCCTGTTAAGTGCTGTTCAAGGCATAATAGGGCTTTTTCTCTTTCACTCTTATATTAACTTCTGAACCCTTAGAAATCCATGTTTTCATCATTACCACACAAACCACATCCTTATTAGTCCAAATCCGATCTGTTTGACACACACACACACCTGTTATTTATGTTTAAATCAGCAATGTGTTCCTGTTTGATGCTCACTTCATTAACATGATTTAGTATTTCAACACTGTACAGAGGATTATAGATTTCATTTCACCTTTAGCCACATAATTCATTTTCACCTATTAGATCACAAACGATTGGCAAACAGACGCTAATTGGCAAATAGCCGTTTATGTTAAATCTAGTACCTACTGTTAAGCTCTGACACCTTCCCCTTGAAAGGTTTTGGAAATAAAATTAAAATTCATCATTTGGACATGAATGATGTACGGTGTTGAGAGCTAATTACCAAGCACATCTCAGGAGCATGTGCTTATCTCTCGTCCAAGCCACTTCTCTTTAACTAGAGGCTCGGGGTTCTACAGTAAGTGCTAAATCCTCCAGTTGCCAAAATGGGATAAGAGTTATTTCAACAAATTGCATTCTCAGGAGACTCTATTCAGATGCAGGTGAATGGAAACAGCTGCACCTGCTTGGTGTCACCACTGGCATCATCCATGCATCCTTGAGTGGAGCTAACTACCGTCAACTCTGTGATCTCCCTAGGAGAAGAGAGTGGCACATCACCAGAACAAGTAAAATGAACACATTTAAAAAGTAGGAAATTTGTTTAAACTGCCTGACACAGAACAAAATTGGCTGCCAGTAGCCAGGAGTTAAATTATCAGGAAAGCTAGCAAAGGAATATAAAAAGGAACCCAATGATAAAAGTCAGGCAATCCTTTTCCCCTCCTGTATCCGAACTTTTTAAAAATATCCAATATTTATTTATTGATAACTATTCACTACGAAAATATATAAACACTTAACTACTCATCCTACAAATTCCTACAACCCCTTTAACCTAACCACTAAACCTATTGATAACTATTACAACTATTTTCCTAACCTTTTAGAAGGACACAGTCTCTGGGGCAGGTCCTCAGTCATCAGAAACACAGTCTCTGTGGTAGACCCTTTAATGCACTTAGCAGTCTTTTTTCTGGAATATCTCAGATGTAGATCCGTCAGGGTAAATTGGCTATTGCAGTCTCACCTTACATAAGGCTTGAGGCTTTCTTCTCTCTGGGAGACCACAGCCGTCTGTAGCCAACTTATTTCCTTCGTATCAGCAACTCTGCTGCTCTGCCTCAGTCCTTAAAGCCAGCCACAGTTTCATTTAGGTCACTGTCCAGACAGGTCAAACCCCTCTAGGTAAAAGCTGAGCCACGGGGTTTAGTCCTTGGCCTTTTGCTGTCTTGCTGAGGCTTTCTCTGTTCACCAGCTTCTTTCTGCCTCAGGGAGATCTGGCATGGGGGGCCCTTGGCTCCATCCACTGTCCTTAAATAGGATCTCTCCTTGTTCCACCTGCTTCTGCTTAATTTGGGCTCTGCCCACTTCACAGCTGAAAACAATGCCAGGCCAAATACTTTGTTTCTAGTCCATTAATCTTTCCTGTTTTTCCTGGCTTCAACCTTGTTTTTTAGTCCATTAGTCTTTCCTGTTTTTCACCTGGCTTCAACCTTGTTTTTTAGTCCATTAGTCTTTCCTGTTTCCTGTTTTTAGTCCACAAGCTGATAAACTATTTGCCCACAGCCAAGTTGATCTTCATGCCCTGAATTAAGAGACTGTATCAGAAACCCCTAGAGATTTACTAACTCCCTACATCCTCATCCAGTACTACCCAGTGTACCTTGTTTCTTGTTGTTTTGTAGAAGTCATATTGCTTGTTTTTGACTCTGGACCTAAGAACTAAGCCATAGTGCATATACACAAGTTATTTCTGAAAGAAACTGTTATAGGAATCTCTACATTATTTTTTTCTGGAACAATAGAATTCTGTGAAGAGATATATAAGATAATTTGTTCAGAGGTTTATTAAGAATTAATCAAACCAAGCACTCCAAAGAGAGATCAGTATGGAATGAACTGAGGTGGGGAGAAGCCCAGAGAAATTTGCATTGTCACTCTAAGGAAGATTGTCTGAAATATTACGAGGTGAGAAGCAAATCACAGGCAAAGATTCTCCTTTTACCTCATAAATTAGGCTGGGCCAGGTCTCCCTTTCATGGTATTGATCATCTTGGAAAATCCACAAAGTGATAGTGATCAAAACCATGTTATAACAATATTATAATGGAATTAGTCTGCTGAGGATATAAACACTTTGTAAGGGCACATATGTAGGAAAAAATCCTAACACGATAGTTTCTTCTATTGCAGGAACAACCTAACTGTTACCTTAAGGATATTAAAAAAATAAATAAGAGGATTCTGCCAGTAGGTACATGTACCAAAATCCAGCAATAGTGTTTCTTAGTTTCATCACTAAATGCTTTAACTATTTAATATCAAACCTGCATATGGTCTTTTTTGAGTTTTAACTGCTCCCAGTGACGGTATGCCCTCTGACTTATCTTCAACTATCTACTTTAATGACTGTTTTTCTTGTTTTATATTTTTGGAGAGTGTTTGAACCTTGGTTTTCTGTGTCTCTGGTGATTTTTAAACTGAGCTTGTATATTGGATCTTTTATATCTCTATATTGACTGATCTTCAATAATGTACAGACTTTGCTCTACTTATCTCCACTCATTCCTGCCTTCTTAACTTTAACTTTTTGAGATTATAATAAAATCACGATCATTCCCCTTTGCCTGTCCTCACTCCTGAGCCTCTCACATGCCACTCTTAGCTCTCCTTCTAATCCATGGCCTCCTCTTTCACTAATTATTATTGCATACATGTATATTCCAAAATATAACCAATTCAGTCTGCATAATGTTGCTTGTGTGTATGTTTTCAGAGCTGATCATTAGGACTGGACAAACAATCGTAGTCTTTGCTGGTGAAATCTACCCCGTCTGCCTCCAGCTTTCTGCAGCTGCTATAGATCCCTGTGTAGGGTTGAGGCTTTTGGGAATCTTCCCTGTCGAGTTTGGCATGTTCACTGGTATCATTCCTCTTTAGCTTTCCTAACTTTTATCCTATTTTCTCATTTATTCACTATCCAAGGAATTCAGCTCTGCATCACACTGCTGTCCCAATTCCCAGCTTCCATAGAACTATAGACATTCTTTATGAATTCATCCTAATACATTTTCTCAGGTGCATGGGTCACAGAATCCTCCATTCACTTTTACTGGCAGGCACTACCAATTTATCAGATATGGTACCTGATATTGGAGCAGTTTGCTGTTTCTGTCCTTGTCTGGTCTGGGGCCAAACACCAGGTTCTTACATTTGTTCCATATGTACCCAACCTTTGATGTATATATGCTTGATAAATACTGCTGAATAGAAAAACAATTAATAGATGAAGATATTCTAGGATTTCTTGCCTACGCATATAAATTATAATGTTGAGACTCAGAATTGGGGCCCCAGTACTGACTAAAGTATAGTCTTGAGATATACTACCACACTGTGAATTTACCTGCAAAACAGGGAAAATTATAATAAGGCCTGCTTTGTGGGATAACAGAGAAGGAGAGCAAAATGATAAGAAACACAAACATTGAATACAAAGTTGTGAACATGACATGAGAGTGTTTAATATACATTACTTATAATTATCATTGTATGTCAAATAACTCTTTTATCCACTAAAAGCTATCATTTATTTTTTCTCTTTACAATGAGGATTTCGCATTTCAATATTATCCTTTCCAGTGCTTAAAAATGCTGACTGAATTCATGAAATCATATATCATATACCATATACATAAAAGTAACACTAACAGACTGAGCCAGTTCCTTTGCATTCATATATTTAGGCTTGTGTGTGTGTGTGTATGTGAGTGTATAGTCAATAACAATTAAATAAAAAGAAGTCATGATTTTGAGAGGCAACAAAAGGCTAAATGAGAGACATTTGAGGGAGGTATAGGAAAAACAAAATGAGGTAATTATAATTTTTAAAATTCAAGAAAAAAATTTTAAAATATATCTTACAAATATAAAATTTGGTTTCCTAATTGAGGGGACAGAGTGTAACATCTGCGAAATGTCCAGAAAGGAGTAAATGTTCCAATTTTCAAAGAGTATGCATGCTCCTATTTTGATTTAGTTGGATTTTATTTTCAAATAGATTCATTTTTCTACTAATATTTTTATATGACTTCATTTTAATGTCATCAATTTTTAACCATTTAAAACCACTTAATACTAGGGTATGAATGTAGTATTGTGTTATTATATGGGTACATACAAATATGCAAGTATCTTTCTGAGTGAAACTCATATTGCTAGATTTTAGATAGGTAGATGATTTGTAAATAAAGGTAGATTGTTGCTATAAAGAAACACTTTACTGAAGACTCAGGATCCAGATGCTGGGGTAAAAGCCTTTTAGCTCACAGAGGCAGAAAGCAGTTAGCTCACCCAGCTGATCTTCCTGTTCAGCTGAGAGCCCTAGAGGGAAAATCCCAGAGCCAAAAAGGCCCAGAAGAATGCAGAGGAAGAAGCCTTGAAAGAGAAAACTTTCTGAAATAGAAAACCTTCTGAAGGAGAAAACCTAAAGGAAGAATTCCAAACTACTCCATGCTGTCTTTAATAACCTTCAGCTCAATGTCCCTCCTTTCTGTTTAACCCTTGTTTGTCAGCTGGTTTCTTTCTCTACTTTGGACCTAGGGTTAAGTTTATTTAACCCTGTGTACAGAAAGCTCTTGGATTAAAAGTCTGTCTTTAGAGCTGAGCCACACCATTATCATTTGTTTACAATAAACAGAAATTTCTAGGATTAAATGGTGAGCCATCCCACAATTAGAAACAGGTTTTACTGTTCAAAATCTTTGGGTTCACAATAGGATCAATATTGTGCAACAGCAGATAGACAATAGATTTATAGATTAGATAGAGAAATAGATAGATAGATGATAGATAAATAGATAGACTATAGATAGATGTAGATAGATGGATATATAGATGATAGATAGATAGATAGATAGATAGATAGATAGATAGATAGACTATAGATAGATATAGATAGATGGATATATAGATGATAGATAGGTAGATAGATAGATAGATAGATGGTAGATAGATGATAGATAGAGAGAGATACTGAATACATCCGTACATACATAAATATGTTAATAATGGGCAGAAAGAGAGATGATCAGATGATAGAGAGATAGATATCAGGGAGACACTAAGAAAGCTCATTTTCCATTTTATCTGAAATCATGAAAATAAGTCTCCTTTATACTTACAAGAGACTCAGTGTATTTTCAGAAGAATGGTCATAAATCCGAGCTTTACCTGTCATTCATCACTTGTCTTTCAACTCTCCTGGGAATCACAATCTTGTGAAATCCTGAAGCACAGAATATGTTGTGGAGATATAGTTTCGTATCAATCTCTTAGCTGGCTGCTCTTTTGTAGATGATAATTCACTTGTTCCCTAAGGTTAATTGATACAGCATTCCACAGAAGTTAAACACACCAAAACCAATATGTTCTGACTCCCCAGCTACTTCTACGACTAAAATAAAAACCTGCATCTCTTATTTGGAACATGGTCTTATTATTACAGTGGAAGCTATTAGCAGAATTCATTAATAACACCAAAGATACATTTTTCCCTGGGTGTATTTGGTGCAAAAAAAAAAAAAAACAAATGTACAAACAAAAAGTCAAAGTCATTATGCCTATTTTGAAGAATATGTAGGAGTTGTGGTCATGACTTTTACATCCATTATGAATCTTTATTTCTTTCTTCTGTGCTTTTCACAAAAGCATGAAGCATTAGAGGGAAAATAGATACTTTCTCATAAAAAGCCTTTCTATCAAATTGGAATTATTTTTAGTATTCACAAGCTCTTTTCAGTTCTTTCTGTGAAGTATTATTTATAATGTGTTTCTTATGTTAGTTCTTTTTTTTTTTTCTCAGAACTTAGCCTTCATTTGGGCAATTTAAGTATCCTTTCATTTTTCCTATTTTTAGTTTTCTTTTCCACGAAGCCTTCACAGATTTCCCAGGTTGGAAATCTTTCTTTCTTTTCAGACTGTACAATACACATATTATATACACACTTTCACCCTGGGGAAGCATTCTTTTGCAAATCTCTTCTTTGCTACTAATTGCAACCGTGTTATTTGACAAAAATATAACTGGAGGCTTGAAGGCATAATATAAGTGGTCTGAGAGTTTAGACTGAGCTCTGAGCTTCTATAGTAGACAAAGGAAGAAAGAATTGTGTTCTACAGGGAATATACCTTCAACATTTAATTTCAGTGCTAAGTATGAATGGAATTAAAATTATAAAAATAACAAGGTACTAGTAGAAACACGTCCCTCTTAAAGCTGCTCTTCTAAAATCACCATCACATTTTCAATTATGTGGGTTATAGTTCTAATGTGTACTGTGTGCACCCGGAACAACTTTCTAAACATGCTTATGTCTAGCAGCTCTCAAACAATAAAATCAATAGAATGAGATTTTACTGACTGAAGTAAATGCCTAGGGGTTTTACAAGACCAATTTATAGATAAAATGTAAACAATTTTTCCATGTACCATGTGTCTTATCTAGAAAGTTGTGTAATATATACAGATTAGGAAGTTTCTGGAAAAGAAACCATAGTACTAGATTTTTTTTTTTTAGGTAAGGATTTATTAAGTCTAAGGATTGGTGCGAATTACTGAATTTATTTACCCACGTGGTAGATAGCTTTACTTCTAGTCAATGGGAATAGAACCAATGAGTATATGTCAATTCTACTTTATCCAAAAGATTATATATTTGTGGAATGAAATAACATCTTCTGATTTCAAAATAAAGATGTACAGTTACCTGCATGATAAATTTCATTAAAACTTATTTGACATTGATTTAGCAAAATGAGAAAATATGTATTAGTTTCCTGTCATTATAAAAATTATTACATTGACAGTGGCCTGGGAAAAGCAAACCTTTATTAAAGAATTCTCTCCTGTGTCCATATCTATGAGGAATTGTCTCAATTGACAATTAATGTGGGAAAGCCCATCTTACCATGTAGGATATAACCCTTGGCAGGGGCTTGTGGACTGTATGAGAATACTCCTTACGCATGAGTAGATGAGTGAGCCAATAGGCAGTATTTCTTCATGGAATCTATTCTAGTTCCTATCTCCTTCCTTAAATTCTAGCCTTAAATTTTCTCAGGGATGGGCAGTTCCTCAACAGTCTGAGCTGAGATAAACATGTTGCTCCCAGTGCCAAGTTGACTAAAACTAACCTGAATAATCTATGTGTGTGCCTTTAGATTGTTACGATTCTATTTTTACTACTATAGCCTTGTATCAAAGGAAGAGCCTCAACATATATTGATGTTTTTAAGCTTATGACTGCCAGTCGAAATTGTCAGATCTATCAAGCACCTTTTGTGGTTCTATATGGATGTATATGTTCTACTTGGCTGCCTTTTGATTCTCTAATTTGTTAATTTTAAATCAGTCATCTCTATGTTTTCTGTTATTTCTAGGTACATAATGAAATCTCTGTGAAAGCTAAAAAAAATTATTACATTATCAAACTGAATGAATAATGCTTTATTTGTGTAGTAGTTTGAATGAGAATGGCCCCTATAGGATCATACACTCGAATATTTGGTTCACAGTTGGTGGAATTGTTTTGAGAAAGATTGGAAGTTGTAGCCTTGTAGAAGGATGTATGTCATTAGTGGTGGTGGGCTCTGAAATTTTTCTAATCTCACACGACTTTTCAGTTAATTCACTCTGCCTCCAACTTTTGAATTAAGAATCTAAGTAGAAGGAGAGGAGGGCGGGGTGAAGACTGGGATGTTGGGACAGTGGGGAGGAGGGAGGTGGCTGTGATCAGGATGTAACTAGAATTTAAAAAAGGTAAATTCTGACACTACTCCAGTGTCATGCCTGCCAACCTGCTGCCACAGCCTTAGCCATGATGGCCATAGAGTCACTGTTGGCAACTGTGAGGCCTTAATAATCCCTTTCTTCTATAAGTTGCCTTCATGATGCTATTCTGTCATGGCAGTTGAAAAGTAATTCTACTCAAAGACCAATTGCTCCCTCTGCTTTACTACTTATGTCAGGGTGGCAGATGGATCAGAAGTTCACAAAAGAACAAAATTTCTCAATGTGAGGTCATGAATAAAGGAGAGCATTGGGAATGACAATATTAAGTTCCCTCCATACTTACTAATAACAACCTGGATATCAAACTTTTAAAACATGGGCCAACATTTAAGGACATTTAAGATAGAAAATATAACACCAAGTATTGTTACATGAATTACATAATTGACAAAGCATAGTTAAAAGCAAGCATTAGTTATGCAAATACATGAAATTAGAGGTTTTGATTAAATGCAAGGAAAGGTCCTATAGGAGTCACCTGAGGCTCTCCCCAATTTAGTGGTTAGCAAAACTAAGGTCCCACATGTTCCCTAACAGATAAGAATCAGGAGAAGTTTTGTAGAGTACCGAACATTCAATTATATCTATATATTTTTCACTTATATTTGAATTGTACACTGACAAAGAGATGATTTATAATTAAATTAGTATAGAATACATGTGCCATGTACAAGGAACATTTACAGTTCTGATAAACTGGATGATGATGAGTGACACCATTCCTGGCATGATACAGACAAATCTGTTTAACAATTTAAATTGTTAAATAAAAATAAATATTTTTACTCACTATAAACAAAATTATGGATATGAGTATAGTTAAACCTGGGGAACATATATGCTTTCTTGGAGTTCCTTACAAGAATAGAAATAATTCAAATACTGCTATATCACAAAAGCCTACCACAGCATAAGTGATAACTCAGGAAAGTTAGAAACCTGGAGCTCAGCACACAACTTACCTGGGAGCTCAACTGTTTGGACAGTTTCAGATAGCTCATTTGGTTTGAGACTCTTTCATGCAGCTTAGCTTTTCTCTGCTTTGTTTAGGCTGCACTATTGGTTTATATTATTTCTTCTACGGGGTTTGGTTGGTCTTGCTTCTTCCAGGCAGCTGGTCTGCTCTGAGCATCTTCTAGATATCCCAGCTTATATGAGAGAGAGTCTCTTCTTTATGTCAACTATCTGGAATGGACACTCCAGGTTTCTAACTTTCATGAGTTATCACTCATGGTGTGGTAGGCTTTTGTGATACAGCAGTATTTGAATTATTTCTGTTCTTATAAGTAACTCCAAGAAAACATAGGTGGCTGAGATTGTATAACATTTCAGTTTCAGAGATTTCCTTAAGTTTTTGAGTTTACTTCCTGTGGTGGTTAGTTTTTATGTCAACTCTGCACAGGCTGGAGACATTTGAAGAGAGAATCTCAATTGCATTAAAAACTTCTAGTAGACTGGCATGTAAACAAGTCGGTGGTAAATTTTCTTAATTAGTGATTGATGTGGGAAAGCCTAGCTAATTGTAGGTGGTGCCACACTGGAGCAGGTGTCCTGAGTTTTATAAAAAAATCAGGCTGAGTAAGCCTTGGGATGCAAACCAATAAGTAGCTCATCTCCATGGCCTATGCATCAGTTGCTGCCCTCAATTTCCTGTCTTGAGTTACTGAACTGACTTCCCCTGGCTGATGGAACATAAACTGTAAGGTGAAATAAACCTTTCCTCCCCAACTTGCTTTTGGTCATGGTGTTTTGTTACAGCAATAGAAACCCTAAATAAGATATTCACTCAGTTTAAGCTGTACTGAGTTTTCCTTCTTAGCCTGGATTCCAGAAAAGCAAATCTTTGTTAATTCCATAAATAAAAGTTATAAAAGCTTTACTTGGGAAGCATGGATAGAGTTCATGCAGGAAGATTGGCCACCCATAAAGAGTATTTGTTCCTTGATCTAAGAGAGTTTATTAAAATCTAAGGGATTTATGTCTGGGTGGCATATTCTCGAGAAAAGTGTTTAAGACAATGACCATTAAATGTCATTCTCATTTTGCTTGTGGAATGTTAGGGTGTTGGGAACGTGGACTATTGAATATTCCTGACCGAGTATTGAGAGTGTCACAATGGAAGTCATGTCTCTATGTCAACAGTAGCTCTTAGGATAGAAAGCTACTTAATTTACAACATATATTTTTATGTTTTTAAATAGAAATATTTACCATTGATAGAGATGATTCTGAAGTGGTATGTAATATTTCTGAGTACTGATCACCCTTCCTTTTGAGATTTCCTTCACCTTAAATCTCTATTTCCTTAATTGAAAGTTACCACATTCAGAACCCCAGCTTTGAAGACTCTGAACTCTGATTTGTCTTGTCACCACTTAATCCTTTACTAAACTGTCATTCTGCCATTGACACTAGGCATAAAAACAAAGAAAAAAAATACTCATTATTAATCTGAATTCTAAATGCACGTATTCATGGTTTATGTTCAGCTGACCAATATCTACTTTGGTGATTAGGACTGGCTGTGCCTACAAGCATAGAAATACCCATGTCCATCTGTGGGGCCACTAGGAATAGAAAACTATGATTATATGTAGTCCCTATGCAGCTGCCACCACTGTAGCTGAAATGAAAGCGGCTGTGGCAGCAATTCATCAAAATGGTCCACCCCCTCCCCTTCCCCAAGTGTCAGTAAAGTCCCTGAGCAACATGCCACAAAAGCTTACTGGCGGGCTGCTCACAAGGGAGCTGTCCTGCCTCAGCAGTTGTCTTGCCTCAGCCTGCCACTGACTAGGGGAGCAGTCCACCCACTCAGACAACACCTTTCCTGCTGCATTTTATGGTCCTCAAGGGAGCTGCCTGCAGAGGCAGCATATACTCTCCAGTCTCTAGTCTCCATCAGCCACTCATGCTGCAGGGAAACACTTTTGTGCCATGGACTTCCTTAACTTTGTATACTTTATAGGAAAGTGTCCAGGTTTCCACCTGAGGACCCCCATAAGCCAGGCCCCACTGTTTCAAGTTTTGCCTCTGGGCTCCCCCTACATCTTTCCCTGGGAGTTCCCTCTTCAGTCCTGCAACTTCCCTGGGTAACATCTCCAGTGATGCCTGGAAAGGGTTTCAGGGACCTTCAGGCTGTGCTGTTAGCCCCTTCTGTACCCCTAGACAGTTACACCTCTGAACTCCAGGGGAGCTAAGGAAAACACTGGGAAGCTGGAGCCAACAACACAGTAGTCTTCAATTAGGGCCTCAGCTGACTGTGAGCTTCGTGGACATCTCTGTGGCAACAATGTATACAACAGTCATTTCTCCCGAAGCAGGGAGCTTTACATGGTCTGGCATTGCCAGCCAGAACTAGGAATCTGACCCTTTAGTATGAATTCACAGTTTAGTTAAGGAAAGTTGTTTTGTTGGAGTTCAAGTTTGTGTAAATCCCCTAAGGCTTGAGTTAATAGGCTCTTCTCCCACATCTCTCTATCAGAATGACTGTTTCAGCCTGTAACAGTCTCCATCCCCGCAATGGACCCCTCCGAGATTTATGCTAATTTTAGGTGAATAAAACCCCACCAATCCCTAAGCTCCCCAAGCTCAGGACTTGAAGGTCCACCAACCCTCACTCTGGAAATCCCTGCCCTAGAAAGCAACGCCCCCCAAAAAACCCTATATAAGCGGTAAGCCTCCTCCATTCCCTGGTATCCTCTCCTGGGAACAGGGGCAGTCACACCCTGGGTTTGTTCCCCACCTTCCAATAAAATCTCTCATGGGATTTGCTGCCTGCTGAGATTCTATCATTCCTCCTCAGGAAGAAGCAATGAAGAAGCAAAGAAGAGAAGACATGGAGGAAGGAGAGGAGCTTAGACTGATTTGTCAGCTCAGCTAGGGGTGAGGAAACTCTCCCTGTGGGCTGCAAAGGCTGGAGAAGAAGCAGAGCTTAGACTAGGGCTTCTCAGCTCAGCAGGTGGGGAGGTGTGTGAGGAAAATCCTCCTTGAGAGCTCTAAAGTCTATTTTGAGGAAAGCTCTTCTCAGAGCTGTGGGGTTCCTGAAATCCCAAGTCTTAGGAGGATACCTTTCCACTGGAACTTTGTCCCACCTAAATGACCTGTGTGGTTCCTAGGCTCCCAGCTCCCAGGACACCTTCCTCAGAGCTGGGGATACCCTCTCCCCTCAGAGCCATGTGATTCCTGGGCTCATGGAGTCTCCGGTTCCCTTCCCATTCCCCTGCAGGCCAAAGTGCTAACATTATGTATAATATTGATTTCATGTCTATTGACATGTATATGTTGATATGGAAAGACAAAGTTAGATTTGTAAATGTCGTTGAAATAAGAATATTCATACATGTATTACACAAGAAACTATAATTACCTAAAAACATAGAGTATGGAGTATGTTCAACAGTGCAATTACAAGGACTTAATACATATAAATGAATGATGCTGTCATTCTGTCAGGAACTCATTTTATAATGAGTTCACTAGTTAGTTATGGAAATCAGACCATAGTTTAAAGAGTCTCTTAAAACCCTAGCATTCAAATGCTGTATCTTAAGTAGACAAACTAAAAAGGGACCTTCATGCATCCTCCAACTATTTTACTTCTTTCGTGAAACTAACCATTGTAATACTTTCTGTGTGTCATACAGACGAATTCTACTGTGATCCCATATAAATCTTTTACTTTTATGTTCAAAAGTAGTCCATTTATTCTTTCAGTGAACTCCCTGGTTATTCAAATAAATCAATCTCATGATACAGTACTTTGAACTGAGTCTTCCAGATGATTTTCCTTATGCTTCTAACTGTTTCATAGCTACTTATATAAAAGATAATTTTTAGAGCTAACTTATGGTCCAGTATCTCTCAATTTTGTCTTAACAAAAATGTCGTTAATATGCTGCCTGCTCCCTTTTATAGACTTTAGCACCAGACCTGAATGAGACTGCTCAGTACACTCTGCAAAAGGCCTGAATACCTATTAATCATTTTCTTTGTGGATGATATTTTGAGTTCATTTTTAATTCAAAGGATTGCATTATTCCCTGAACCAATCTATAGACAATTCCTAAGGACATGCTGATGTTCCTTGTCCTCCCAAGGTCCTCAGAATCCTTCTAGAGATAGACATCATTTCTGGTAAAAATGCTTGTGTTTATTGTGCACAGAGTCCAATCCATATCATCTGAACTTTGTAAATGTCCTAAAGGAGAGCACGTACTTAAAAATATAGCTAGTGAATATGGAAGAACTGACAGAAAAGGTTCCTCTTGAACATAGAATTTTCAAGCCATGTCTGGACAATGTGAGTTAATTCGTGTTGCTAGGCTGACTGGAAGGGCAGGGGGGAGGCCTATGGGGTGAGATTTGCAGTGCTGTGCTGAGACTGACATCCTGAGAACCCCTGCCATAGGCGCATCTTCAAGCTACTGCATAGGAATATATTTATTGAGTGGGAACACCCCTTCTTCCACCGGTGTTAGGATATAGATCTGATGACAAACTTAGGAATGCTGTACTTAGTGTGGTCTGTTGCTTTGTGTTTCAATGTAAGCTGAGCACTGAGGTAATATAGAATTTAATTGAAACTTTACCAGTACATCTATCTAGAGGCCTGCTGCCATTTTTGTCTTCTATGAAATTTTTGTTGCCAAGGAAGACAGGATTGCAGTGTTGTCTGACAGATTGAGATGGCATGGTTTATTCTTGGTTATCAAAATACTCATGTAGTGTGGTGTTTTTAGTTGGTGAATATTCACAATGTGAGGGAAAGCATGGCACATATTGTATAATCTCAGTTACCTACATGTATGTACACTTGCGGGATCTAGGAGGACACATGGAGCTGAGCTGCTTGTGACTGGGTGACTTAGTTCTTGGATTCTTGTGTTTTGTTTCCTGTAATGCATATATTTAAAATAATGAAAGATTCTTTTAAAAGCTTTATTTTTAAAAAGGAAAAAAATGGAAAGACATTATGAACATTTTCTATCTTCTGTATATGTAACCCACCAGATCAATTATAAACTTCTTGGCACATAATATATTTCTCAACTGTGTATTTCTTTTTTCTACTTTTATTATTTATATTTTAAACTAAAATTTTTAAATAGCCAGCACCAACACACCCGTTAGGCAACATCAATGCTTCAGATAACCATTTAAATATTTTAATGCTAAAGATGTATTGAATAATCTTTTTTTTTTTTTGCTTTTAACTAATGCTGTGCTAACAGTTTTACTTCTCTGGGATTTTATTTATCTGACCATTTAAGGTAGTTCCTGTACACATATACCTTATGTATATGTTTTTAGTTATATCATATTTGTTTTGAGATTCCATAGCATACTACTACAACCTAGGTGTTTTACACAACAAAGCTTGCTGAGGAACCCATGACCAAGGAGGTGTTAGGTAAGTATCTACTGAAGGTCCCTTCCTGGTTCACAGATGACTAACCTCTTCCTGCTTTCGCACATGTGAATCATTCTTTGAGCTTTGTTTTTCTTCCGGGTTATACTGTCTTACCTTCTTTTCTCTAACCTTTGACAGTCCTGACAAGACTCACTATTTTTGTTTTATATGATATGATTGGAATATACTATGTTTAACTTGTAGTATTTCTAAGTTAAAATGGCATGCACATTTCCTGAGTGTGAGACTATAGAAACATCTGAGTAATGAAAACCCTTCCACATATCCCTACTACCTTGTTCCTTCAATGCTAACCAAACAGTTAATTGCACATGATGGCAACATAAATTAGAGTTAATATATAACTAATATTATTTAAGCCTCGAGGTCCAATGTTTTCCTTGAGTTTATAGAAAATTGATTTACGGTTATGTAATTTATTAACTCATGAGTCTCAATAAAGAAAAAAACATTTGTAATTAAATATATTGATACTATTGAAAACTAACCTTTGAGGTCTTTTCCCAGTGTTATTTTGTTTCAGTTTTCCATTTACTTCAGACTTCTGTGTTGTCTTTTTGTTTATGAAGTAATTCACCTCTGTTCTAGAACTCACATAATATCAATGTAAATGATAATGCCACAATTATCACTATGATGTGACACATACCTAAGATTGTGTTCCTGTTCCTTTGGGCCTATGGATTATAGGATAGTTATTCTGTACTAAATGGCTAAAATCCAATGAAAATTGAGTTTGTACTACTTGTGTATGTTTCTGGGACTGGATTAGCTCACTCAGGATGAACTTTTCTAGTTCCATCCATCTGGTTGCAAATTGCATGTTTTCCTTGTTTGTGAATGTTCCATAGTATTCAATTGTGTAGATGTTCCACAGGGTTGTTTTTTTTTTTTTTTTTTAATCTATTCAGTTGAAGGACATCTGGATTGTTTCAAGTTTCTAGCTATTACTAATAAAGCTGCTATGAACATAGTTGAGCTGATGTCCTTGTGGTTTGGTGAAGAGTCTTTTGGATATATGCCCAGGAGTGGTATATCTGGGTCTTGAGGTTGCCCTATTCACAGTTTTCTGCGATATCACCATATTGATTTCTATAGTGGTTGTACAAATTTGCACTCCCACCAGAAACGGAGGCATGTTCCTTGTAGAAAATGACTAATTATTTACTGGTATTTATATTATATTTAATTGATTGGTGGTGTTAATCCTTAACCCACCATTATAAATAAACACTCAGACACTTGATGGATTTTTAATAAGTCTTGGCCTGGATGGTGCAATATAAGCCCGTCTAAGCTAGCTCAATTCTATTCCACAAATATGACACCATATATACATACTTCCCTTTGCACTGCTATTTTCATGTTATGTCTATGTTCCAGGCCATGTGGAATGATCTTTCATCTACCTCATCATGTGTGTCCTCCCTCCTGCTCCTGGCTTCTTCTCTTCTTCTAAAGTCTTCTTCTTCTTCTCTTCCTTTTTCTGGAGGCTTCCTCTCTTCTTCTCTGAAGGCTTCTTCTACCCATCAACTTCAATGCTCCCGAAGTCTGAGCACCTTAATCCTACCTGCCTCTGTCTTTGTCCAATTATTTGGACATTTATTTAACCAATCAGAAACAAGCAAGGTAGCAGCATTACTTGACATACATCAAACAAGCTTCTGGGAGCAGGTTAACTAACATTTATAATACACAACATCACCTCATTAGTTCCCCTTTCTCCACATCCTCACCAGTATGTGTTGTCACTTGAGTTTTTTATCTTAGCCATTCTAATGGATATGAGGTGGAGTCTCAGGTTTGTCTTGAGCTGCATTTCCCTGATGATTAAGGATGTTGAGAATTTCTTCAAATGTCTCTCGACCACTGAAGATTCCTTGTATGTAAATTTTCAGTTTATCTCTGTACCCCATTTTTTATTAGATTATTTAGTTTCTTGCTGTTTAATTTAGTGAGTTCTTTTATAAATCATAAATGTTAGGCTTGCCACTAATTCAACCATCTTACAGTGGAGGTTCTTTGATGCTTATCTTCTACTTGGAGTAGAATAGGGGGTGCTGTCAGGCGCTGATATGTCTCGATATCAAAAAAAAAGAAAATCTTAATTTAAGATAACATCTTTGAATGCCATATTCTGCAGATCTCTTGGGGTTTTTGAAGATGCCCTATCCATCTCTTGTATTTAGATAAGCAAATGTTGCTTGTCTCTTAGCAACTTGATTACTGGGTAGTTTAGAGAATATCTGTGATAGACTGTCATAGTAGCTAACAAAGTGACATGTTTGCATGACTAGGAGTTTGTTTTACTTAACTATCCTAAACAGTTTTAGACGGTTGGTATCAAGAGGCCAGAGCTTCACATTTTATTTTTAAGTATCTCTAGGTATGATACCATTAGGAAGCGTTACCTTTAGTTTTGTATCAATATACAAAGATCTATTCAATTGTGGTTAAATATACTCTTAATTATGTATCAATATACAAAGATCAATGCCTATGTAGCCCAATACAATCTTAATATTACGTCCATATACAAGGGTCAATACCATTGTGGCCAACTATAATCTTAATTTTGTATCAATATACAAAGATCAATACCAATGTAATTCAATACAATCTTATTTTTGCACAATAAACAATGGTCAATACCACTTTAGCTAAATAAACTACTAATTTTGTATCAATATACAAAGGTATAAGGGCATATTCAATAATCTGCCCCTTCTTCTTGGACCTTCCTGTGCTATGTCTATATCTCATTTTTCTCAAGCCTATGCACTCCTACATAGGAGAGGAAGAAGGATACAGAAAAGGAAAAGTAGGAAGTCCCTGGGGCTAACCTCCAAAACCCATTAAACAGAACCATTTATCAGCTTGTAATCTCTTCCCCTAAATATCGGAGTTTTCAGTTATCCTTCAAATAACCAAAAAGAAGGGTGGAGAAACACCTTCCCCACCCTCTGGGCATGGGACGTCGCTCTCTTAAAGTGACTTCCTATCTCTTGGCATGAAAAAACCCCTTGCACCAACTGCAGACAGACTGCTGTCCAAAAAGGACAAAACTTGGTAGCAGGGAAGTCGACAGCCTAACTCTGCCAAGACAGGTTAGGTAAGTCCTTCATAATCCCTGCTCTACAACAAATGTCTGTCAGAGAAACAGGACCCAAAGGCTGAAGACTGATGCAGGAATGTATGGAGAGAAAATGGGAACTGTCCAGGCAGTCATTGGTATGTCCTTTCTTAGTTTTGGAAGCTGCAGGCCCTGCACTTCCTATATAAGCAGATATATTTATCCCTCTCAGGTCTCTGAGGTGGTTGAAGAATAGACAGCTAGAGTCTCATAGTTAAATTTTGAGTTGTTTAGGAATCAAGAGGGTGTTATAGATCTAAGAAGATACTCTTAAAAGTGTGTTGCAAGTTAGTATGAATGTTGAGTCAGATATAGACCTTTAAACTCATGGAGATGGTTAGATAGTAGAATGTTAAAGTCAGGGGCCAAATATGTATAAACTGGACATTGGGAAGGTATACTGGGCCATTTAACTCTCATAAATGTGGCATACTTATATCTGTTGTTTTGTATAATACTTACTGTTATAGGAGAAGGAACCATCTGTTGGACTGAAAGGGGAAACTTCTGGGGGGAAGAGGGTGGAAGGGCGGGATAGGAAGGGGGATTAGGGAGGGGTTTGTGACTGAGATGTAACTTGAAGAAAAAAAATAAAGTATTTAAAAAAAAGAAAAAAACAAAAAAAATAAATCATAAATGTTAATTATCCCTCTGTCAGATGTCAGGCTGGTAAATATCTTTTCCCAGTGTGTAGGTTGCTGTTTTGTTCAAATGACAGTTTCCTTTGCCTTACAGAAGCTTTTCAGTTTCATGAGGTCCCATTTATTGATTGTTGATCTCAAGTCCTGAGCTGTTGGTGTTCTGTTCAGGACATTGTCACCTGTCCCAATGAGTTTGAGGCTTTTCTCCACTTTCTTTTCTATTAGATTTTGTGTATCCAGTTTTATGTTGAGTTCTTTGATCCATTTGGACTTGAGTTTTGTGCAGGGTGATATATATAGGTCTGATCCATCATTGATCTCCTAAATTTGAGTATTTATATGACTCTGACATGAGCTTTCATGTGGCAAGAAATTACCATTGTCTGTAGGTTCATGACTACTTTTTAGAATGGAATATACTGGTTAGAATTCTGTCATCTTGACACAGACTAGAGATTTCAGGGATGAAGGACCCTCAATTGATAAAACATTTCTGTTAGACCTGAATGTAGATGAGTCTGTGGGACATTTTATTGATTAATTACTAATGTGAGAGGGCTGGGTGTTGCCTACACTAGGCAGGTGGTACTGAATTTCATAATAAAGCTGGCTGAGAAAACCATAAAGACCAAGCCAGTAAGTAATATTCCTTCATGATTTCTGCTTCAGTTCCTGCTTTGAGGTTCCTAGCTTGAATACCTGTCTTGATGTTTCCTTCAGATGGAGTGTAACTGTGAAATTAAATATATTCCTCCTCACATTACTTTTGATCATGACACTTTATTACAGCAAAAGACTTTAAATTAGGACAAAGAGTGAGTTCAGATTTCTTTACATTGAAAGCTTTATTTAAATAGTTAAGCCCATAGAAATAAATTTTTCCAGTAACACTTTAAAAAGAAAGGATATTGTAGATAATAGAATGTTGAATATTGCAGATTGCCCAGGGAAAATTGAGAAGAGGATTTGGGGATGATATAAAAGTTCATAAATAGATGCAACATGAAGCTGAAAGACACATCAGTATCTTGTGTAGAAGACTAAAGGTGTTATACATGAACACATTGCATGAACTCCCCAATTAATAATGATTCATATATAAAAATCAATGAATGATATTGGATGTGGTGAGCTAGTCTGACCTGGATTTAGGGAAGATTTGATGATGCTGATGATGTAAGTCTGAAAGAAGTCACCTGGTTGGGATATGAATGCAGGAGATAAAGCATACTATATAAGGAAGTAACATGGACTGCCAGAAAGCAAAATCCTTGGACCTAAATAAAGAGTTATTTTCAGGCGACAGACCTAAAACCCCCTACCTCCACCCTCATTCAGCCAAAATCTTGAAGAATACACACACACACATACACACACACACACACACACACACACACACACACACACACACACACAAATACACAAACACACAAATACATGCACGCTATATGATATATAGTATATATTATTTGTTATATAATATATAAATTATGTTTTATATATTATTAACTCAGTTCATCCTAAGTACTAAGTCCTGAAGAAAAATGAGAAGTTTACAGATTTTTTTACCTAAAGATAGTGACCTTTAAAACTGAATAAGATTTAGGCAAGAGTAATTTATAAGAAGGGCATTCCTGGTGAAAAAAAAAAAAAAGTTTGAGTGTAAAAGCTTTAGTGTTTCCCTTTAGGAAAGTAGAAAATGGAGGGAGAGAGAGAGAGAGAGAGAGAGAGAGAGAGAGAGAGAGAGAGAGAAGATATGGAGTTTGATGGGTGAAGAGGTGGGGAGGATCTGTGAAGAAATGAAAAAGGGGAAATGGAAATCAGAATATATTGTAGGAATTGTCAATAAAAGTATGGTTAAAATTTAAAAAAAAGATATGAGAGTCTTCAGCCTCCTGTTGCTGCTGCAGTGCCTCCAGTGCTGCCATCATGGACTCTTATCTCTCTGCACACATGGATCATGTGTGTTCTCAGAGCTGTGTATGGTAATCACTTCAGGGAAATAGGGTAATGATTTATAGTGTCCATTTTTTACTGATTGATCACTTCACCAAAGAGAGTAGTTATTTCAGAATCTGCTGATAATGCCTTTGCATGACCTTTAGAAACACAAAACAATTAACACAAATGTGCAACATATAAATAATAACAGACTGTTTATTATGAGATCATTTTTAATTGTGAAAAGAGTTTGTTCAAAGTATCTAGGAGAGCATAACCATAACCACTGTCATATAGGTATGCAACTTAGTACCAGAGACAAAATTATCTTGCAGTTTCATTTCTTTATGTGAGTGTTGAACAAAAACTCTTATAACGTATTGGCTTTTTCCCCTGCAAGTAGAGGCTTCCTCTGGATGTGTGCAACATATCTGTATGTACCTGAATCTTCTTTTTTGTCTGTCAGCCCAAATAAATAAAGTGAAATTGTGTCCTGAAAATCTCTGGCAGAAAAGCTGAGGCCATTAATCTTCATCTATCCTCATTGCAAGGCACTGGATTAGCCACTTTCTAGGTCCACTTAGGGATCTTTCAGCTTTTTTCTTCTTTTCTCTTTCTCAGCTCAAATTTGCTTTAGCCTTGACATTATTTTTGAGAGAAGAGTAGCTTTCCACACAGCAGTGAAAGTCTGTCAATATTGATTAATATTTTAATCTTATTTAATGTGAGAGTACGCACCATAAATGTTCTGATAGGTTTGTTAACTTACTAATTAGAAACTATAATTTTCATGTCTATTACTATTTTTTACTGTGCTTCCTTTCACTTTATTATCATTGTCTTTGTTTCATTCATAGTTTTCAATTTTTAATAACTCAATATTTTGTATTAAATATATTTTCTTTTCCCTTCTTTTTATATCACTTTCTTATATTGACATATGCTTAAACAATGAAACCAAAAAATTAGTTAAAATAGTTTAACCACATACAGCCAAATAACATCAGCTGTCTGAGTATTTGTTTTTGTTTTTAAGTCAAGTGTTATTAAATAAGGAAATTTATTTATTCCCTTTCAAGATGAAAAGTGTGTTTACTTCTAAGATGAGAAACAGGAAATGACCACCAACCAGTGTCCCCTTTGATACAATCACATTATCCCGGGCTTTAATTTTTATTTTCACTATTTTCATTCCTGAGTGACTTCTTGAACTTGAAGTCTGAGAGCTATATCTAAATTTAGTAGATCAAAATCAGTAAAGACTGTGGTGTTCTGGTCATTTCAGAATGCTTTTAAGGTTTGCTAATAGTGATTCTCAAATCTTTTGAAAGTACAGAATAGCTATTTGCAAGGGTGTGAGTCTTTGAAATCCTCTGCCTGCAAAGCCATTGCCCTAGGAAAATGACAGTATTGTTTCAATCAAGACTGAAAATTGTTGAATTAAGAAAGACTTTTGATGGGGTGATGTTATGCATTCTAAATGTTAATTAACCTGCTCCCAGAAGCTTGCTTTCTGTACATCAAGTAATGCTGTTCTACCTTTCTTGTCTATGATTGGTTAAATAAATGCTAAGGTCTGAGACTGGGCAAAGAAAGGGTTAGGCAGGACTAAGGTGCTTGGACTTCTGAAGCAGAGAGATTGATGGATAGAAGAAGCCCCCAGAAGACAAAAGCTAGGAGCAGGAAGAAGGAGACACATTATGGGGTAGATCAAAGAAGATCATTTCATGTGCCCTGGAATATCAGCATAGTTTGGAAAATAACAGTCCAAGGGGATGTATGTATATTATATGGGGTCATGTTTGGGGTCTAGAATTATGAGCTAGCTTAGATGTGCTAAGATTGCTCAGTTCAGGCCAAGGCTTGTTAAAATCCATGAGGTGTCTGTGTGTGCTAATTCATAATGGTGGATTAAGGATTAACACCACTAACCAATTAAATATAATATAAATACAGGTAAATAATTTAATTATTTATTTCTACACACTTTCAATTCCTTGAGTTTCCCAGAGCCTGCAATTATTTTCTAACTATTTTTCAAAGAGTAAGGATACTGTGTGTAAAATAACTTTTCATAATGAAGATATAGGATAAGAGGAAAGGAAAGATGTTTTCCATATACATTATTCGTGCGAGAATTATTCAAGTGTTTAGAAATGTCTCAGTCAGTTTCTGATTTCATAGTGAATTGTTGCACTTGAGTCTTAACAAGATACTATCAAATACAGACATCTAAAGTTTCCAATTTCTATCAATAATTAGATTAGTTCTCAAATGTTGGACAAAGTAGAGATAACTCTTTAGTTCTATAACTTAAAGAGAATTTGCTCGAATTCTTGGCTAACTGGTCATTATGAGTAAAAAGAAAATAATTCTCATACCCACTATAGGACAGTACACTCTGAACAAATATGATAGCTCTAGATATCTTTGTATCACTTGTGTCTGGCTCATTCACCCTATAATCCCTACTACTGTTACCGTCAGATGCTTCATTTTCAGCTACTGTCACTTCATGTCTATTGTGAAGCCTCACATGAGAATATTTGATCAAGCAAAATTAGTTGCATGGGCTACCAACAAACTAGCATTTTTCAGAGTATGTGGGATAACTATTTTCCATTCCACCGCCAGTGTTGAGGTCAGAGCACAGGCACCTGTCACTTTACCAAACAGTGGTTCATGTAAGTAGGGTATATAACTCCTCTTCAAGTTTACCACCTTAGTCAATGAATGTATCATTTAACATTTAGCAAAAATGGCTGTTTATTTACCTTGTTTAATGTCTTAAATCTTTTAAATGTGTACTTTGTTCTCATTATTAAATAATTCATGTATTCCCATCTTGAACACATAAAATAATCACAAGCAAAAGTGTGAGAATTAGCCAGGCGGTGGTGGTGCACGCCTTTAATCCCAACACTTGGGAGGCAGAGGCAGGCGGATCTTTGCGAGTTCGAGGCCAGCCTGGTCTACAAAGTGAGTCCAGGACAGCCAGGGCTACACAGAGAAACCCTGTCTCGAAAAACCAAAAAAAAAAAAAAAGTGTGAGAATTAAATAAGTTACTAAACATCTTGTGAAAGGAAGTGAAATTATTGCTGACAAAATATGTAAAAATAGTTCACTCAAAATGCTGATTATTTTAGCAGAAACAGACTATTATATTGCTCTGCATGAAGCTATCAGAAAATTGAATGCATGTATTATTATGTTGTAAAATAACTAAAACTTTCATCCCATCAACACTGAATTAAATTTCAACAACAATTCTAAAATTTGTATGTAGTAATTGCTGCTCTATTCCAATTAATAACTGCATTTCATAAGAAATTATACCAAAAAAGAAGGTTTTCCACATTGACTTTATCTAGCTTTTATTTATTTTCATTTTAATATTGAGTTGGATACTTATCACTTGAAATCTTTCCAAAATGACAATTAGATAGAGTCAAATATAAATGAGGCTTTGAGGTATTCCTGTCATTCTCAACACAAGCACCTAGTGCAGTTCTTGGGGAGGTATCTTCTTTGTATTTTACTATGAAGTAAAATTACACGAAGTTTCTCAATATAAAATTGTTTTATCATTTTATTATGAAGTGGAAGCTGGACTGTAATGAGGAAATTATTACCTGACAATTGAGAGATATCACAGATCAACTATGGAGGGATGAATATGCTTAGAAGACGTGGATCCATTGGTTGCCCGCCCCCTCCTTTTTTTTTTTTGGTATTAACTTTGTATTTTTCTTTGTTCAACCTTGTCTAGATACACGAAGGCATTGAATTCCAATCTATGCAGACTATTCTGAGTGACAATTGTAGTCATTTGCATAAGAATATTTCATATGTTGTTCATATTTGTAACACTAGTTTGAAATTCCTTAGTTTCTATCATTATTCAAAAAATCAGGTGTCATATTTAACTTGACAGGCTGTAATTTCTACTTTTTACTTTGATTCTGTTTATTTCTGTGATTTGTTATTTGCTATTATTTATTGCTATTTATTTATTGTTCTTTATTTATTTAGTTACTTATTTATTTGTTATCTTGTTCTGGACATCAAACTTTCAGGTAAATTTTAAACTGTGTTGGAAGATAGCATATTAAAGTTTTTTTCTCATTTCCCACACAATAATATGTATATAAAACTAATTCTTGTCATGTGCTGGTCCACTTCTTTTACCTGATCATCTGCATGCAGTAAGGGGAAATTTTTATCACCTAGATTCTGCCTTGGTTTCATGGTTTTGTAGTTTTGCTAAATTTTCTGGTATTTATTTTCACTCTAGTTATGCATTACATATTTTCCGACTTGCCCTCCACAAACTGCAGAATTTCTACCGAGTTGTTGTCAACACAGTGTTCTTCCAAGGCCAACTCATACTACATCACACCCAGTGCCTCATTACCTAAATTTTATTTATGGGGAGGCCTCATCCTTCAGGTGACCTTTAATTATCAAATTTCCATCCTTCATGTTGCCAAAAATTTGTGCGTTTGCATAATAGATGGACCTTAACCTTTGCCTATGACTGTTTCTATGCCTCCAGGTCATAAGATTGAATTATTTCTAACAGATGGCCTTGTCCAATTTTAGGATGAGTATTTTACCTTTTTTACTTTTTTGACAATAATTGCTTATAAATTTTTAAATTCTCAGATGTGACTATACCTAGTGAATGAGAAACAAGAGACAATTTTTCACAGATGGAGAAAATAGTCTGCAGAGACTCCATCTTAAACTAAATAAAAAAAAGAGAAGGAAACTTTCATAAAGATATATTTCAAAGTAATAAAACATAGTTGATATGTTTCAGCCCCAAACTAAAACTATCAAATTTACAAGACCATATGTTGCATGTTAATGTTATGTCAACTTGATCAACATGTTGATAACTATTTTTAAGAGAAAAAAAATAAAATCTTGTGTTTGTGGTCTGTGAAAGATATTGTCAGTGAGTATTCTATAGGTGAAGTTTTCACCTAATTTCATGAAAAGTTCTTCATAGCTCTTACTTTAGATACACCGTCATTTATTTCTGGAGACTCATTTTCTCACTACAGAATCTTACATCTAAGGTCTAAAGGAATTAAAATAACATGTACCATCTTTCCTGATACAAGTCAACTCTGTTACATAAACAGAAACTGTTAGAATTTTAATCAATACTTTTACTATTTATGCGTGTCATAAAATATATATATATTTTATATATACATATTATATAAATATTATCTATATATTTATATGTATATCATGTAAACACTATATATTTCATATATATATACATCTATAAATGAATGCACAAACATTTAGTCTTATTAATCAAAATATCTTTAAACTTAAAAGAAGACCATATGTTTATAGGTATTTATAATGTAAGATGATTATAGAATAGAAGGAACGTGAACTGATTGCAAGTATGCACACAAATACTTATCGAATCGTATGTATACAACCTTGTCGGATAGGAGTTTTGTCTGCAACAGTGATTGCTTCTAAGAGGCTTCCTAGCAGCGAAATTTTCAGAACTGCTGAGGGTGAAGCTTAAGTAAAAGTAAACATTACCTTTGTAATATTTCTGCAGGGCTAAATGACAATTCTGTTTGAGAATGGTCTACTCTAGAAAGTGCAGGCAATTACTGAGGCAGAGCATGATCACATTGTGCATTGTCATTGCCAGTTTGACTACTGCAGCGTATCACGGCCTGAGTGTCATAAGAGATATTTAGTTCTCAAAGTTCTTCAGTATGGAAATCAGTGAACAGGTTGTCGATATGTCAATATTGCTCAAAGCTATATGCTTTGAGCAATAAGTTATTTTCCTGGGATATATATACATACTCTCTAACTGAAGAATTTAACATTCTACATGGTAAAATGACAGGTTGAGAATCTATCCTTATTTCCTTTTTTTTTAAAATACGGAAATCTTATGACTTAATTACCTTGAAATTAGTGCTCCATTGGTCTGAGAATATAGCTCAGTAGAAGAGTTGGCCTGTTTGAAACTCTAGGTTTAGTATTAAGGGATCCTGGTTATGAATTTCAAGAAAATACAATTAGTCCAGTATGAGGTGCTTAAATTGACTGTACCTTTAAAGAAATGAGGCTAAAGATAAGAACTAAAAATACAAGTTTGCTCATAGAAAACTGTGTTGCAAGTTAAACCAGAGGACTTTATGTTTATTCAATAGACAGTTAAGAGTTACAGAAGTTAGGCAATGATGTCATGTGGTAAATTGTCTTTTCACAGGAACACTAAATAAGCTAGATAATTTTTCAACTGATGAGAGTTATTTGCGACAAACTGCTAACTCAAATTAAGTGACTTAAACTTTAATTATTCTATAATAATTACACAAAATACTATATGTAAACATTATCTTAAAAATAGAAATTGAAAGTCAAGCAGTGGCAGCACACACATTTACTGCTAGCACTTGGGAGACAGAGGCACGAAGATCTCTGTGAGTTTAAAGCCAGTCTGGTATACAGACTGGTTTTCAAGACAACCAAGACTACACAGAGAAAACCTGTCTTTGAAAAATAAAATAAAATAAAAACTGAAATAAGTTGAAAGGCTATGTAACATTTATATTTGCTTTTAGTTCTGTAATAAATCTTATAATAATTCACAAAAAAAGTCTTAATATTTTGTGTACTTTCTATAAGACCCTTTTATGCTTTCAGTGTGTAGAAAGTATTCACATATTTCAAAAATTTATCTCATTTATATGATATTCACATTTCACCAATCTAAGTATAACTTCTAATGTCAGTAAATAGCTTAGTACTGAAAAATCTTCATTAGAATTTTATTAGATGTGACTGTAGTCCCAGTGATTGTTTACACAGAGCTTATTTTTTTAACATTTATTTATTTCTTCAAGTTATATCTCAAAGTTCCCTCCCTCCTCCTGCTCTTCCCCCTCTACCCTCTGTCCCCCTCACCCTCCTATCTGCTTTTGTTGTTGTTGGTTTCTTTTTAATTTAAGGTTTATCTTTTTCTCCCCAACAGCTCTCCCTTTTAGTCCAAAGCAGGATTTTTCTTATAACAGTAAATACAATACAAAACAATAAGTACAATTAAGCTACAATTGTGAAAATTATAGGGTATAACATACATTCCCAATATCCATTCCATACTAATTTGGCAACTGATATTAATATTCTGTTGTCTATCTATCTCAGTGAGTTTAAGGTTCTATACCTATCTCAGTTTCTATCCTAACTTGCATTACCAACTTAAAAACATCTTCTTAGACTTAGAACATCATTTTAATTCCTAAACAAGTTAAAACTTAACTGTGAGAGTATAACTATATAGTCTTCAACCACATCAGAGACCTGAGAAGGATAAATAAACCTGAATAAGCAGGAAGTTCAGAGTAAACAGTTTCCAAAACTAAGAAATGGCAGACAACTGGCTTCCTGGACAGTCCCGTTTCTCTCAATACATTGGAGCATTTATCTTCAGCCTTTTGGCCAGAAAGACATTAACTGTAAAGCAGGAATTATGAAGGACTTGCCTACCCTGTTTTAGCAGAGCTAGTCCATTGACTTAGCTGATTCTAAGTTTTGTCTTTGAATACCACCTTCTGTCTACAGTTCTAGCAAGGACTTTCTCTTGCCCAGTGAAAAGCTTGACACTAATGTAGCCATCTCCAAACGGAGATTCTTCAATGGTCATCATCTATTTGGAGTAGAATGGAGGGTGCTGTCAGGAGCTCACATGTTTCAATATAAAAAAAAAATCTTATGTTAAGAAAACATCGTTGAATGCCATATTCTACAGATCTCCTGAGGTTTTTGAAAACCACCTCTCTATCTTCCTATATTTGGATAAGCAAATGTTGCTTGTTTCTTGGCAACTTGAGTTCTGATTAACTTTGAAAACATCTGTGATACATTATGCTAGTACCTAACAAAATGACATGTTTGAATGACTATTAGTTTGGATTTATTACTTATCCTAAACAGTTTGTGACAGGTGCTAGCAAAAGGCCAAAACTTCACCTTGCATTTCTAAGCCTCACACAGGTACAATACCGTAAAAAGAGTTAACCATATTTTTGTATCAATATCAAAATTAAATACTGATATAGCCAAATAAATCTTAATTTTGCATCAATATACAATGATCAATACCAGTGTAGCCATATATAATCTTAATTTTGCATTAATATACAAAGATCAATACTGATGTAGCCAAATATAATCTTAATTTTGTATTGATATATAAAGATATAAGATCATATTCAATATTCTATCCCTTTTTCTTTATCATCACTATATTATGCTTATATCCTATTTTTTTCAAGTCTTTTCCCCCTTAAATAGGAGAGAAAGAAGGATAGAGAAAAGAAAAAGAGAGAAATCCCTATGTCTAACCTCCAAAACCTATTTAACAAGACCATTTAACAACTTGTAACCAAACCCCCTTAAAAATAAAATAAAATAAAATCACCCACCCCACCTTCTGGGAATGGGACTTTACTCTCTTAAAATTACTTCCTGCTGATTTGGGATGTAGGAAACCTGTTTGAAGCCCAAATAAGAATGGAAAAATGGTTAAGGAACTTAATGGCAACATTTGATGTTCAGTCCTTTAGTGGTCAGCTAATTAAATGCCCTAAGAAGTTTGAAGTCAGAAGCCGAAATTAAGGACTTTTCTGAACTCCTGGCTGAAACTGTCCATGGGGCTGAACCATCTTAACTATTTTTGAGTTGTTCTGGTTATAGAAAACCTCAAAATTTTGAGAAACAGCTATTGAGGAAGTCTGGAGGCTTCCCAATAGCTTCCCTTGGCTACTTGTCTTCTTTGGTGTCTGGTCCCTTTTCTTCCAAAGGTTCAGTTGTCCAGTTGTCACTGGAGTCTTTAGATGGATACCTTTAATCTCCTGGAAAGATAAGAACAGAGCCCTGCCCTAATTCTAATTCTGGGGCACTACCTTTTTTTTTGGGGGGGCAGGTAATATCATTCCTAGAGAAAATTGGGTTGACAATATAAAAAGTATTATCTTTTGATTGATTATAAAAATTATTTTCATATTTTGAAACTAAGATACTTTTGATGTATATTTTTTTGAGATCACAAAGGACAACTCACATTGAATTTCATGTAGCTTTTAAACTTAAATCATTGCAAATCCTGTGTGCCTGCCTTTGCCTTCCAAGTATTGGGATCAATGGTGTGTTTCTCCCAATTATTGGGACTAAAGATGAACCACCAACACTGGATTAAAGTTTTTCTCTATTGGGAGCTTGCTCTGTGTCAGGCTGGCCTTGAAATCGGAGATCTGCATGTTTCTGTCTCCAGTGTGTTGGGATTAAAGGTGTATGCCTCTCAAATTATGGGATTAAACCATCACCACACTGTTCACTATAACTCTATAATTTAAAAGACAACTAACTCTATAGTGAGCCTCCTGTCTCTGCTGGATTTGAAGGCATGGGCTAACACCAATCTTCTCAAATATTTTATTTTAGCTCCAAATTACTTCAACCCTTAGAGGTTTATAAAACCAGGTTGTTCTGTAGTAACCCTTAGTTTACTTACAACATTTAAAAACTCTTAACTGCCTTTTTAATACCAAATAATGAAAATATACTTTATATATAGGGAAAAAATTATGAATTGTATGTGTGTATGAGCTATGTGGCAACCTGTAGTATAACATTCTAACCTGAAACTAAAACCATTTTTCCTTTCATACCAGTAAGGGAAGTATACCTTTGGTAAATTATCATTTCAATATTTTATGTTTTATTTTTATTATATTTTAAGCTTAGTTACCCTTTTTAGAAATATTAATTTACTTTTTTCAAGTTAAGTATGGAACATAGTTTCCTCCCTCCTCCCCTCCCTGCCTATCTCTCCCTTCTTCCTTCCCTCCCTCCCTCCTTTCCATCTTCTCTCTCTCTCTTACTCCCTCTCTCCCTCTATCACTATTCCTCTTCTCAGTACTAGGCTTCTCCTCAGATGAGGTGGGCCCTCACATATCATACTCCCTCAGTTTGTCAGTCATGTGAGGGCCAAGAGCTTCCTCTTGTACTGGGGCTTTATATGGCACACCATCTAGAGTGGGGTGTTTCACTAACCTACACCAGGTACCATGACTCACTACTGGGTGGAGTTTTTCCTAGGACTTATGCTCAGTTTCTGTCTGTTTGGGTATGCAGTTTGTAGGATGGTTGTCCTGTGCTATAAGGTTAATATTAACTTATAAGAGAATACATACCATGTTTATCTTTCTGGGACTGAGTCATCCCACTTAGGATGAGCTTTTCTAGATCCATCCATTTGGTTGCAAATTGTATGATTTTCTTGTTTCTGATAGCTGCATAGTATTCCATTGTGTAAAGGAACCATGTTGATGCAATGTCCTTGTGGTTTGTTGAAGAATCTTTTGGATATATGCCCAGGAGGGGTATGACTATGTCTTCCGGTAGAACTATTTCCAATTTTCTAAGATATCTACAGATTTATTTCCAGAGTGGTTGTACCAGTTTTCACTCCAACCAGCAACGGAGAAGTGTTCCTCTTTCTACATGTCCTCACTAGTATGTGCTATCATTTGAGTTTTTCATCTTAGCCATTCTGACAAGTGTGAGATGGAATCTCAGAGTCATCTTGAGTTGCATTTCCCTGATGACCAAAGATGTTGAACATTTCTTATACTTCCTCTCAGCCTTTAGAGATTCTTCTTTTGTGAATTCTCAGTTTAGCTCTAGCCCCCATATTTTGATGGGGTCATTTAATTTTTTGGTGTTTAATTTCGTGAATTCTTTATATATTTTAGATATTAGCCCTCTGTTGGATGTCATGTTGGTGAAGATCTTTTCCCAATCTGCTGGATGCCATTTTGTTCTAATGACAGTGTCCTTTGCTTTATAGAAGCTTTTCAGTTTCATGAGGTCCCATTTATTGATTTTTGGTCTTAGAGCCTGAGCTATTGGTGTTCTCTTCAGGAAGTTGCTATCCATGCCATTGAATTCCAGGCTTTCTCCCACTTTCTTTCTATTAATTTTAGTGTGTCTAGACTCATGTTGAGGTCTTTGATCTTCATAAGTTTTGTCCAAGGTGATAAGTGTAGGTCTATTTACATTCTTCTACATGATGACATCCAGTTAGAACAGCACCATTTGCTGAAGATGCTGTCCTTTTTCCATTTTATGGTTTTGGCTTCTTTGTCAAAAATTAAGTGACCATCTGTGTGTGGGTTTATTTCTAGGTCTTTGATTCGATTCCATTGATCAGCCAGTCTGTTTCAATGCCAGTACCATGCTGTTTTTATTACTATTGCTCTGTAATACAGCTTGGAATCTGGGACGGTGCTACCTCCAGATGTTCTATTATTGTACATGATTTATTTAGGTATTCTGAGTTTTTGTTTTTCCTTATGAAGTGGAGAATTGTCCTTTTGAGATCTGTAAAGAATTGTTTTGGTATTTTTATAGGAATTGCATTGAATCTGTATACTGCTTTTGGTAAGATGGACATTTTTATTATGTCAATTCTCTCTATCCATGATCAAGGGAGATCTTTCCATCTTCTGATATCTTCTTCAATTTCTTTCTTCTTCAGGGACTTCAAGTTTTTGTCAAACAGGTCTTTCACTTGCTTGGTTAGATTTAGCCCCTGGTATTTTTTATTATTTCTGGCTATTGTGAAAGGTGTTGATTTCCTAATTTCTTTCTCAGCCCATTTATCTTTTGTGTAAAGAGGGCTACTGAATTTTTTGAGTTAATTATGTATCCAGACACCTTGCTTAAGGAGATTATCAGTTGTAGGAGTTCTCTGGTGGAATTTCTGGGGTCACATATATACTATCATATCATCTGCGAATAGAGATATATTGACTTCTTCCTTTCCAATTTATATCCCCTTGATATTCTTTAGTTGTCTTATTGCTCTAGCTAAAACTTCAAGTACTATCTTAAAGAGATAAAGAGAGAGTGGGCAGTCTTTCCTTGTCCCTAATTTTAGAGGAAATGCTTTAAGTTTCTTTCTATTTAGTTTGATGTTGGCTATTGGCTTGCTGTAAATTGCCTTTACTGTGTTTATTGACCTAGTATGCCTGATCTCTCCAAGACTTTTAACATGAAGGGGTACTGAAGTTTGTCAAATGCTTTTTCAGCATCTAACGAGATGATCATATGTTTTTTTTTTTTCTTTTAGCTTGTTTGTGTGGTGGATTACATTGATGGATTTTTTAATGTTGAACCCTGGATGAAACTTACTTGATCATGGTTTATGATACTTTTGATGTGATCTTGGATGCAATTTGCAAGCATTTTATTGAGTATTTTTGCATCCATGTTCATAAGGAAAATTGGTCTGAAATTTTCTTTCTCTGTTGGGTCTTTGTGTGCTTTAGGTATTAGGGTGACTGTGGCCTCATAAAATCAGTTTTTCAGTGTTCCTTGTGTTTTTATGTTGTGGAAGAGTTTGAAAAATATTGGTGTTAGCTCTTCTTTAAAGGTCTGGTAGAAGTCTGAGCTGAAACCATCTGACCCTGGACTTTTTGGTTTGAAGACTTATAATGAATTCTTCTATTTACTTAATTGTTATAGGACTGTTTAATTTGTTTACCTGTTCTTTTTTAATATTTATTTATTACTTCAGGTTACATCTCCATCACAGTGTCCTCTTTCTACCTCTCACAATCTTTCCTTCCTACCCTCTACCCCCTATCCCTTCCATCACACTCCTCTGGAGTGGAATGTCCCTACATAGCAGTCCATCACCCCATTTCACCAGTCATATGAGGGCCAAGAGCCTCCTCATACACTGGAGGCCTACAAGGCAGCACCACTAGGGGAAAGTGTCTCATTGACAGGAAAAAAAGTCTATGGTCATGTGCCCTTTGGTGCGTTGGTTGTAGTATAGTTATCCTGTACTATATGGCTAAAATCCAGCTATAAGTGAATAGATGCCATGTGCATCCTTCTGAGTCTGGGTTAGCTCACTCAGGATGAGTGTCTCTAGTTCCATCCATTTGGCTGCAAATTGCATGATTTCATTGTTTCTGATAGCTGACTGGTTAACCTTGGTGGGTGGAATCTGTCAAGAAATTTGTCCATTTCATTTAGGTTTTCCAATTTTGTTGAGAACAAGTTTTTGAAGTAGGACCTAATGTTTCTTTGGGTTTCCATGGTTTCCGTTGTTATTTCCCCCTTTTCATTTCTGATTTTGTTGATTTGTGTATTTTCCCTCTGCCTTTCAGTTTGTTTTGGCTAAGGGTTTGTCATTTTGTTGATTATCTATTGAATTATAAAATGGTGAAGAATAACTAAAGAAAGCATTTGATAGTAATTTCATAGATCTGTTATAATCATGTCATGAGGAATCCCACACCTACAGACATGAATAGGCAACAAGCCATCATGTTCAGAATTCAAAATATGTGGAAGGGAAGCTGTCAAGCTTTTCCGCACTTTTGTGGGAGAGTCTCTGTTTATGATGCACAATGTCCAATTCAGGCAGCTATTGACAGAGACATGGAAACACAATGAGGCCTTGAATATTATCCAAATGAATGCTCCTTATTTTTAGTAAGCACATTGTCAGTTAAATGACCTTCTTTTTGAACATAATAATCAAATTTCTAACAGCCACATAGGAATGAGAAAACTGGAATTGCTTAGTGTTGATAATGTATCACCTAGGTTGTAGCACTTAAATTGGTTCCTCTTTTCTAGGGAAAGAAATAGAGTGGGAGAATTGTTATAAATATTCTCCTAATCTCCTTGACACATTTAAACTGCCTCTTGAATAACCCCATAATTTCTCTTTTGGTTATGGATTTCCTGTAGTACTCATATAAGAAGCTGACATCAGAGAAGAGGCTAGATTTAATGTTGTCTGAGAACCCATTGGAATGTCACTGGGGCATTGGGATCTAAAATGATGTGATTCAGGCATTCTATAAAGTCATTTGCAATGTTAGGCCTTGTCTCAGTATTTGAGTCTGTTAAAAACACAGCCTTTGTATATTGATACAAAATTAGTATTATATTTTACCACAATGGTATTGACCATTGTATATTGTGCAAAATTAAGATTGCATTGAACTACATAGGCATTGATCTTTGTATATTGACACAAAATTAAGAGTATATTTGGCCACATTGGTATTGATCTTTGTATATTGATACAAAATTAAAGGTAATGCTTCTTAAAGGTATTGTACCTAGTGATACTTAAAAATGAAATGTGAAGCTCTGGCCTCTTGATACCAACCGTCTTAAACCATTTAGGATAGTTAAGAAATACAAACTCCTAGTCATGCAAGCGTGGCATTTTTTAGCTACTATGACAGTCTATCACAGATATTCTCTAAGCTACTCAGAAATCAAGTTGTTAAGAGACAAGCAACATTTGCCTATCTAAATACAAGTGATAGATAGGGCATTTTCAAAAACCCCAAGAGATCTGCAGAATATGGCATTCAAAGATGTTTTCTTTTTTTTTAAATACTTTATTTTTTTTTCTTCAAGTTACATCTCAGTAACAAACCCCTCCCTATTCCCCCTTCCTATCCCGCCCTTCCACCCTCTTCCCCCTAGAAGTTTCCCCTTTCAGTCCAACAGATGGTTCCTTCTCTTATAACAGTAAGTATTATACAAAACAATAGATATAAATATGCCACATTTATGAGAGTAAATTGGCCCAGTATACCTTCCCAATGTCCAGTTTATATATATTTGGCCCCTGACTTTAACATTCTACTATCTACCCAACTCCATGAGTTTAAAGGTCTATATGTGACTCAACATTCATACTATCTTGTAACACACTTTTAAGAGTATCTTCTTAGATCTATAACACCCTCTTGATTCCTAAACAGTTCAAAATTTAACTATGAGACTCTAGCTGTCTATTCTTCAACCACCTCAGAGACCTGAGAGGGATAAATATATTTGCTTATATAGGAAGTGCAGGGCCTGCAGCTTCCAAAACTAAGAAAGAACATACCAATGACTGTCTGGACAGTTCCCATTTTCTCTCCATACATTCCAGCATCAAAGATGTTTTCTTAAATTAAGATTTTTTTTTGATATCGAGACATGTCAGCTCCTGACAGCACCTCCTATTCTACTCCAAGTAGAAGATGAGCATCAAAGAATCTCCAGTGTGAGATGGTTGAATTAGTGGCAAGCCTATCTCTTGGCATGAAAAACCCCTTGCTTCAACTGTAGACAGACTGCTGTCCAAAAAGGACAAAACTTGGTAGCAGGAAGTCGACAGCCTAGCTCTGCCAAGACAGGGTAGGTAAGTCCTTCATAATTCCTGATCTACAATCAATGTATGTCAGAGAAACAGGTCCAAAAGGCTGAAGATTGATGCGGTAACATGTGGAGAGAAAACGGGAACTGTCCAGGCAACCACTGATATGTCATTTCTTAGTTTTGGATGATGCAGGCCCTGCACTTCCTACATAAGAAGATATATTTATCCCTCTCAGATCTCTGAGGTGGTTTAAGAATAAATAGCTAGAGTCTCATAGTTAAATTTTGAGTTGTTTAGGAATCAAGAGGGTGTTCAGGATCTAAGAAGATGTTTTTAAAATTGTGATGCAAGTTAGTATGAAAGCTGAGTCAGATATAGAACTTTAAACTCATGGAGATGGTTAGATAGTAGAATGTTAAAGTCAGGGGCCAAATATGTATGGACTGGACATTGGGAATGTATGCTAAGCCATTTAACTCTCATAAATGTGGTGTATTTATTTCTGTTGTTTTGTATAGTATTTACTGTTATAAGAGAAGGAACCATTTGTTGGACTGAAAGGGGGAGCTGTTCGGGGGAAGAGGGTGGAAGGATGGGACAGGAGGGGGGAGTAGCGAAGGGATTGTGACTGAGATGTAACTGAAGAAATAAAAAAATAAAGTATTAAAAAAAACATAGCCTGTGATGGTGAACAAATTCCTTTACCTTCTGATTGGTCTAGAAAAAGCAGTTCTTGTAGAATTGTTTCTACACACAGAGTTAGGATATTTTCATTTTCCAAGAGGATTATTCTGTGGATAAAATCATTTCTGGCCTTCTCAAAAATCCCCAATGACCACACATTTGAAGCTCTGGGCATCAGAAGCTTCTTCACATTTGTTCTATCAGTCTATAAGGTTAGAGGCACTTGGAGTGACTTTACATCACCAGAGGGAAAGGGAAAGACTGAGCTCTCAGCAGTCAGTCATCTGGGAATATGTCAAGCTAGCCTAATATCCCTGGCGTGATTAAAAAGACTAAATCCAGCAAGCATGGGGAACTTGGGCGTTACTGGAAAGCAGAGGGAGAGAGTTTTACTAATAGTAAAACATGTTGGGTTTTGAGCCAGATCAGCTGGGCATCCATAGAAAGGTTACTTGGGGGCTCATCAAACCTGCAGCATCCCATTACTCACTCACTAGCAGTAAACCTATTCAGCCCTATGGTGCTCTCTGTCCTTCTTTCTCTTACAGTCTAAGTAATTGACCATACTTCCTTTCCTTGATTTAACTAGCAGGGTAGCCTTTGGGAAAATTGTGTTAAGGAGAGAAATTTGTAAAATGACATATCATTTGGTGTGATTTTATGTCTTTTAGTGGGTTTTTGGAAATAGTAATATATCTATCCCCCCTGTGTTTGACTCAATGCTATAAAAAAAACCATTTTGGACACAAATGACTAACACTTTTTACGTGATTTACTTCCAAAGTGGATAGGAACTTTATTCTTGACCACCAAGGAAAGGAAGAATGCAACCGCCTTCATCAGGACAAATGAGCTTTCACCAGCTGAGACAGTTAGTCCTTTAGAATTGTTGTCCCCTAAAGGAAAATAAAAGAAAAGGAGAGGGAATTAAGATGAACTTGCATCATTACACAGTCATGTGTATGGCTAAAAGATGTTTCTTTCTTATTAAAGTTATTAAGTGTGGGTTTGAATAATCGCCTTGAGAAGCTAAATGGTAAAAACCAAGTTAAGAGGAAATATAAATATTAAAATTTTAAGAATTTCAAACTTTAGTCTGGGGAGAATACAATTTTTCCTACTTTAAGTCATTATCATTGATTTAGATAAAATAAACATTTATTTTACATCTCCATCACAATCCCCTCCCTCCAACCCTCCAGGACCAACCCACCCTCCTTCCCACTTATCCTATTCCTCTGGTGTATGGTGTCCTACATATCAGCCCCCTCCAGTTCAGCAGCCATATGGGGGCTAAGAGCTTCCTCTTGCACTGGGAGCATACATGGCAGTTCCACTGGGGCAAAGTATACCACTAACAAGTAACAAAGTCTATGTTCCTTTTCCTTACAGTCTGTTGGTTATAGGATATTTATCCTGTACTATATGGCTAAAATCAAGTTATAAGTGAATAGATGCCATGTGTATCTATCTGGGTCTGGGTTAGCTCACTCAGGATGATCTTTTCTAATTCCATCCATTTGGCAGCAAATTGCACGTTTTCTTTCTTACTGGTAGCTGAGTTGTATTGAATTGTGTAAATGTACCACAGCATTTTATCCATTCTTCAGTTGAGGGACATCTGGGTTGTTTCCAGTTTCCAGCTCTTACAAATAGAGCTGCTATAGACATAGTTGAACATATTTCCTTGTGGTTTGATGAGGAATCATTTGGATGTAAACCCAGGAATGATATTGCTGGGTCTATTTCAAGTTTTCTAAGATATCGCCAGACTGATTTCCACAGAGGTTGTAAAGTTTGCACTCCCTACAGCAATTGAGAAGTGTTCCACTTTCTCTACAACCTTGCCTTCCTGGGCTGTCATTTGAGATTTTGATCTTAGCCATTCTAAGATGGGATGTCAGAGTCGTCTTGAGTTGGATTTTTCTGGTAATTAAGGATGTTGACCATCTCTTCAAGTGCCTTTTGGCCACTAGAGATTCCTCTTTTGTGAATTCTCAGTTTATATCTGTTCCCCATTTTTTATTAGATTGTTTGTTTTCTTGGTGTTTAATTTCTTGATTTCTACATAAATTTTGGATATTAGCCCATTGTGGGATGTGGGGTTGATAAAGATCTTTTCCCAATCTATAGGTTTCTGTTCTGTTCTAGTAACAGTGCCCTTTGCCTTATAGAAGCTTTTCAGTTTCATGAGGTCCCATTTATTGATTGTTGGTCTTAAAGCCTGAGCTATTGGTGTTCTGTTCGAGAAGTTGTCACATGTGCCAATAAGTTTGAGGATTTTTCCCCTCTTTCTTTTCTGTTAGATTTAGTGTATTGGACTTTATGTTCGGGTCTTTGATCAACTTGTACTTAAGTTTGTGCAAGGTGATAAATATGGGTCTATTTGCATTATTTTGCATGTTGACATTCAGTTTGACCAGCACCATTTGTAGAAGATACTGCCTTTTCTCCATTGTAGTTTTGGGTTCTTTGTCAAAAATTAAATGACCATAGGTGTGTGGGTTTATTTCTGGGTCTTCAATTCGATTCCATTGATCAACTGGTGTTGTTTCTATACTAGTACCATCCTGTTTTTATTACTATTGCTCTGTAGTATAGATTGAAATCTGGGGTGATACCTCCAGATGTATTTTTATTGTACAGGATTGTTGTAGCTATTCTGAGTTTTTAAAAATTCTATATTGAAGTTGAGAATTGTTCTTTCAAGGTTGTAAAAAAAAATTGTGTTGGTGCTTTGATAGGAATTGCATTGGACCTGTATATTGCTTTTTGTAGAATGGCCATTTTTTTTGTTATATTGTTCCTACCTGTCCATGAGCATGGGAGATCTGTCCATCTTCTGATGTCTTCTTCAATTTCTTCAAGGCATTAAAGACCTGTTGTACAGGTTTTTCACTTGCTTAGTTAGAATTAACCCCAGGTATTCATGGCAAGTGGACTCAGAGATTAAGGCTTGATGGGGTAGTGTTAAGCATTCTAAATGTTAATTGATCCTGTGTGCTGTCTGTTACCTTGTCTTTGATTGGTTAAATAAATGTTGAGGCCTGAGATTGGGCAAAGACAGAGAAAGGTGGGACTTCCTGAGATTAGAACAGGAAGCCTGAACTTTAGACAGAGGATTAATTCATTCCAGCCAGGAGCAGGAAGAAGGAGGACACACACCATGGGTTAGAAAAAAGAATGTCATTCCACATGGCAAGGAACATCAGCATAGTGTGGAGAAGGGCAGTCCAAGGGGATGTATGTATTTATGGGGTCATATTTGTGTAATAGAGTTATGAGCTAGCTTAGATGGGCTAGAATTGCACAATTCAGGTCAAGGCTTGCTAAAATCTACATGGCGTCTGTGTGCTCATTTATAATGCAGGTTAAGGATTAATGGCTGCAAACCATCCAACCAACCACTGATAATTTAAATACAGGTTAAATAACTTAATTAGCCATTTTTTCTACATATGGTACCCAAATACAGCAATTAGAATCCATGCTTACAGTGTGAGAAGGCCCCGGTGAAAGCCGGTTTCCTAGCCAAAAAGCAGGGGAATGAAATCCAAATGTATTTCAAAGGTGCAGCTACCTTTAAAAAAGCTGTTGCCTTGCAGCAAAGGTGGACAGCTAAGGCTTCACTCTCCTTACTTACTAAAACACTGGCAGCCTTCTAAACAGAATTTGAGAGCGGGATTAATCGCCTAGTTTAAAAATGGAGGAATTCATAATGTCTCAATACTTTTAGATTCCAATTGAGTTTGTTCCTCTTAGCATGCAAATGGTTTTTACCCTGACAAATGTGGTTCTGTGTATCTTTTTTGAGAAAGTTCAGACAAGGATAGTCTTAAAGAAAAGAATTTACAGATGGAATGCTAAATTGCCAACAATGATAATGGAGGAAGGAGGGAGGCCCCTCTCAATAGATAATACGAAACTGACAACAGCTGGACCTAAGAGCTCCCTGGGTACGAGGTGTTTGTCAGGAGTTTCTGGTATAGGCCTGCCAGTGAAGTGCAGCCAAAACTAGATTCTAAGGATTAATGAACAAAGCTTTAATTGCAGCACAGGATGGCATGGTTAGATATGCCAAGACTTTTGGAATGTTGTTTCTTTGCTTGATTTTTGTTTAGATGTCTTTGATTTTCCTATATCGGGAGGTAGAAAGGATATTTTTCTGGTTTAGCATTGTTAAAACATAAGAGATTTTTGAAGATTTTGGGCAGATTTCAAATTGTCACTACAGTTCAAAGTTGCTCTCTGGGTTACAGAGTTACTAAAATCTGGGATTTAAGTGAAATATCTGAGCAGGGTGGTACTGGCACACACCCTTTATCCCTTAATCCCATCATACTAGAGGAAGAAACAGGCAGTTCTCTGAATTCTAGACCTGCCTGGTCTAAACAATAAAGGCAGGGCAGAAACCCTGTTGATAAGATAAGGCTACTTAATAAAGACACTCTAGAATTAAAATGACACATTTTTCCTTAATGTTAAGTTTAATAATGTCTTTACTGATCTAATGGATAAATACACATAATGTTAAATGTATGTAAAGAGAAAAGGTTCACAAGCCAGTCTCCTTAAGTGTGGAGCAGCCACTGGACAACTGGTTTCAAGAGACATTTTGCCCCTAAAAGAGATACGTTAATCACTGGGTGTGGTGGCACATGCCTTTAATTCCAGCACATGGTAGGCAGAGGCAAGCTAATCTCTGTGAGTTTAAGGCTAGCCTGGTCTACAAAGTGAGTCCAGGACAAGGATACACAGAGAAATCCTGTCTCAGAGAGAAAAGGAGAGAGAGAGAGAGAGAGAGAAAGAGAGAGAGAGAGAGAGAGAGTCTATTAATCAATGTAAGGACCCAGAGTTAGGTTGGCAAACTGCATGACTCACACAGCCAACAGTTAAGAAAAAGCTAACATAAAATAACACATCATGCTATTTTACACCAATCTCCTTAAGAATGGGGTTTCCATGGGAGAGCTCGAGCTCAAACTAATAAAATATGGTTATATAATGTTATTCTTTAATAAGGGTAATTCAATTATTTATATTTATACCTTGATCTCAAAACTTGGGAGACAAGGAAAAAACAGGTTCCTTTGTGTTTGAGGCCAATCTAATCTACAGAGCAAATCAAGACAGCCCAAGCTACAAAGAGATAACCTGTCTCAATAAGGATAGATATATTCACATAAAAATTAAATCTCCAAAGAAAGGAGAAAAGGAAAGAAAAAAAATATATAAATGCATAACTTTTATCCCAAAACATGGGAGACAAAGACAGAGACAGATAGGTTCCTTTTGAGTTTGAGGCCAACCTAATGTACAAAAATCCAGAACAACACAGAATAAACCTGTTTTAATCAATTAATAAATGTATGTCAACTGTAGAGGAGAATACTTAAACTCTATACAGTCTTATACTGTATTTTCAATTTAAAATAGATTATATATTGTATATATATGTAATACTATTACATGCCATCCTTTCATATGGCATAAATGGAGACTTACAAATGTCTTTCTTCTGTTCAAACAAAAAAACAGAAAAATATTCCTTAATTGATTTCTGCACATTCAAGGCATTTTGGTAATTGCAGAAATATATGTTACTTGTGAGAAATCATATATTTTCAGAACAGGATCAGCGTTGAAATCAAAAACAGAAATTGTGCATGTCTGAATGTGTTTGAAAGAAAGTTTTAAATTATGTTTCAGGAGGAACTCATCTGAGGCATTTTTATGGAGATGGAGATAGTATTATAAATGTTTGATGGCATTTTAATCATCTTCATAAATGTTTATGTGCTTTAACGTGTTAAACATACTTTTGTTGTTTTAGCATCATATATGAATAGTTTTAAATTTTTGTGAGATATTATATGATTACACTTTCCATAGTTATATCAGAAATATTTTGTCCCTTCAGCTTTATTTGGCTAAATTTAAAATCTTTGTACCAATTAAGACACAGCTTCTACTTTACTGCACAAATCAAAATATTAGGACTTTGACTCAAAGTAAGAGTTCTTAACACATAGGCTAAATTACTAGATTAAAATGTTTTGTCAGCTTTGGCTATGGTATTTTTCTGAGAATTATTTTTGCAAATGAAGGTACTTGATGCAAAAGATTAGACAGTCTCTTTACCTAGACAGCTGTGCAACTGCATCAACTATCTGCTTTTATCTCGCCTGCTGCATGAACCCAAATAAACTTTCTGATGTTATGATTGTTCGCATTATGTTTTCTTTGTTTTTCTGTACAAATTAACAAATCAACTAGATAGTGAGAGACATACTTTCTTGTGAGCACACTGGTTTCTACCTCAAGAAATATTTGCTTGCTCTTTGGAGTTCAAGATGAGTTTATTTTGAGTTCTGAAACTCATTTTGGGTGTCTAAATTCCATCAGTAGTGGTTCTCAACACTTTAGGGTTAGATCAAGTGCCTCATGCCTCTGGCAACCAGGAGGCATTATAGTTTGGTGGGGAAGAGAAAGGGTGATTATTTGTTTTGGTGAAGGCAGTTTACATTCAACACATTCTTTGAGACAACAAAATCGATAGGCATGTGATTTGAACCTAATCTGATATACAGTTTTTTTCTCTTGATGATCATTTTTTTTATAATTTATTTTTTATTTCTTCAAGTTACATCTCAATCACAATCCCCTCCCTACTCCCCCTCCTTCAAAAATTTCACATATAACTCCTACTCATAATCATCTATCCCTTGATTGTTACATACTTCTCATTGTCTGTGGAAAGTAACTGTTATTCTATCCACAGGACCTTAAATAATACTAGCTTTTGAAGTTCTTTTTCTTCTGTGCAAATCACATGGTGATGTTATTTATCACCTCTGGAGATTACATGCCCCATTTATTATTATAGCCTCTGAAATCTTTCTTGTTGTAAACATTGGCATCCAGGATTTAAAGGTTTAGTTCATGAAGGATACAGAGCAAGTGGAGAATTATTTTTTTCATGAAAAAAAAAACTAAAAATCTTTAGTAGATGTCAGGTGCACCTCTGTAGCTTGCAGATCACTAAGAAAATCCCAAGATAATATGCAAGAACTGGGCTGTGGATATGGCTCAACTTGTAGAATACTTGCCTACCATGTACAAGGAACTATGTTTGCTCTCAGCACCACATAATCCAGGCAAAATGGTAAATGCCTATAATCACAAAAATTGTAGGGGGCAGAAGCATCAGGATTTGAATATTATCTCCTACTACATATCAAGTATCCTGCTAGCCAGGGTTACCTGAGACACTATATCAAAAACCAAGACAAAATCCATAGTTTTTGTACTGTCTGTTGATGGGAACTTTTAATTGTAGCTGATATGTCTTGGATCCCTATCTCCAAGAGTTGCTAGTCAGATAACTGCTAAACAATCTCTCCTGTAAGAATCTAAGCTTAATGGATCTGGGCATGGAAATCAGCCAAAAGGAACCTTTTTTATTTAGGACTGATAATTTCAAATGTTTACTTCTATGCTGAGAAGTAGAGTATCTTAATAGGTATCTTTGATTTTGCCTTGTGCTCCCTAAATATTCACCTCACCCTGTTACCTACAATTGAAAGTTTCTGAGAGAAGAATTTAATACTGTCAATGATTCTTACTACATATTTTCAGATTTATTTGTATCTCCTAGAGGCATTTGCTGATATCAAACCCTGCACATTTTTAATTTTAATAATTATGAGTTGTTAAATACAATATAACGAGTTTAAACAGTATGCCCTTATGACTATCCATCAGTGAATGCCCTCAGGATTCTAGAAAACATGGAAAAGCACCTAAATGGTAATAAAATGTCCATCTCCATAACTTCAATGCTGAATTCCAGTGTCTGCCAAAATGAAGAGGACCTCTATGCCCTCAGCTAATAATTTCTGACAAAGATAAAACTGCCTGCAAGGTAGTACATGCCTCTTCTTGTTGCCTAAAGACATGCCAAAACCAAAATATATTGGATGAAGTTATTACCCTTGAGCTGGGCCCACAGCTTACTGGCTGCACGTCACATGTTCTAGTGACCTGGATTCAGCTCCCATAACTGGAAAAATATTAATTTTGAATCAGTGTTTCTGATACACAGAAAACAATTTTCCAACAACCATTTAGTCATTTTTAGTTTCTCAAGGTGAGGTATCATTGCTTGTGCTGACTCACTATCTCCTACCTCCATTTTTCAAGTAGCTGTGCTTATAGAACTGTTCTTCCTTCCCTAGCTAAATATTTATTATTAAGGTTACTTACAAGGCCCCCATTACTGTATCCTCATCAATCTTAAACTATAAAGTCACAAATGCAATCCACTCCCTACAGGTTGGTCCTTACTTAGATGAGTATATAGAAAACTAAGCTTGATACTACAAACTTCTAAATATCAGTTATACACTTTCCCACTTGTTGATATACATGCATTAATATTGTGGTCTCCTTTGTAATAAGAAGTTTGGAATTTTGGGTTGTTTTTGTTTGTTTGTGTTTGTTTTTGTTTTTATTGTTTATTTATTACTTCACCTTACATCTCCATCACAGTGCCCTCTTTCCACCCCTCCCAGTCCCACTCTTCCAACCCTTACCCCCTCTCCCTTCTATCCTTCTCCTCTGGAGTGGAGTGTCCCTATATATCATTCCCCCTACCCCATATCACCAGTCATATGAGGGCTACTAGCTACCTCATATCCTGGGGGCCTACATGACAGCCCCACTAGGGCATCTCATTAATAGTTAACAAAGTCTATGTTTCTGTTCCCATTGATGCATTGGTTGTCATACAGTTATCCTGTACTATATGGCTAAAATCCAATCATAAGTGAATAGATGCCATATGTATCCTTCTGAGTCTGGGTTAGCTCACTCAGGATGAGCTTCTCTAGTTCCATCCATTTGGCTGCAGATTGCATAATTTCATTGTTTCTGATGGCTGAGTATATTCCATTGTGTAGATGTACCACAGTTTTTGTTATTGTTGTTGTTGTTTTTTATTTTTTTATCCATTCTTCAGTTAAGGGACATCTGGGTTGTTTCCAGTTTCTAGCTATTACAAATAAGCCTGCTATGAACATAGATGAGGAAACATCCTTGTAGTTTGATTCAGAATCATTTGGATGTATACCTAGAAGTGGTATGGCTGGGTCTTTGGTTTATGTAAAAAACACTGAAATATGGGAGAGTGGAAAGGGGATTCTACCGATATTGGTTCCAATTTGTACCATGTTAATGCAATTTTTGTTTCTTTAAAAAAACAGCAATATTATAAGAATACATTTTTATTTTTATCTCAGGAGTGGGAATTTGGGGCTTCCTTGCAACAGGTGACTATAATTTGCCTCTTGTTCTAGCAGGGGCATGTTTTTGCCAGTTGTAGATAGTTTCTGTGATTGTGTGACATTTGGAATCATGGGGACTTTTGAAACTGTGTGTAAATACTACAGCCCTGATAGGTTGTTATTGGGTTGCCAGTTGGTGGTTGGATGCTGTTGGACATGGTTTTTCAAGTAGTCATGTTGAAGAAGAAGAAGAAGAAGAAGAAGAAGAAGAAGAAGAAGAAGAAGAAGAAG
>CAJQZJ010034067.1:195268-310930 GCA_907164525.1 Lophiomys imhausi
AGAAGAAGAAGAAGAAGAAGAAGAAGAAGAAGAAGAAGAAGAAGAAGGTAGATATCCTGATGGTGATGTTTAAACTTACTCCAAGAAGCTCAGTGCTCCATAATCAGCAGGAAGTATACTAATAATAATGTTGCCTCCCTTAACTTCTATTCTTTCTTCTCTCCTATCAAGTATTAGAAGGTTGAAACAGTGGAAGAAAAGGAATGGAGAAGGGTGGAAGAAAGAAACTACAGAGTTGTAAAAGTCCAGTTACACTCCTTTATTGCAACAATTTGGTGACTTTGTTCTGCTTGATAAATGAGATGTTATGAAGGGATTGATTGTCTTACAAGGGCTGGATTTCTGTTATGTGGATAGACTTTTACTATATACTCACAAGACAGATTTTCCTGATATCCCTTTTACAGAGATTCAAAACCCATTCATGAGTCTCATCAACTCAGCAATTCCTAAAGACCCAAGTCAAAATGTTCTCATAATGGAAATTGAATGTAAATCTGTGGAATTTGGATGAAAACATGTAAAAAATTGTTGTTTACAATAGAAATCATATGGAGGAGGATGTGACTTTATTGGTCTAGCATTGGCCTGAAATATGGAAAGCCATTGTTTGACTTCTAGCACTGATATATATTCAACATGAATTCTCATCCCCATAATCCCAGCACTGGAGAGGTGGAGGCAAGAGGATGGGAAGTTCATAGTCATTATCAGGCAATATAAAGTGTTTAAGGTCAACTCATTCTACACAATACTTATACTCAAATTGGAAAATCACTCTCTTCTCGGTTTTTCAAACTTTATGTATGATGTCTATTATAGACTTTCTGTGATAGCACAGTAGGTGAAGGTGCTAGCTTGCAGAACAGATGAACTGATTCTGATGTCTGGGACCCTGAAGGGAGAATCACAGAACCTATCCTCATAAGTTGCCTTGTTACATTTACATACCAAAGATTATATAGTCACAATATTACACATATTCACAGACACACGCACACACAGAACAAATGAATGTATAAAAATTTAAGTAATGTATGTAAATGTACATTCTTTATGTTTCTGTTCTCACCTTCATTGTTAAAGCAACATGGTGGAAAGAATTTAAGCCATTTTTCCTATTTATGTTAATTAGCTTAGAAGTTTCTATGCCATTATTGAGTTGTTGGTATTTGGTACAGGTGAAAGTAGATATCCTGTAATCAGCCTTTTGATGTATATCATGTAACCATTTCTCTCCAGATGTTCAGAAATCTCTCAGTAAGGAATTCTCTGTCATCCTTAGAGTGTATCTATATCTCTAACTGCATGGCTCCAGGCATCTTATATTCCTGCAAGAAAGTTAAGATATCTGTTCTCTGGAGCCTGCCTGCACCAGGAGCAACAAGGTGAGACCACTCCTTTTCAATCCCCTGCCTGCTGGATACCCTGGGGCATGCCCAGCATGAGTGAGCTGTACTGTCCCCCTGTCCCAAGAGCTTCATTTTCCTGCTCATGGCTTCACTTGCATTCACAGAGGACTGCCCATACCAGGGATGACTAAGTAGGAACCCCACCCCTAATCCCTTGCCTATTAGATCTCCTTGGGGTACACCCAAAAGCAATAAATTGTTCCCATTTCCCTGTTCTTCATTTTCTGGCTTCTGTTTTTTTGCCTGCATTCCCAGAGACCTTCTGGGATATGAACAACCAGGTAGGACATTGCCCCAGGTCCCTGGCCCACCAGGTTCCACTAGGGCACACCCAGCATTAGTGTGCTATGCCCTATCCCATGTACTCCATTTTTGGCCCACAACTCTAAGTACTGGAGGCCTCCTGCACCAAGAACACCTGGGTAAAACCCTGTGACTCCCACCCAATACACTGCATGCCAAGTCCCTGTAAAACACACTCAACAGCAGGAAACTGTACCATGTCCCCTGCACTCAATTTTTAGCTCACAACTCTTCCTATATTCCTGTAGCCCTGCAAACACCGGGGACAACCAGATCCCTAAAGGCCAGCATAAGAACACAATCAACAAGAGGGAAATGTGGCATCAGAGTCCAGCTCTCCCACTACAGCAAATCTTAGATATCCTAACATAACCAAAGCACAAGAAGGTGACCTTAAAGCCAATCTTTTAAAAATGATAGAAGAATTTAAAGACAAAATAAATAAATCTCTTAAAGAAATACAAGAAAATATAATTAAACAGGTGAAGGAAATGACTAAAACTGTGTACAACCTGGAAGTGGAAATAGAAGCAATAAAGAAACACAAACTGAGGGAATCCTGGAGATGGAAAGTCTAGGTAAGAGAACAGAAACTACAGACACTGGAATCACCAATAGAATGCAAATGATGGAAGATAGAAACTCAGGTGTACAAAAGACCATAGAAGCAAATAAAACATCAGTCAAAGAAAATGTTAAATCTAAAAAGTTTCTCACACAAAACATCCAGGAAGTTTGGATCACTATGAAAAGACAAAACCTAAGAATTTTAAAATACAAAAAAAAAGAATTTTAAAATCCAAAAAGGAGAAGATTCCAAGATAAAAGACCCAGAAAATATTTTCAATAAAATCATAGAAGAAAATTTCTCTATCCTAAAGAAAGAGGTGCCTATAAACTTACTTATAGAACACCAATAGATTGGACCAAAGAAAATCAGCCTGCCACATATTAATCAAAACACCAATTATACAGAGCAAGGAAGGAATATTGAAATTTGATAGGGAAAAAACTAACTGATGTATAAAGGCAAACCTATAAGAATTACACCTGATTTCTCAACAGAGATTCTGAAATCTGTAAGTGCCTGGGCAGATATGTTGCTATCTCTAAGATATGCAAGCCCATACTACTATACCCAGCAAAAATTTCAATCACCATAGATGGATAAACCAAGATATTTCTTGACAAATCCAAATTTAAACAGTTTTTATCCACAAATCCAATCTTACAGAAGGTACTATGGGGAAAACTCCAATGCAAGGAAATTAACTACTCCCAAGGGAAAAAATAAACAGGAAATAAATAATTTCATACCAGCAGAATCAAAAGAAGAGAAGCACCCACATACATACACACACACACACACACACACACACACACACACACACACACGGAGAGAGAAAGAGAGAGAGAGAGAAAGAGAGAGAGAGATACTACCACTACAACCTCAAAATAACAGAGATTAACAATTATTGGTCTTTAAGTTTTTCTCCATTTAATTGATGTTGGCTACTGGCTTGCTGTATATTGTCTTTATTGTGGTTAGTTATGTGCCTTGTATGCCTAATCACTCCAAGACTTTTATCATGAAGGGAATAGATACAGTCAGTAAATATCATGCAGTAACAACAACAACAAATCCAGGACCAAATGGTTTTAGTGCATAATTCTACCAGACCTTCCAAGAAGAGCCAATACCAATATCCCTCAAATTTTTCCACATAATAGAAAGAGAAGGATCACTGTTAAATTTATTTAATGAAGCTATAGTCACCCTGATACCTAAACCACACAAAGACTCAATAAAAAGAGAATTTCAGACAAATCTCTGACATAAACTTCAATTCAATAAAATATTCACAAACTGAATCCAAGAACACCTCAAAAACATCATCCACCATGATCAAATAGGCTTTATCCCAGAGACACTAGGATGGTTCAACATACAAAAATCTACAAGTGTAAACTTTATAACAATGTAAAACAGAATATAACTGCCATATAAACAAACTAAAAGAAAAAAATAACAAGATCTTCTCACTAGATGCTAAAGAAAGCATTTGACAAAATCCAACACCCCTTCAGGGTAAAATTCTTGGAGAGATCAGGGACAAAATGTACATATCTAACCTAAATAAAGACAATATATAGCAAACCAATAGATAACATCAAATTAAATGGAGGGAAACTTAAAGCAATTCTACAAAACTCACGGACAAGGCAAGGCTGCCACTCTCTCCATATCTACTTAATATAGGAATTTTTAACCAGAGCAATAAGCCAACTAAAGGAGATCAAGGGGATACAAATTAGAAAGGAAGAAATCATAGTATCACTATTTGCAGATGATATGATAGTATATTTAAGTGACTCCTAAAATTCTACAAAGGAACTCCTACAGATGATAACCACCTTCAGCAAGGTGGCTAGGCACAAAATTAGACAAAAAAAAAAAAAAAATAGTAGACTTCCTGTACACAAATGACAAATGGGCAGTAAAAGAATTTGGAGAAATAACACTCTTCCTACTCACCACAAACAAAATAAAATATTGTGGTATAACTCTAAAAATTCAAATTAAAGACCCGTATGACAAGAATTTAAAATCTTTCTACAAAGAAATTGGAGAAGTTATCAGAAGGTGAAAATATTGCCTATGTTCATAGATCAGTAGAATGAATATAGTAAATATGGTCATCCTACTAAAAGTAATCTAGAGATTCAACACAATTTTCATCAAAATCCTGACATAATTAATTACAAACATTGAAAGAACAATAATAAACTACATTTGCAAAAAAAAAAAAAAAAAAAGCCCAGGATAGCTAAAACAGTCCTGTACAATTAAGAACTTTTAGAGGTATCAACATCCCTGATTTCAAGCTCTTCTACAGAGCAATAGGAATAAAAATCACATGGTACTGGCATAAAACCAGACAGGTTGATCAATGCAATCGAATCAAATAATAAGAAGCAAATCCACACAGCTAAGGACATTTGTTTTTGACATAAAAGCCAAAACTAAATAATGAAAAAAGAATGCATCTTCAAAAAATGTTGTTTATTTAACTGTATGTTTAAATGTAGGAGAATAAAAATAGGTCCATATATATCACCCTGCACAAAATTCACATCCAAGTGGATCACAGGACTCAACATAAAACTGGATACACTAAATCTGATAGATGTGAAAGTGGGAAATAGCCTTGAACACATTGGTACAGGATGCAACTTCCTGATCAGAATACCAATAGTTCAGGCACTAAGATCAACAATTAATAAATGAGACTTCATGAAACTGAAAAACTTCTGTAAGGCAAAAAGACACTGTCAAAAGGACAGAACAGCAGCTTATACAATGAGAAAATATTTTCACTAATTCTGAAAGTGGGCTGACAGTGGGCTGACATCCAAAATATATAAAGAACTCAAGAAACAGGACATCAGAAAACCACACAACAAAATTAAAAATGGGGTACAGGTATAGTCCTTAGTCATCCTTAGTCATCAGAGAAATTCAAATCAAAATCAATCCGAGATTCCTTCTTACACCCATCAGAATGGCTAAGATCAAAAAGTCAGGTGGCAGCACATGCTGGTGAGGATTTGGAGCAAGGTGAACAAACCTCCGTTGCTAGGGGGCATGCAAACTTTTATGGTCACTTTGGAAATCAATTTGGCAGTTTCTCAGAAAGTTTGGAATAGATCTACCTCAAGACCCAGCTATACCACTCCTGGGTATATTCCTAAAAGTTGCTGAATCATACCACAAGGACACATGCTCAATGATGTTCATAACAGTTTTATTAGTAATATCCAGAAACTGGGGGAACCTTGATGTCTCTCAATCAAAGAACGGATAAAGAATATATGGTGTTTTTACACCAATGGACTATTATTCAGCCATTGAAAACAATAACTTCATGAAATTTGCAGCTAAATGGATGGAACTATAGAAGATCACCCTGAGCAACGTAACTCAGATTCAGAAAGACAAAAATGGTATGTACTCCTTTATAGGTGGATATTACTCATAAAATACAGGACAACCATCCTACAATCCACAGACCCAAAGGGGCTAAGTAACAAGGAGGACCCAAGGGGCACTGCTTGAATCTTACGGAGAAGTAGAAATAGATTAGATATCAGGATGGATGGAAGAAGGTGACTGAGTTAGGGAGGGGTGGAGATGTTAACTGGAGGATTGAGGTGGGGGAAAGACAGAGGAGAATACTGGGATAGTCACATAGATTGGTAGGGGCATCTCTGGGATGTGCTAAAAACCTAGGATAATGGAAACTCCCAGGTATCTAAGAGGGTGACCCCAGCTAAGTTTCCTAGCAATAGGGGATAAGAAACCTGAGTCGGCTATGTGCTAAAACTAGGCAAGAGTTTCAATGAAGGGGTTGGGACACCAACTAAGCCACAAAAGTTTTACCCACAATTTTTCTGCCTAGAGGATGAACAGGGGTTAAAATGGAGTAAAAAAATGAGGGAATGACTAACCTATAACCAGCTGAGCTTGAGATCCATGCTATGAGAGGGAGCTAATCCTAGACACATTAATGATATTCTGTTATACTTGAAGACAGTATTCTAGTATAACTGTCATCAGACAGGCTTCACCCAGCTACTGAAGGAAACAGATGCATACAGTCAAACTTAGTGGAGCTTTGGGAGTCATGTGGAAGAGGGAGAGGAAGTATTAAAGGAGCAGGAGGGGTCAAAGACACCACAAGACAACCTACAGAACTAACTATCCTGGGCCCTTAGTAGCTTATAGAGATTGAACTGCCAACCAGGAGCACACATATGACATACCTAGGCCCTTTGCAGATACAGAACAGTTGTACAGTTGGGTCTACATGAGGGACTACTAAAGTGGGAGTAGAAATTGTCTCTGACTACATTGCCTTTCTTTGATCACTTTCCCCTCACTGGGCTGCCTAGTCTTGCCTCAGTAGAAGAAGAGACAATCTGCCTAATCTTAGTGAAACTTGATATGCCAAGCCTTGTTGACATCCATGGGGGAGGGGGGGCTCCTTTTTTTCTGAGGAGGAGAGGAAGGGACTTGGAGGAAAGGAGGGAGGAGAAGCATCAATTGGGATGTAAAGTACATAAATAATTTTTAAAAAATCTAAAAAATCATTCCCTCTCCTTTTTCCTGCTACCCACATTTTTCACCATCTGTCTGTCCCTCTCTACCTAATTTCTGTTCTATTTTCTCTTGCTATTTTTATTTTTGAGGATTTTTTTCCCTATAAATGTCCTTTCTTTTTTATGTTTATTTATTACTTCAGGTTAATCTCCATCACAGTTCCCACTTTCCACCCCTCCCAGTCCCCCTCCTACACTCTACCCCCATCCCTTCCATCCCATTCCTCCAGAGTGTAGTGTTCCTCCATATCAGTCCCCCACCCCAGTTCAGCAGTCATATGAGGGCCAAGAGCCTCCTCATCTAGGGCAAAGTGTCTCATTAACAGGTAACTTTTCTATGTTCCTGTTTCCTTTGGTGCATTGCCTGTAGTATAGTTATCCTGTACTATATGTCTAAAATCCGATTATAAGTGAATAGATGCCATGTGGATCCTTCTGAGTCTGGGTTAGATCACTCAGGATGAGCTTCTCTAGTTCTATCCATTTGGCTGCAAATTGCATGATTTCATTGTTTCTGATGGTTGAATAGTATTCCATTGTGTAGATGTACCACAGGTTTTTTTTATTCGTTCCTCGGTTGAGGGACATCTTGCTTGTTTCCAGTTTCTAGCTATTACAAATAAGACTGCTATCAACATAGATGAGGAAACATCCTTGTGGTTTGGTGAGGAATCATTTGGATGAATACCCAGAAGTAGTATGGCTGGGTCTTGAGATAGAGCTATTCTAAGTTTTCTAAGATATCGACAGACTGATTTCCATAGTGGTTGTATGACCTTGGACTCTCATCAGCAATGGAGGAGTATCCCCTTTCTCCACAACCTCGCCAGCATGTGCTGTCACTTGAGTTTTTGACCTCAGCCATTCTGACAGGTGTGAGATGGAATCTCAGAGTCATCTGAGTTGCATTTCTCTGATGATTAATGATGCTGAGTATTTCTTCAAGTGTCTCTCAGACATTAAGGATTCCTCCTTTGAGAATTCTGTTTAGCTTTGTTCCCCATTTTTGATTGGATTATTTGGTTTTTTGGCATTTAATTTCTTGAGTTATATGCAAAATTTGGATATTAGCCCTCTGTCAGATGTGGGGTTGGTGAGGATCTTTTCCCAATCTGTAGGCTGCTGTTTTGTTCAATTGACAACTTTCCCTTCTTAAAATTGCATTTAGTTACTCTCTTTGGAGAGTGTAGGTGTTTGTAAGTGTTATGAGGAAAACTGTAAACAGGTTCTGCTCTATTTGTCTCACAGAAGTCTGTGTCAATAGCACCAAGAGCTGACTTTCTGATTGTAATAGACTCAGAGAAAACAATGCAATATTTAGCACAGAGAGCTCCAATAAGATCTTGCCACTGCATTATTCAGACATGTTTATCATTGTCGTCCAACGTTTGCCAACAAGACAGATAATAGCTTTTACAAACATATCCAAGTTTGGTCATATCTGTGTTAGGGAGAGAGAGAATTCTCCTCATTCCAATCTTAAAATGTAGATAGAATAAGATATGTGTGTTTTAAGACATTGCTGTTAACCAAACTGTTAAAGATACACTTAAAATAAATGTCATCAAGTAAATGCTGTCTCAGTATGTCAATAAGCCTATCCTCCTCCGGGAGCTGACTCTTGGGTCTAACAAAGTGTATTCATTAGTTAAAACTCATTCTTTTTGCATTAAGACAAGTACTTAAGGATTTTATTAGTACATCATTTTTGCAAAATAATGGATCTCGTTACATTATTTTGGTGCATGTCTAGCGTGCATTTCTTGATCTGAAAAATTCACATAGATATAGACATCAAATATAGAGGTGTAAGGACATGAAAAATTTAACAAGTGTGTTATTGTCCACAAACACAACTTTAATAATGTGGGGGAGAAAAAAATGATGAAATACAAAAAGGAGAAAATATTTCTGCTACAAACTATGCTTTAAAAATTGTGAAAAATAAGTAGAAATTAATCCAATAATTCAACTGTACTTCAGAGTTTAGTTGAATCAGGCAGTACACAATTACATGCTTTAAAGACTATAGGTGCATAGTGGGTATAGCCATCCGAAGAATGTCTGGGTTTTGTAAATATTAGTTGTAACTAAGAAGGAGGAGGACCAGGGGGAAGAAAAAAGAAAAATTCAGGGATTTCTTTACTTAGTTTTCTGTGTTTTACCTAGACCATTAACTTAGATTTTCTGTTTCCTCAACTGTACTAATCTTTTGTTATGAACTTACAGACTGTTATAAGCTAATCCATGAAAACTAGAGATGCAGACTTAAGATATTCTTAATTTGTTGTTGTTTACTTTATAGATGAGGCCAACTGCAACCCAAATGTGTTTATCATTATTGATTTCAATCAAGCAAGATTACTTCAAAGAATTTTGTTCTTTTCTATTATGATAAGTGAAACTTTTTCCTACAACTGCTCTTTTGTACACTGATATGCAAATGTGAACTTTCTTCACAATTTCTACAGCACATTATTCAATCAAAGGCATTTATGTCCTAATAATGTAAAACATCAAATGCATCCATGGTCTTTTAATTTTTATTATATCAGTGACATTTTGTTTTATCTGAACATGTTTGTCTCAAAAAATATCAAGGTTCAGAATAAGTAGTATATGATGTAAAGAAGCTTTTGTGTCATTTTTAAATTATATAGAGTTTCTATACCACTGAGGAAATTTCATCTTACGATTAAAACACAGGTAGCATATGACAAGCAAATATTAATTTGGAAGTTATACATTTGATATTGCTCATGTATTTCTACTCATAAGCTCAGAGTATTTCACTGAGTCAATCAGCCTGAGATTAGAGAACAACTGAACATCACAATGTAAAAATATTTATACAAAGGCATTCCTGGGGTGTCTGTCCTAAACCCCCTTTTAAGTAATGTGTTCACCGTTTTGAGTTTGGTGAGGCCAAAGAAGTTTACTTTATATTATACATTAAATATATGATCAGAATTATGCAGTTTGTATACCACATATATGTGTACATATTATGTATAAATATTACTCATTTTAGAAGGACATAATTAGGAATGTGTAACACATTTGGTGATGGAGAATAAAAACAGCCAGAGAAATTCTCTTTGAAAGATATAAACAGAAATCAGAAATAAATATGAGTAAAATATTACAAATGACATAGGCTAGAAAAGGTATTTAGACCAAGGGCAGATGCTCTGGAAAGGTAAAATGAACTAGAGGTTGTTGAATTTCCAGTTGAAGGACACTGCTTTTTTTGCATTTTTTATGTTTATTTATTACTTCAGGTTACATCTCTATCACAGTACCCTCTTTCAACCCCGCCCAGTCGCATTCCCCACCCTCTACCCCGTATCCCTTCCATCCCACTCCTCTGGAATGGAGTGTCCCTACATATCAATCCTCCACCCCAGTTCAGGAGTCATATGAGGGCCAAGAGCCTCCTCATACACAGGGGGCCTACAAGTTAGCACCACAGGGCAAAGTGTCTCATTGACAGGTAACAAAGTGTATATTCCTGTTCCCTTTGGTGCACTGGCTGTAGTATAGTTATCCTGTACTATATGACTGAAATCCAATTATAAGTGAATAGATGCCATGTGCATCCTTCTGAGTCTGGGTTAGCTCTCTCAGAATGATCTTCCTTAGTTCTGTTTGGCTTCAAATTGCATGATTTCATTGTTTCTGATGGTTGAGTAGTATTCCATTGTGTAGATGTTCTGTAGGTTTTTTATTCATTACTCGGTTGAGGGACATTTGGCTTGTTTCCAGTTTCTAGCTATTACAAATAAGGCTGCTATGAACATAGATGAGGAAACTTCCTTGTGATTTGGTGAGGAATCATTTAGATGTATACCCAGAAGTGGTATGACAGGGTCTTGAGGTAGGGCTATTCCAAGTTTTCTAAGATATTGACAAACTGATTTCCACAGTGGTTGTACCAGCTTGCACTACCACCAGCAATGGAGGAGGGTTCACCTTTCTCCACAACCTCACCAGCATGTGCTGTCATTTGAGTTTTTGATCTTAGCCATTCTGACAGGTGTGAGATGAAATCTCAGAGTCATCTTGAGTTGCATTTCTCTGATGATTAAGGATGCTGAGCATTTCTTCAAGTGTCTCTCAGCCATTACGGATTCCTCTTTTGTGAATTCTCTGTTTAGCTTTGTTCCCCATTATTTTTATTGGATTATTTGGTTTCTTGGCATTTAATTCTTGAGTTCTTTGTAAATTTTGGATATTAGCCCTCTGTCAGATGTGGGTGTGCTGAAGATATTTTTCCCAATCTGTAGACTGCCATTTTGTTTGAATGACAGTGTCTTTGCCTTACAGAAGCTTTTCAGTTTCATGTGAGACAGGTGTGAGATGGAATCTCAGAGTTTTCTTGAGTTGCATTTCTCTGATGATTAACGATGCTGAGCATTTCTTCAAGTGTCTCTCAGCCATTAGGGATTATTCCTTTATGAATTCTCTGTTTAGCTCTGTTCCCCATTTTTTGATTGGATTATTTGGTTTCTGGCATGTAATTTCTTTAGTGTGATATAATGTATAGAATCCAATATTCACAGGAGTCAGAGTGGTCTTTATATGGAATCATTTGTATGTTTAATCTGGAACAATTGCTTGAAGCAGAAGATGGTGAGAGGGTGGGACCAGGAAGGGAGGGGAGAGGGATCTATGATGAAGATGTAACTTAAATGAATAAATAAATCTTGTAAACAAGGGACCTCATGAAACTGAAAGACACTGTTTGAAATTGTCTGTATACATAGAGCACCGAGTTCATAGGTGTTTCACCAAGGTTCTATGATTCAGTATTTCTGCTTGAACTTTTTGTCCATTGTTCAGTTGTTTTGAAGACATATGAGGTTTAATGGCATAAAACATACATTCAGGCCTTATGCTTTAAGTATGTATACTTAAATATTGTTAGAATCTTATACATGCATGAAGGAATGTTTTGATCTATTTGTTTCTTTATTTAAAGACTACATGTCTTTTGGAAAATACAGTTGTTTAGTAGAAAAGTGTGGAATTAGAAATTTTCTACACATTTTAGCATTTTTTCCATGCATTTCTCATGTATTTTTAATTCTGAACAATGTTTCTTAACAATTTATGGAACCCTAGAGGCATACAGAAACTGAAACATTAAACAACCAAACAAAAAGAAAGAAGGAAAAAAGCATATATAGACCAGACCTAGGTCCCCCTAAACATATATAGATGATAGGCAACTTGGTTTTCATACAGCATTTCGCTAGTGTTGGAGGGGGCAGTATCTGTCTTGGACTCTTTCCTGTTAGTGGAACACTTTACCTTAGCTAGGCTGCCTGTTGCTTCCTACTGCAATAGGAAGCTCTTAGTCCTCATATGACTGATGAATTGATGGGAGTTGATCTATGGGGGACCTCTCTCACCCAACGAGAAGGAGAAGAGGGAGAGGAGGAAGAGAGTGAGAGGGTGGGACTGGGAAGGAAGAGGGCGGGGTCTGTGATCAAGATGTAACTTGAATGAATAAATAAATCTTGGAAACAAACAGTTAACTGAAGTAGATTAGACACCAAATAGGTTAAATATGTGTGTATTCCATATCTTCCATTTTACAGGAGAATGATGAACTTTGGGGTAAAATAGAAGAAACACTTAAGTGTGATAAAATGTATAGAATCCAGTGCTCATAGGATTCAGAGTAGGCTTTGTATGGAATCATTTAATCTGGAACATTTGCCTGAAACAGAAGTGACATGTGGATTTCAGCCATAGAATGTGTGAATATACAACAAGATATTAATTTTCTTACCTGCCTATGGAATAGCAGAGTCCAAGCCAGAATATAGAACATAGTAGAAAGAAATTAACAGAGGGTTTAGTCAAAATAATAAAGAGTTTGGCTTACCATAGCATGTTTTATTAATATAATAAAATTTCAAAATCTGTAACCCTGAAGGTAGCAGACTTTTGAACTCTGTGCTCATTGGTGTTATTTTTTACCTCTTTGGTGCTTACATTTAAAAACAAACATGAATGCTCCTTCTGTTTCTGATAGTCATTTAAGAAATGATGTTAATACTAGCTTGTGTGTCTATTTGTATGATTGATAAGCTCCATTCTTCACATACTTTACTGTAACTCTTCTCCAAATTTCTTTTCTTTTTTTCTATTTTTTACATTATTTTTTATTTCTTCAAGTTAAATCTCAATCACAATCCCCTCCCTACTCACCCCTCCAGTCCCACCATCCCACCCTCAACAGCCCATCCTCTTCCCTTTTTTTAAAGTTTTTTTCAGTCCAACAAATGGCTTTTTCTCTTATAATATTAATACAATACAACACAACAACAGAGGTAATTAGGCCACAGTTATGAGGGTTATATGGCTTAGCGTACATTCCCAGTGTCCAGTCCATATGTATTTGGCATCTGACTTTAACATTCTATTATCTAACCATCTCCATGAGTTTAAAGTTCTATATCTAACTCAAATTTCATACTAACTTGCCACACAACTTTAAAAACATCTTCTTATATCCAGAACACTCTCTTGATTCCTAAACAACTCACAATTTAACTATGAAACTCTAGCTATCTATTCTTCAACCACCTCAGGACCTGAGAGGGATAAATATATCTGATTTTATAGGAAGTACAGGGCCTGCAGCTTCCAAAACTAAGAAATGACATACCAGTGGCTGCCTGGACAGTTCCCATTTTCTCTCCATACATTACAGCATCGATCTTCAGTCATTTGGCCCTGTTTCTCTGACAGACATTGATTGTAGAGCTGGGGTTATGAAGGACTTGCCTACCCTGCCTTGGCAGAGCTATCTGTCAACTTACCTGCTTCCAAGTTTTGTTCTTTTTGGACAGCATTCTGTCTACAGTTGAAGCAAGGGTTTTTTTTTCTGCCAAGAGATAGGCTTGCGACTAATTCAATCATCTCCCACTGGAGATTCTTCGATGCTCATCTTCTACTTGGAGTAGAATAGGGGGTGCTGTCAGGAGTTGATATGTCTCGATAAAAAAAATCTAAAGTTAAGAAAACATCTTTGAATGCCATATTCTGCAGATCTCTTGAGGTTTTTGAAGAGGCCCTATCTATCTCTTATATTAGGATAAGCAGATGTTGCTTGTCTCTTAACAACTTTATTTCTGATTAGCTTAGAAAATAACTATAATAGACTGTCATTGTACCTAACACAATGACAGGATTGCATGACTATTAGTTTACAACAAAAAGAAAATTGTGACAGCTCATATTGTTGAATTAACTGCTAAACTGGGTAAATTGGGAAAAAAAAAAAAAAAGCAAGCACTCCCAAGAAGAGAAGAAGGCAGGAGATCATCAAACTTAGGGCTAAAATCAACAACTTAGAAACAAAAAGAACAATACAAAGAATCAATGAAACCAAGAGTTGGTTCTTCAAGAAAATCAACAAAATAGACAGACCCTTAGCCAAATTAACTAAAAGGCAGAAGGAAAAAACCCAAATCAACAAAATCAGAAATGAAAAGGGAGAAATAACAACAGATATTGAGGAAAACCAGAGAATATTTTGATCCTAATTTAAAAATCTATTCTCTACCAAATTTGAAAACTTAAGTGAAATAGACAATTTTCTCGATAAATTCCACCTACTGAAGCTAAATCAAGATCAGATAAACAGATTAAACAGCCCTATAACCCCTAAGGAAATAGAAACAGTCATTAAAAATCTCCCAACCAAAAAAAGCTCAGGGCCAGGTGGCTTTAGCATGGAATTCTACCGGATCTTCAAAGAGGAGCTAACACCAATACTCTTCAAACTCTTTAACCAAATAGAATATGAAAGAACACTGCTAAACTCATTCTATGAGGCCACAGTCACCCTGATCCTAAACCACACAAAGACCCAACAAAGAAAGAGAACTTCAGACCAATCTCCCTCATGAACATACATGCAAAAATACTTAATAAAATACTAGCAAACCGAATTCAAGAACACATCAAAAGTATCATACACCATGATCAAGTAGGCTTCATCCCAGGAATGCAGGGATGGTTCAACATACGAAAGTCTATCAACCTAATTCACCATATAAACAAGATGAAAGAAAAAAACCACATGATAATCTCGCTAGATGGAGAAAAAGCATTTGACAAAATCCAACACCCCTTCATGCTAAATGTTCTGGAGAGAACGGGCATACAAGGACCATACCTAGAAATAATAAAGGCAATATACAGCAAGCCAGTGGCCAACATCAAATTAAATGGAGAGAAACTTGAAGCATTTCCTCTATACTCAGGGATAAGACAAGGATGTCCACTTTCACCATATCTCTTCAATATAGTACTTGAAGTTCTTGCTAGAGCAATAAGACAACTAAAGGAGATCAAGGGGATAAATATTGGAAACGAAGAAGTCAAATTATCCCTACTTGCATATGATGTGATAGTATACATAAGCGACCCCAAAAATTCCACCAGAGAACTCTTACAGCTGATAAACACCTTCAGCCAGGTGGCTGGATACAAAATTAATTCAAAAAAATCAGAAGCCCTTCTTTATATAAGAAACAAATGGGCTGAGAAAGAAATAAAGGAACAACCCCCTTCACAATAGCCACAAACAATATATACATATTACCTTTCTTAAACATGTTTCCAAATATGCAGACAATCACCAAAATGATTATGGCTTAACATTATTCCTTCAGTATTTGTCTCCAAGCAAAAATAAAGTCATTTTTCAAAAAAACCTTAAGACAAATCCTTGTAAATACCCAGTAGGGACTAAAGTTGTATATAGTGGATCATAATAACATAGTAACAATTATTTGTTATTTATCTATATATATTTATCTTATATAAAACCATCTGTCATCTCATTTCATCCATCTATCATCTATCTGTCATCTATCTACCTATCTACTTATCTATCTATCATCTATCTATCTATCTATCTATCTATCTATCTATCTGTCTATCTATCTATCTACCTATCATCTATCTATCTGTCTGTCTGTCTACTGTAGGGAGTTAGATAAATTAAATTAGATTTAGAATATATATAGGGGTTTCTGATACTGTCTCTTAATTCAGGGCATGAAGATCATTATCAGCATGTGGACTAAATACAGGAAACAAACAGGAGACTTAATAGACTGACAAACAAGGTTGAAGTCAGGAAAAACAGGAACTACTCAATGGACTGAAAAACAAGGTTGTCAGAAAAACAGGAAAGACTATATGGACTTAAAGAAACAAAGTATCTGGCCTGACATTGTTTTCAGCTGCTAAGTGGGCGGAGCCCAAATTAAGCTGAAACAGAGTTCCTCCTATTTAAGGACAGTGCATGGAGCCCAAAAGAAGAGGCCCCTGATGCTAGAGAGCTCCGAGAGTCCTGCTGAAAAAAAGTGCTGGCCATCATTTGATGCCCAGATCTCCCTGAGGCAGAAAGAAGCTGGTGAGCAAAGAAAGCCTGAGAAAGACACCAAAAGGCCAAGGACTAAAGCCTGTGGGTCAGCTTTTGCCTAGAGGGGTTTGTTCTGTCTGAACAGTGGCCTAAAGGAAACTGTGCCTGGCTTTAATGACTTTGAGGTAGAGTGGCAGAGTTGCTGATGCGAAGTGGCTGGGGTCTCCCAGAGAGAAAAAAGCATCAATCCTTATTTAAGGTGAGACTCCAATAACCAACTTTCCCTGATGAATCTACATCTGAGAGATCCAGAAAAGGACTGCTAAGTGCGTTAAAGAATCTACAACAAAGACTGTGTTCCTGATGACTGAGGACCTGCCCCAGTACTATATCATTCTAAAAGTTTAGAAAAATAATTATCAATAGGTTTAGTGGATAGGTTAAAGGGATTGTAGGAATTTATAGGATTAATAGTTAAGAAATTGTTGATGTTTGTTATAAGTGAATATAGTAATAAATAAATAAGTGTTAAATAATAATTAAAAAGTTCGGTTACAGTTTACACCATCATGATCATCATCTACCTCTTATATACCAGTAAATCTCAGACTTTCTGGGTTCCCTGAGAAGTAGTTTTAGCATTAAATTTGGAAGGGTGTTTTATAAAACAGATGCTCCACCCAAAAGAAATGATGTGGAATCACTAAATTGTATGGAAATGGGTGTAAGAGAAAAGTTAAAAAAAAAAGAAATTAAGAATTAAGTTATCACATTTTATTACAACAATTTTGTTTGTCTCATTTTCACCTCTCTCTCCCATGTGCAACTCTGAGATGAGTGGATATCAAAATGATGTGGCATCTCTGGAAGCACATATATATGACATGTTTTTGGCTATACAAATATCAAATATGTAAATGTCTACTTCTATAATAGGATAGTAAATACATTGTATATATTCGAAAATCTGGTGTTTACTCTCCTCCAATGCTGATTAGAGTGCAATCACTATGGAAGTCAGTCTGGCAATATCTTAGAAAACTTGGAATAGTCCTACCTCAAGACCTAGCCATACCATCCCTGGGCATATATCCAAAAGATTCTTCACCAAACCACACAGACATCTTCTCAACTATGTTCATAGCAGCTTTATTTGTAATAGCTAGAAACTGGAAACAACCCAGATGCTCCTCAACCAACAAATTAATAAAATAACTGTGATACATTTACCCAATGTAATACTTCTCAGCTATGAGAAACATGGAAATCATGCAAATTTCAGTCAAATGGATCGAACTAGAAAAGCTCATCTTGAGTGAACTAACCGAGACCAGAAAGATGCACATAACATCTATTCACTTATAACTGGATTTTTAGCCATATAGTACAGAATGGCTATCCTACAACCATCAGACCAAAAGGAATAGGAACATAGATTTTGTTGCCTCTTAATGGGGGACTCTGACCTACTGGAGCTACCATTTAAGCCGCCAGTGCAAGAGGATGCTCTTAGCCCTCATATGACTGCTGAACTGAGTGGGGCTGATATGTGGGGGGCACCATACACTGGAGGAGTGGAATAGGTGAGAGAAAGGGTAGAGGGTGGGAGGTTGGAAGCAAGAGGGATAGAGGGAGGGGGCTGTGATGGAGATGTAACTTGAAGTAATAAATGAACATTATCATAAAAAAGAAACACATACACATATGTATCTGGTATTTCCCAATAAGGTTTCAAAATTATTTCCTTTCTTTTTGAGAATGTAATATTATTCCCCCTTCCTGTTCCTCCCTCCAAAACCTTCTGTGTGACTGTTTTTGCTCTCTTTCATACCCATGGCCACTTTTCATTAAATGTTGTTGCATACATATATGTATATTATTTGTGATGAGTCTATTTGTTAATTTGTCATGCATTAGATTTATAATTAATTCATAGTGGTTCATGATACACTATCACTTTAAGAATCTATTTAATGTCACAATTCTACAAAAATGATCATTTCAAATAACTGTCATCTTTCCTTCTTAATATGTTCAGTATTATTCATATACATTCTCCTTTATTGGAAAATGTCATTCTAATATGTCAGAGTGAGAACACATTTGTTTTAAAAATCTCATATATAAGATGAAAACAAAGTATTATTTACAACATATAATTTAATATAGTGAAAAATGCAGGCAAATGTTTTTTTAATAATTTATTTTTTTATTTCTTCAAGTTACATCTAAATCACAATCCCCTCCCTACTCCCCACTCCAGTTCCACCCCTCCAGCCTCCTCCCCCTCAAACCCCCATCCTCTACCTTTTTTTTTTTTTTTTTTTTTTAGTTTAAGGTATTTATTTTTCCCCCCAACAGCTCTCCCTTTCAGTCCAACAAATGGTTCTTTCCCTTATAACTATAAATACAATACAAAACAAAAGAAATAAATAAGCCACAATTATGAGAGATATATGGCTTAGCATACATTCCCAATGTCCAGTCCATATGTCTTTGGCACCTGACTTTAACATTCTACTATCTAACCATCTCCATGAGTTTAAAGTTCTGTATCTAACTTAAATTTCATACTAGCTTGCCTCACAATTTTAAAAATATCTTCTTAGAACCAGAACACCCTCTTGATTCCTAAACAACTCAAAATTTAACTATGAGACTCTAGCTATCTATTCTTCAACCACCTCAGAGACCTGAGAGGGATAAATATATCTGATTATATAGGAAGTGCAGGGCCTGAAGCTTCCAAAACTAAGAAATGACATACTAGTGACTGCCTGGATAGTTCCCATTTTCTCTCCATACATTGCAGCATCAATCTTCAGCCATTAGGCCCCATTTCTCTGACAGACATTGATTGTAGAACAGGAATTATGAAGGACTTACCTACCCTGTCTTGGCAGAGCTAGGCTGTCGATTTATTGCTTCCAAGTTTTGTCCTTTTTGGACAGAAGTCTGTCTACAGTTGAAGCAAGGGGTTTTTCTTGCCAAGAGAAAGGCTTACCACCAATTCAATCATCTCCCACTGGAGATTCTTCGATGCTCATCTTCTACTTAGAGTAGAATAGGGGGTGTTGTCAGGAGCTGACATGTCTCGATATCAAAAAAATCTAAAGTTAAGAAAACATCTTTGAATGTCATATTCTGCAGATCTCTTGAGGTTTTTGAAGATGCCCTATCTATCTCTTATATTAGGGAAGCAAATGTTGCTTGTCTCTTAGCAACTTGATTTCTGAGTAGCTTAGAAAATAACTGTGATAGATTGTCATAGTAACTAACAAAATGACACGCTTGCATAAGTATTAGTTTCCATTTCTTAATTATCCTAAACAGTTCATGACAGTTGGTAACCAGAGGCCGAAACTTTACATTTCATTTTTAAGCATTACTAGGTACAATACCATTAAGAAGCATTACCCTTAATTTTCTATCAATATACAAAGATCAATACCAATGTGGCCAAATGTAATCTTAATTTTGTATCAATATACAAAGGTATAAGGCAATATGCAATAATCTGTCCTTTTTTATTGATCTTTCCTATACTATGTCTATGTCCCATTTTTCTCAAGTCTGTTCACTCCTACATAGGAGAGAAAGAAGGATACAGAAAAGAAAAAGAGAGAAGTCTCTGCGTCTAACCTCCAAAACACATTTAACAAGACCATTTAACAGCTTGTAGTCTCTTCCCCTAAATAACAAAATTTTCTGTTATCCATCAAATAACCAAGTGGGGGTGACACCCTCCCCACCTTCTGGGGATGGGACCTTGTTCTCTCAAAATGACTTCCTTCTGATTTGGGACATAGTAAACCTGTTTGGGGCCCAAAGAAGAATGGAAAAATGGTTAAAAATGTTAATAGAATCATTTGATGTTTAGTCCTTTTGTGCTCAGTTATTTAGATGTCCTAAGAAGTTCGTAGACAGAAGCTGATCTTCAGGGCTTTACTGAAGTTCTCAGTGGAGCAGTCTGTGAAGCTGAATGATCCTAGTGATTTTGAGTTGTTGTGGTTGTAGACTTTTGAGGAAACAGCTATTGAGGAAGTCTGCAAGGCTGGATCATCTGGGCCACTAGTCTTCTTTGGTGTCTCAAATGTTTTTCTATGATTGAGAAATTGCTACTTTTAGAATTTTCTATTATCTCTTACCCTGGCCACCTTTCAAACAAGAAAGAAAGTCCATTATTCAAGAGGATCATACCAAAATATATAACAAACTCTAGAACAAATCTTGACCCTACATTGTGTAATTGAGAATATGCATTAAATGTCAATTGAGTCTGATGTCAATATTAAAATGACTTATACTTATTTTTAAGTATTTTTAGATGATCTATAGGCTGACTGAAGAGATGACCTAGTAGTTGAGAGCACTAGCTGTTTTTGCATGGGACCAGTGTTTGGTTCTCAACACATACAAGGCATTTCACAACTATCCTTAAATCCAATTCCCAGAGACTCTGATGTCCTGTTCTGGCTTCTAAGGCTATCAACATATATGTGGTATACAGTCACAGAAGCACACCCACACTTGCTTAAAAACAAATCTATCTATCAACTAACTAACTAACTAACTAACTAACTAACTAACTAACTAACTAAGTCTTTACTGAAAAGAAACTTGCAGAATATATACCAATTTGGAAGGAAAGGCACATTTTTTAGCCTCCTGAGCTGAGCACACTTTCTGGGCATTCAGTCATTCTTCACATACAAGAGAATGATATTCATGAAGACCAATCTTTCAAAGAAATATAAGTACTTATTAAGAAATACAATAGTTATGTTGGGAGAAACTTTACCCAGTTTTAGATACATCAGAGTCTTAAACTCTTCCTTAGCAAAAACCTGCTAACACTAGGAGACCAACCCAGTGGCACAGGAGACAGCTTTTGTCTGAGTAGAACCTCTGTGTCCATGACTAAACTAAACAGAGACACCGTGATGCAATCTAGCATGTACACTTTCAGAGATACCACAAGTCAAGTCAAAGTGATTGGTGTAGATCCTGCTGTCCTCAGATATCCTCAGCAATGTTTCAAATGAGTTAAATGAAAATACACTCTCTATCTGTTCTTGACTTCCAAAGATTTTTTTTTTAACCACTCAGCACCTCTGTTTACAGAAATCTATCAATAATATTCTTACTCTTGATTCTAACAGGCCATATGAGTTCCTGGTCTGTAGGTATCTTAATGCTCTGTGTAATGAAGAGTACATATGCTCCTGGACATCATCACTGTGAGATCTTCCTGTGTTAGAAACCAGCACGGAACCTGTTCTGAAAGCAGCACTTACCAACTGCCAAAAAATGACAATGTTGCCTCAAAAAATTCATAGAAATTGTTGATGCATATTGTACTTATTAAAATAACATCACAGCTCTCTAGCTTATCTTGAGATTTATTTTCTCAGAAAGTGCATGTCCCCTTTGCCTAATTATTCCTCAGTGTCGTCAGAGTGTGTTCTGAAAAGTGTAAGTAGTAGAATATTTGAGACAAGACTTTTCCATATGAAAAGTAATATTTTATTTAGAACTGTGAGTTAATTTTGTCTGTCTTACATGGCCAGGATTGTTGACTATTCACAAAGACCCATGTAGCAGGAAAAGCCTTTCCTGCATGGACACCCTTTGTAAACTTTGTATACTTTTAAAACTTTGTATACCCTCTGGTCAGGAAAGTGACAAGGCCTAGGAGCTCCGGTAGCCAGGACTAGCACCCTGGCCCATTAGTCTTCCCTAAACGCCCTAATGGTCATTTTCTGACACTCTCATTCCCAAACCCCAAGGAAGAAGAGTCGCCAGATCCAGCCCTCAAGAAAAATCACACCAATTTCTGAACAGGAAAACCTAGCAGGTTGGGTCAGCTCCTCAAAGCACAGGCCCATCAATCCTCACCCTGGAAATCTCGGCATTTGGAAGCTCCATTCCCTGAGAAATCCTTTATAAGCCCTGCCTACTGTTCAGTTCCTGTTTTCTTCTTCAAGTAGCAGAGGCAGTCACCCCTGGATTTGTCCCACCAAATCCTGGATTTTGTCTCTCCCAATCAATCTCTTTTATTAGAGTTGTTGCCTGCTGTTACTCACTCATCTGAAGGAGCCAAAAATTAAAGGAGAGAAGAAAGGAAGAAACAAAGAAGTGGACAGGGGCTGAGCTCAGCCAGGGATACCCTCCCCTGGGGACTGTAAAGGTGAAGAAGAGGAACAGGGAAGGTGAGCACTGTAGCAACCCAGCTCAGCCAGGGATATCCTCCTTCATGGCTACCTGTAATGCCTCTGCTGAGGACGCTTCCTCTCAGAGTTCTGTGGTTCCCGGCCTCCCATATCTCAGGATACCCTTCCATTGGGACACTGTCCCAACTCAGAGTTGAGTGATTCCTGAGATCCCAAGTCCCAGGATACGTTTCCATTCAAGCAGGATGCCCACAAGAATGACCTTAACAACCACATATACACTGTAGTCTTTGCATCTGGATTTTTCTTATACATCTTTGTATAACAAAATAATGAAATTCCACAAGATTAGACAGAATTCTTCTGTAGTTTTCTCAAGGTTTGATCATGCAGTTTGTTTAGATCTCATAACTAGTCCCCTTCACTAATTAAGAAGTATTTTTTAAATCACTTCAAACTGTGAATCTACTTGATGGAGAACTTATTCTTTCTCAGGAAATACAACAATTTTTTCAAAATGATGGCTGGTTGATCAAGTCTATGGACTGCTCTGAGGGTCTGAAGAATATGAGCTCTAGATGACATACAGCAGGGTATGAAAAATGAGATGAGAAAAAGTTGGGAAGTTAGGAAATTAAATAAACTTAGAATATTCTCATTTTAATTTCCTTTCAGCAAATACGCTGGGCCAATTCTGGTGAGAGTCTGCACCCCAGCTGCAAACTTCAGCATCCCACAGGAAATGGTGAGCAGCAGAAGCTTGTCATGCAGAGCTGCTACGGTAGGAGACTGGGGAGTTTATAGGACAGATGCATAATGCATTTCAATATGCTTTTCATAAGGCCTGTCTCATTTCTTTCCATGATAGTCTGCCTTAAGCATGATTGTTTTCATGAAGGATTCTTCATAAGTCCTTGAAGTTTAGATGAACTGGTCAAATTTACAGTAAGAGAAAGACTTGAACCAGTTACCTTTTCCTAAGGGCCATGCCTTTATTCTGCTACAGCTTTCTTATATTGATTCTTACTGGACTCATGCAACGCATCACACCGTCTCTTAATTAACCTTGGGGATCTCTGAGTATTTCCTGGGATAAATAGGTAAAGGTATATATGCTTTGAATGTATGCAAATTATTTATAAAAATACATAACATATATTGGCCCTGCAATTATATCCACCTGAAGATATTTAATCTATCTTGTTTACCTTTCTTCTTTCCCTACCACTTCATATTTTACTTCTCTTTTGTTTTCCATCTTTTCTCCCTTTTCTTGTACTATCTTTACTCACCATATTTTTTTGCAATGAGTTGGTGGAAGGAAAATGAGGTAATTTTAAGTCAATGGCAAGTAAGTGATGTAAAAAAGCCTGGAATACTTTAGTTTCTATTCTCTCCTTCTAACAAACTACATTTAAGTAAGTGTAATAGACAAGAGTTTTAATTTACTACTGGAGATCAAATTGTTAAGTATCTAATAACTCATTTTGTTAAAATGCAATTTAAGCGCAATTTAGACAAATTTTGAAATTATGATAAAATAGCAGAAATATTTCAACTTAGTCTTACCCACTGAAGAAATTGTGAAGCATGGGTTGTTTCTCATTATAAATATTTGTGAATTATAAACAACACAAACCTGTTAATTGAGAAGTGTTCATCATGATAGTTGTATAAGAATTACATTAAAAATCAAATATAAAAATATGTTCAAATATAAGGTCATATGTATTCATTGCCATTTCATGAGAGAAAATTACAACAATGCTAATTTAAATGTATATCAAGAAATAGTAGCAGAAAGTAACATATTGTATTGAATCATGAACTTAAAGCCAGTAGTAAACAAAGTATTGCTTTTTGGTTTTCATTTTTCTACTTGAATATCTGTACACTGTTGAGGACTAAAGGCAGACACTAGAGCTGTGGACATCATAACCAGGCATGGCAATGTAGTACTGTTACATAGATAATCTGTCACTTGCTCTGTAAGAATGAGGTGAGATTTCTCAGAGCATTTTCTGTGGAAATTCTAAAGTCTTACTAGCTTGTATCACATAATAAGTTAATGCCTAACCAGGATATATCAGACATTGTTCATCATTGAAGTTGAACAGTGATACTCTTTAAATGATATATGGAGCCTATATCTGATTCTGAAAAAAACGTGGAAGGACCCATAGTGTTTGCAAAAGGAATAATTGCTAGAATTCAAATTTATTTACATACTAGAGTGTATGGCTTAATTTCCATTCTTGAAGACATAAAAAAATCTAAAGAAGTACTATTTGTTTATATGCAAGATACGGCAAAATTCTTCATTACAATCAGCAAGTGTATAGTATAATATTATGCTTTTCAAGTGCTAGAAATTAATTTGAAATATATATCTGGCTTTTGCTCCTGCAGAAAATAGTAATTTCTTTACAATTCCATTCACCATTCATGGTCATGTTTCTTAATTCTTTGTTTCCTCTTTCATTATAAAAAATATGACGTTTCTGGAAAGCACAGATAACAATACCATCATGCTCATCATCATAGACTTGTTTCAATGGGTATGCAGTTCTAAGAACAATGGCTCACATAGGTGAAAGTACACGTGAGTAATAAGCATGTGGTCATATGGGTGATGGAGGAAGAGGTAGTTGTTGAAATGTATATTCTTTTGTCTATGGAATGATACCTGAAAATGATGAACTTGCTACATAAACCAGATATCTTCATATGTTCCCTTAAATGGCAGGAGTGTGAAGAAAGTGTATACCCCAGAAAACATATAAATGATAATATCTTAAAAATCATTTATTTATCAAGGCAATGACGGATACTATAGAGCCATGTAAATGCTTACATATAACCAATGGCTTTCTTAGATTATTGAGGACTCAGAATTTGCTAAATAATCTGTAATAAACTCCAAACACTGTTCCTTCATAACATGACATGTTTAGGTGATTTTTAAATATTGTAAATAATACCACTATCCCATTTTAAATATATTAGCCTCACCCAAACACATGTCCTTCTTTCTCTGGAGTTATTATTTATTTTTCATTACTTTATTAATTGTGCTAGTGAATGGCAGTAGTCTCTTCTTAAAAATTAAGAAATTGAAATGCATACACAAGGCTGTCAGAACCAGTCACTGATAACAAGGCCATCTGCTTTCACTCTACTTGCTTTTGATATAATAAACAGAGATAGTTAGCTAGATATAGATTAGAAGGGGAATTCTTCTGGGCATTTTCTTTGATTACAATGAATTTTTAGAGTATACAAACAAGTATTACAATATAAATCAAATAAGTTCTGAAAGAGTGAAAATTATTGCAGGTAGCTCTTCTTTCGGTACATAGAATTCATAATGATATTTTAAAATGTTTATTTTGCTTCAGTCATAATAAAAGAACTAGAAAAGCAAAAGGTAGAAGGATAGGAGTCTGAGAAAGCTCACTACTTTGTTAGCATTAAATTTTCTAAATGTGTTAACATGATGTTTATGGCAATCAAATTTCTTTATGGCAATTAAAATATGAATAACTTCTCAGTACACTTTGCTTAAGGTCTTTTGATGGTATTGAGTTTTAAATTGAGAAGCTATGAATATGATGAAGATAGAGGAAGCCATAGTGCTTGCAAGAAGAATTGCTCTGTGCATGGATTTCTTCCAGTTTCATTCAAGGCCCTATACATTATAAATTCTACAGTCCTTTATGCTGAAGAGTCACTGTGTCCAAAGGAAACAAGAGAGTAAGGACTAATACCTGACTTCCAACTCGGTTCTCTCTCAGCCAATTTCTTGACTCTGGCAAAAAAAAAAAAAAAAAAAAAAAAAGCAGCCCTTCACTTCTCTACTTCTATACTTAGCTTTCCCCAAAGTGAAAGTGTGTAAGACACCTTGGCACTGCATTTCGAACTTGAATACCATACAGCTAATGAGTGCATTTGTTACAGGAGTGGATATTGAAACACATTTTGAGATATGCTCTGAGATTTTGCATTTTGTTTTTTTTATTTGCAAATAGGATTTATTATTTGAATCATCCTTGTTTTCTTCCATCCTTAGATGATAATATATTTACAATCTGAAAACAATATAATATTTTACTGATGTAATCTGTCAGCTAATCTTATTTAACCATTATTGAGATCACTCAGAGAATGTTTGTGGTGTCCAAAGCTGGCAACCTGACACTGATCACCAAATAAAAATGGCTAAAAGAGTAGACTCCACAAAGTTGTCTTCCAGTCTCCACATATGGGGCATGGTCTAAAAATCCATAATCACAACACACCCACACACACACACACACACACACACACACACACACCAGAAACTATTTTTCAAAATAAGTTTCATTGCTGTTACATTATCTAGCATCTCTAGATAATTCCCTTAGAAGGGAATACTTCCATATAAAGTGCTAAGTGGATAACTAATGGAAACATGAAGAAACATGGAATGTCAAATATTATATACATATCCATACTGATCAAGCTATTTTGTGAGAAATACAGTTGATTATTGATTATCCTACTTACATCTCTACAAGAAAAAAATGCTGCTCTGTATACATATAAGGTATGTAAGGTATGTAATGTTTCTTGTGTTCTTCCCTATCAAGCATTGTAACATTAACATTGTTAAAATGTATTGATAAAACAGGGCACACTGTGGTTATATCTTCTAGCCCTGGAATGCACTCACTAGGGTGATATGTGAGAATTGAAAGTTCAAATGTAGCCTTGACTAAATACTGGCATCCAAGCCAGGCTGAATAGCAAACAACAACATTTCAAAGGAATTGGTGGAAATATAAAAAACAAAACCAAGAATCTAAGAAGCTTGTAAGACTGAGGTTTCTTGTCTCATCCAAGTTTCTCATTTTGCCTGTCTACAAAACAGAACCACTTTGTGAAATTTCTCAAAATATAAGCACCCAATTCTCACCTATATTGTGGAATTAAACTCTGGATGTGGGTTCAGGCACAAATATTTTTCACGTTCCATGGGTGGTTTGAACATGCTGTGAAAACTGAGAACAACCTTAGGAAATGATGCCTCATTTCTGCTGAAGCTCTATACCTACCTAAGTAGAAAAGGTGCATTTTGTAAAAATCATGTGTTTCTCTCAAAATGGAACATCCTTCTCTCTGGATAGATGATATGGAGATGGATAATGGTCCAGACAATGAGTGTACATTAGTGTTAAGGGTCTCATGGCCAGAAGCAATTTGAGAAACGACAAATGTAATTGAATATCACCCCTTGTACCAGAGGGAGATTAGGAATGCACTTAAAAATGATACAGTGTGCTTGAAAGATAGAAATATGAAGCACAGAAAAGACAAAGGTCAAGTCCACATTTAATTAATCCTGAAGAAAGACATATGTAATTAGCAGCTGTGGGGCATAAATATCCATGTCTTTGTGCTTGTAAAGGTGAAATGGATCTGTTCAAGTGAGGCTCTAAAATCTCAGGAGAATTTTCCATTACACTGCTCAAGCTAAGCCATGTGTTCTTCCTATTGGGCAGAATGCTGTTAGGATAACTGGAATAGAGTAATGGCATCTCCTGCAATCTTTGCCTAATCTCAAGTTTTCTTCTTGAAACCCTCCCACCCTCTACACCCTATCCCTTACATCCCACTCTTCTGGAGTGGAGTGTCCCTACATAACAGTCCCCCACCCCAGTTCAGCAGTCATATGAGGACCAAGAGCCTCCTCATACACTGGAGGTTTATAAGGCGGGACCACTGGGTCAAAGTGTCTCATTGACAGGAAAAGAAAAGTCTATGTTCCTGTTCCCTTTGGTGCACTTATCACTTATATTACTGTGGGAAATATAGCCTGTGTTTACATTAAAATTTAAAAGTAAACAAATTAAAGAAAGCTGTTTAGAATGGAGAGGTAAACCATCTTAGTTTGTTGGTTTGTTTTGTTTTGGGGGGCAGAGTCTCTCACTTAACCTAGAGGTCATCATTTCCATTAGGTTGTCAGGTCAAGGAGTCACTCAGATCATCTTGAGTGTTCCTGCTAGTGTGGAGAATATAGATAAGGGCCTCAATATCAAGATCTTAAAGGAGCTGAGGACTTTATGCTTGCATGGCAAATACCATATGCACTAAGTGTAAAAAAAATTAAATTACATTGGGTGCCAATTGTAGAAATAATTAAATTATTTCCCAGTATTTATATTATATTTAATTGGTCAGTGGCTAATCCTTAACCATCCATTATAAATGAGCACACAGACACCATGTGGATTTTAACAAGACTTGGCCTGAGTTGTGCAATCCTAGCCCATCTAAGCTAGTTCATAATTCTATTACCCAAATATGATCCCATATATACTTACGTCCCCTTGAACTGCCATTCTCCATGGTGTGCTGATGTTCCTGGCCATGTGGAATGAGGTTCTTTTTTCTAACCCATGGTGTATGGCTCCTTCTTCCTGCTCCTGGCTGGAATGCCTTAATCATTTGTCTAAAGTGAAGGCTTCCTGTTCTAATCCCAGGAAGTCCCACATTTCTCTGTCTTTGCCCAATCTCAGGCCTCGGCATTTTATTTAACCAATTGGAGTCAATGTAAGTAACAGACAAAAAACAGGACCAATTAATTAACATTTAGAATGCTTAACCCTACACCATAAATTGTTACCTCTCTAGTATAGTCCCTTCATAATTTCCTTTTTTTATAATAAATCTCATTTTATTTTTTAAATATTTATTTATTACTTCAGGTTACATCTCCATCACAGTGTCCTCTTTCTACCCCTCCCAGTCCCACCCTCCCACCCTCTACCTCCTATCTCTTCCATCCCACTCCTCCGTAGTGGAGTGCCTCTACATAACAGTCCCCAACCTCAGTTCAGCAGTATTATGAGGGCCAAGAGCCTCCTCATACACTGGAGGCCTACAAGGCAGCACCACTGGGGCAAAGAGTCTCATTGACAGAAAAGAAAAGTCTATGTTCCTGTTCCCTTTGGTGCATTGGCTGTAGTATAATTATCCTGTACTATATAGCTAAAGCTAAAATCTGACTATAAGTGAATAGATGCCATGTGCATCCTTCTGAATCTGAGTTAGCTCACTCAGGATGAGCTTCTCTAGTTCCATCCATTTGGGTGAAAATTACATGATTTTGTTGTTTCTGATTGTTGAGTAGTATTTCATTGTGTAGATGTACCACAGGTTTTTAATCCATTCTTCAGTTGAGGGTCATCTGGGTTGTTCCCAGTTTTTAGCTATTACATATAAGGCGGCTATGAACATAGATGAGGAAACTTCCTTGTGATTTGGTGAGGAATCATTTGGGTGTATACCCAGAAGTGGTATGACTGGTTCCTGAGGCAAAGCTATTCTAAGTTTTCTAAGATATCGCCAGACTGACCTCCATAGTGGTTGCACAAGCCTGCACTCCCACCAGCAATGGAGGAGAGTTCCACTTTCTCTTCACCCTCACCAGCATGTGCTGTCATTTGAGTTTTTGATCTTAGCCATTCTGACAGGTGTGAGATGGAATCTCAGAGTCTTCTTGAGTTGCATTTCTCTGATGATTAAGGATGCTGAGCATTTCTTCAAGTGTCTCTCAGCCATTAGGGATTCCTCCATTGTGAATTCTCTTTTTAGCTCTTTTCCCCATTTTTTGATTGGATTATTTGTTTTCTTAGAATTTAATTTCTTGAGTTCTTTGTAAATTTTGGATATTAGCCCTCTGTCAGATGTGGGATTGGTGAAGATTTTTTTCTCAATCTGTAGGTTGCCATTTTGTTCAATGACAGTGTCTCTTGCCTTACAGAAGCTTTTCAGTTTCATGAGGTCCCATTTATTGATTGTTGGTCTTAGATTCTGAGCTGTTGGTGTTCTGTTCAGGAAGTTGTCACCTGTGCCGATGAGTTCGAGGTTTTTCCCATCTTTCTCTTCTAATAGGTTTAGTGTGTCTGGCCTTATGTTAAAGTCTTGATCCACTTGGACTTAACTTTTGTGTAAGGTTATAAGTATGTGTCTAATTTCATTCTTTTACATGTGGACATCCAGTTGGACCAGCATCATTTGTTGAAGAATCTGTCCTTTTTCCAGTGTACGGTTTTGGCTTCTTTGTCAAAACTTAAGTGATCATAGGTGTGTGGGTTCATTTCTGTGTCTTCAATTCAATTCTATTGATCCACTGGTCTGTTTCTATACCAGTACCATGCTGTTTTTATTACTATTGCTCTGAAGTATAGCTTGAAATCAAGGATGGTGATACCTCCAGATGTGTTTTTATTGTACAGGACTGATTTAGGTATTTTGTTATTCCAATATGAAGTTGAGAATTGCTTTTTCCAAGTCTATAAAGAATTATGGTGGTATTTTGATAGGTATTGCATTGAATCTGTATATTGATTTTGGTAGGATGGCCTTTTTCTTTATGTTGATACTACCTATCCACGAGCATGGGATATCTTTCCATCTTCTGGTGGCCTCTTCAATTTCTTTCTTCAAAGACTTGAATTTCTTGATGTACAGGTTTCTCTAATATAGTCTCTTCATAATTTCTTGATAAAATTCATTGAAATTCTGCTTTGTTTTTCCTTCAATTTATTATTTGTTAGCATATGAATGGGAAATACACCCTAAGCTGAATTATGGACTGTACAATAAATCTAAAATAATATTTTATAACTGTATTTTTAGTATTGTTCATTTGTATATTATAGTTTTCATTCCTTTGTGCTGTACACAGTGATTCATTCACTGTATCATATGAGGTTAACACCTTTTTTTTACATTCAAAACTTAAATTAACACTCATTTTTAATTTTTGAGATACTGGTGAAAATGATGGTAGAGTGAGTTCATATTAACTTGAATAAACAAGCACTTATATTAAATTGTAAATTTTAAGCAAAATATATTCTTATTTGTGTTTAACAATGTGGTTGAAAAAATGGAGAATGCAGCAACCACTCATAAAGTGCAGCCCATTTCCCCTCCATTAAGTTTAATTCTAAGAACTCAGCCATAATGAATCATTGCCGACCACAGGCCACTTCATCTCATTCTGTGGTCATTGTGGCTGCTGGTGGCTGCACTTTTGTATCTCCAATTAGTTATGGGAAGAAAAGAGTAAGCATAATTCTGAAAGTTGTAGGTGTACTTTGTAAATTGTTTGTGGAACTGAGAAAGGAAAGAGAAAGTAAGTAGTTTTTTATAACACTTTGGTTTATTAAAACCTCAAAGTTTGACCTCATCGATGTAGTTTTTCTTCTTCTTTTTTAATCCCTTTATTTTGATTCTCCAATGTAGAAGGAACAATCCAGAAGGGCATTTACGAGAAACCTTAAACTGTACTGTGAGCAAACCACCATAACTATATTTTAAATTTGTTTGACAAAGCCTCAGGCAGTTCAAAGAGCCAGACAAATGATGTAAAATTTCTTTAGTTGTTTTCAAGCCCACAGCCATAAGAATAAAACAAAACTAGCTGCCTAGAGTTGATTGAAGCAGCAGGAATTGCCAATAGAAGACAGGACTTACCAGTTATTAGTTATAGGAAACAAAGAGGAATCAGGGGTCATGCTATTTGAAGAACAACAAGCATGCACATATATTCTGAATGGGAATATTTAATTGATGTTAATTAACTAATTTCAGAAGTCAAGGGCAAAAATCATAATGATAAAATGCCCAGATTAAACCGTTTTCTTTGGTAGATCTACTCAGAGTATTCCATGTTAAGATCTATTTGGATTTGAATTCAATGTTTAAACCAAGAAAGTATAAACAATAAGGGCTGAGGAACAAGAACTATTGTTTGTGATTATGGACAAAAGTAAAAGCTAATTATAGACTGTACATAGCTTTAGGGCTCCAGTGTTGTACCAAATTAACAAATAAGGGAGGATATTTTCTAAGAGATCTAATCACACACTGAGATCTCTAAATACATTCAAAATGTATAACTATGTGTATAAAGGCAAAGAAAAAGTCACGAAAAGTGAAAAAATGTGTAGTATAAATACTTGTCCAGATCCAAAGTAAGAAGAACCTGGAGAGGGAAACTTTGGCAAGATGTAATTGTTAACAGAAATAGTTCACTGTATTTGTCATTGTTTTAAGGAATTATACAAGACTAAGGAATAAAACATAATTTAGGCCTTTAACACAGAGAGTACTCATCTGGAAGTTGACAAAGTTTCAGTCTGCAAATCAGGCAGGATAAGTTGAGATAGCTGTTCTTCTAAAACTTGGAGTTTCACAGGCAGAAGTCTCCTTCAAGTCCTTTGCTCTTACTTATTCATTTGATTTTCCCTACAAGCTCTAATGGTTCTGGATCTCCCCACTAATATTTACAAAAATGACATCATTACTTCTTCTGGTGTTGTAAAATGTCCCTTTGTTGGATTGATAGAACAGCCCGGATACTAGCTAACATGTCACCTGCTAACTTTCTCCTACCTTTTACTATAAGTTAGTTTAATCTGTAGTATTTACTGGAGTCTGATACTTACTTTGTACCATATTATTGAACACAGGGTTTACTGCAGAGTTTAGAAGTAGAGAGATTCTGGTGCATTTTTACTTTCCCCACATCTATCACAGTGCAGGTCATAGAGAAACTGCTCAAACTGATTGAATAACAGAAGGAAGAGTAAGATGGAACTCTGGAGGACATTGCCAAACAAAATATAACCACCTCTCAACTGTTAACTTGTTTCATAGCAACACTCTTTTAAGTCTCATAGATAATTCTATTTGTCTCTTGATATTAAATGGAGAATTTATAATAAAAACCAGAATAGACAGAACCATGGCCTATTATGATATGCTTGGTGTATCTCTTCCTGGTTAGAATCCCCCAATTTTCTGTGAGCTCCGATGTTTAGCCATTTCCACAATTCTCCCAGAAATAGTAAAATGTAAGAAATGATGATTTTAAAATGTTTTCTGGTTCAAAAATACCCCACTCCAGAAACAAAATATTAAAAAAATAATTTTTATGAATCTTGACTTTTAGTTGATGACTTACTGCCAATAGAATTCTTCTGGGAGAAAGAGAGTCCAATTTTCATGGATGTAGCTCTTGGTAAATTGACCACACTCCAGTGGATGTTCCATAACCATGAGTATATAAACAGCACAAATTGTAATCAGTGAGATACATGTATACCTGAAGTTGGAAGAGTTGGGGGAATACAATTAAAATAAAAGGGATATATGAAAATTTCAATATGAATTATTGAAATACTTTTAAAAATAAAAACTTTGGTCTAAACTTGAACTTTTTTTGTATTTTTCCAAATCTTTTTTTTTTAATTCCTTTGTCACTGCATATTGTTAACGATACAAGAAAAATAAACACGTCCAAATATATGTGAAAGATCTTTGATTTTATAATATTTTATTGTCTTAATGACTATACTTAGAGTAAGTCCTGAGTTTTGTATTTTATGTCTAATTAAAATTAGGCTCATGACTACAGACTTCACAAATTTTCTCTCCATTCTAGAATTATTTTGGTACTGTATATGACTATTTGCAAGGAGAAAATTTTCCTTGCATGTAATAAACAATGAAAATAGAGTTTTCCATAATTTCAATCAAAATGCAAATACTGAGGGAAATAATTTATTATTCTATTTATGGTTTGAAACATGCCTATGAGATAGTGGTGTTTTATTGGACTATCCTTGCAGATTCCCTATCAATACTTCAAAATTAATATCGTATTTTGATGGTTAATTGAACAGCTATATTTATGTATTAAAAAGTTTGAAACATCAGTGGAAAAGTGGATAAAATGAAGAGTTTAAAATGAATATGCTTCAAATAAGCAAATGAGGTAATATTGTTATAATTATGATACAAAAGTAAATTGTAAAATAACAATAACTATGATAATGCATGCTTTTCAAAAAACAAACTTCTGACAACATTATTTTGAATATTTGAGCCTGATTCTGCTTGAAATTATACACATGTCTCTGACTGTGATACTTTCAATGGAGTGCAATGTGGTTTTTCCCCCTGTGGTAATTTAGTCTTTCAGAAGCAATAAATGTATTTTTGCCATATTTTGTCACCCAGGTTATCATTTGTTGAAGTTTATTTTTAAAAATGAAATTATTTATTGGAGTGAAGATGCTAGACCTTTACTCAAATCATTTTTATAATAATCTTATCTGTTCAGACTATTGAGCAAACCTTATGGTAATATTACTGAGAAAGCAATTCTATAACCATATAACAGCAATGGTATCAATGTTCATATTTCAATGTTAGATGTTCTTATTATGTGCTACCTCTCTAATAATATTTTGTATGTCAATTGTCACACTGCATCATTAGGTACTGCTTATACATGCTGCATTTAGACCATTCAGATACTGCATCCAATTCCATTTACTTTTAAAGACACCATAGCAGATAAGAGTAGATAGTTTGATTAAATGATGTAGCATGCAAGTGACAGAGGCTAGAGTCAGCACCAAAGACATTGGTCTCTGGATTTCTATGTCATGCCTTTTGGAATGGCTTAGGCCTCTTCAAGGCCTGCCTCTGCAGATCAAAGTGAAAGTAACTCACAAATGAGCTTCAAATCAGTTTGGGAACCATATAAACAGTGAACAAATTCAAATTTCATTCCTGAGTGAGATGGGCAGGAAGTAACAAAGAAGTATTTATCTCTATGGCAAATGTTTCCAAGGCAGGTATCTGAACATTCAGTGAGAATGGCTCATAGAAGGAGATTTTGTTTCTGCATAATAAACCAATTTAAAGGTAGGTTGTGAAAAAAAATACTGCCTTAAAAATTGAAGGTTGACTTTAGACTCTTAGTATTCTTTAAAATATTGATATAGTTAAGTAATTATCATAACCGGAGTCCAGGAATCTGAAGAGGTAGTAGGTAACAAACTCAAGAGAAGTGACAATCAAAAGCTCAATGAACACCAGTATTGACTTAAACATTGACTTAGAGAAAGATCCTCTTAGTACTCAGATCTGCCCCAGAAATGTGGTATGTTGAGATGCACATCATGCTAAGATATGCAGGGGACACATTTCAGCAACATTAATCACTACTCACAATCAACAAATCTCTGCTTTGTAAAGCTTCCTATTGAGTGACTTGTGTACCACTGATTTTCAGTCATCACCATGGTCTTATTATACGATACTACCAACAACCTTTTGAAGCATATAGGTAAACTTAGCTATTACTAGACAAATAATAATTTAATAGTAACAACAAGACTTGACAGAAAATGTGCATCATGTTATCAAATGTTTACCTACAAATCCATGTTCTAACGACTAGGCTCTCATGCCTGTAAAAGTAACTTTTGCTTGCCTGGTTTAATTGTTGTCTTGGAGACTTACTGCCTCTGTCTGCTAACCTAGGCCTGGTCCTGGAAACTTCTAGCCTCCATACAATCTAATCTAGGCCTAGAATATTTTCAGTCTCTGAGACTTACTGCTGAATAAGTTCAGCCTTTTTAGTTCTTCCTGCACTCTTCGTGAGCTCAGCTCTTCTGGCTCAAACTCCTACCCTCTGCCACAAACTCAACTCCACTGCACTGCCTCTCAACTCACCAACTCATTCGAACTGCCTCAAAAGAACTGACTAGATCTCAGAGATTTGCATGCTTCTGTCTCTTGAGTGTTAGGATTAAGGCATGTACCACCGCGCCTGGACCTAATCTTTTCTTTAAATGAAACTTACTCTAGACCAGGATGGTCTTGTACTCAGAGATCTGCTTGCCTCTGTCTACTGCGATTAAAGACATGTCTGTATTCCAGCTGAATCATAGAGACCTAGTAGGTCTTTAGATGTTATCTCTTGCCAGAGCAGCCATGTTCTAAGTTAACACTCCTCTACACAAGCCAGAGAATAGTCAATCAATTACAGGAAGAATTCCAATTTATAAAACAAACATGATCTAAATAATTTCTTTGAATCGAGTATATGTTGATATTGGTTGTGAGTAGGGACACAAAGGGGAAGAAATGGATATTCGTATACCCCGAGGTATCCTACTCTGTATGATTTTTTTTTCAGACTTAAGTAAGAGGCATTGGAGAAATTCCTCTATGCAGGCAGGATCAAAAATAAAAGTGAAAAGATAAATCCTTGTACTGGGTGTTTTAGGGATAAAGAATAAATACCTCCAGATGGCTTCGTGTAACTAACAGAAGGAATAGTTGACTTTAGAATCTTAGCCTTAACATTCCCAGTGGATTAAATAACTAGCAGGAAAAAATAAATAAAGCTAGTGTGGAATAAGAAAGAGAAATAAAATGAGCGTCCACTCTGAACTGATCATAAACAATCAAATATGATAAACATACTGTTCTTGTCCATGTTACACCTTTCCCGCATGCTTGTGCTAACAGGAGTAAAAGTGAACCATGCTGCTTGATCTTAAGAATACAAATAACCATTTTATTCATCAGTACAGATAAAGCATATGTGTTTCATATATATAGAAATTCCTTATGTCCCTCTGTCCATCAATTTATGGATATATGAAAGAAATAACCTTTTAATGGCACAGGAAAATTTATGATAAATCTTTTGACATGAGCCAAAGCATGTATTGTGTCTTAATAGGCTTATTACAAGGAAGATATTAACATATGTAAGACAATTTTCCACAAGCTATAAATAATATGTACTGTTGAATGACAGGTTGTTAGAGTATTATTCGATATGTGGGTTATCTCATAGCCCTATTGCTACTGCTAAAGACATTTTAAAATGAAATATTCTGATATGCCCTGAAGATTTATTAGGAACAGAAAACATATAGTTGAAACTACTGGTATTTACTTACTGTTGATAAAGTAGACAGCGATACGGGGAGTAGAAGTGATGAAGCAGCAGCTGTCTTTTCTTTGGTAGCAGGAGCAGCTCAATGGTATTTGCTATCTATTTTCTTCATATCTGTTTTTCTGGCATCCCTAGGCATGCATGGGGCATATACATGACTAGTCAAAGTTGTGAACTTGAGAAATCCACACTCTCTTCTTTTTTAATGTTGATAATTCTGCATACCTAAGCACGTCAGACTATGTAATCCATTCCATAACCTTATTAGTATGTGTGTACATGTGTGTGTGTGTGCGAACAGAGGATGAATACAGTTTTCAAAAACAACGTTGAAGATGGAGTAAAGAAATGGCTCAGTAGTTAGCAGTACTCACTGAGTTAATTTCCTAGTGCCAACCCAGTTCCAGGGTACCAGATACCCTTTTCTGGCTTTTGAGGGCATTCACACACTTGAAAATATAAATACATAAATATTTCAAAAACACCAAATTAACATTGTGTTTAAACCTAAATGAATATTAAAAGGACATTTGGTTTAGGGATGAGGACCATTTAGAAGATGAGTATACAGTGTCACGGAGTAAAATATTTTTATGTCTGAAATTAGAAGTGATTCTATTCAATATTTTTACCTATAAGATGTTTAGCATCATGGAAAATCAAGTAGAACCCCAAGGCACTAAGTTATAATGTTGGGCCTTTTTCATGTGTCTCTAGGGTGTAGTTGAGAATCATGGGCTGGTGCAAAGTTGCAACATTTTGCATTGCAGAGTTCATCCTTATTCCCCATTCTCTGTGGCATGGACTTCATTCAGAAATTCAGATAAGGAATTATATAAATTATATGTTTGTTAATATATTGTCTACAGTGCTTCCAAATTAATCTCTGGACCATCTCTTTTCTCAGAATGTGTTTAGTAGTCTCAAGATGATTTAAACTCCTCAATATATCAATAAAACAAACACTTTCACAGTTCCTGAACATATGCCTGAATTAGCTTCATTACTGTCCAAAGACCCGAACCCAAGAACATATACTCCGATATTGTTCCCAGGATTCACTGGGGCACTTCACATTTTAAAGACTGACTGATCTTCCTGGCATCTACTTTGTACTCTCTTTTTAAGTGGTAAGCCTTCCACAAGCTCTTATTCTATGTGTATGTATCACTGTAAAATTTATTTCTATTCTCCATCTGAAGCAACAGAAAATGTCTCAACATTTCTTCCCTTATGATCTTTTACAAAGCTGTCTCTTGTACAAGATCATGTTTATTTCAAGTGTTCAGTAAATCATATAACACATAGCTGACAGCTAATATTTAATCTTAAAATAGCAAAGGTTAGTTACCATATAGATTCATTAATATTTGCTACATACATTTATTCAAGTTTTTTCCTTTTCTCTTAAATTGAGTAAATATTAATTAATGTAAACCCATTGCAAGCTAGAAAATAAATTCTACAGATATGTTTAAAACATATTTTTATACAACAAATAGATTGCCTTAGGTGCTAGCCAACCCCAGTGGCCCTTCCCTAGAACAGGAGTTAATAGGCTAGTATTCCTGCAACTTGTTTTCTATATGGCTGTACAGATACCAACTCAAGTTTTCATGTTTGCATTGCAAGTACATTACCCACCGAGCTGTCTCTCCATCTTCATAAGCTGTTACTGAGATACTATTTTAGCTTATGCACCAATAAAGAGAAATGTTCTGTTGATACATTTATTTTTTGTTGTTTAATCATTTGTTTATTTCTGGGGGGAATAACGAATGATATAATTCATTTGGAGAAATACCTAATTGAAGAAAAAGAGAAATGGACATTGTACAAAATTAATATGTTCTTAATAAAAACCCTGTTAATTTTGGTACAGTGAAGTGTTTATAGCTACAAAGAATTATAGGAAAAGATTTAAGACTCACAGAATTGATATATCAATAATTTAACTGAAAGACAAGAGAAATGCAAACTCTTAAATTTCTCATGTTTTAGAATAAGACAAAATGAACAATTTGTTTATTTTTTAATTAAAGAAATTTGCATATAGTTTGGAAAATTATACACCCATCATTTCAATTAAATTAACAGTTCACATCAAAGTTAAATGATTTTCCATGTTTGGGGAATAGCACAACTTTTTCTTTATTCTTTAACATGCACTATGAACTAAATAATTTTTTGGTATGTATTTTTTTAATCACATTGTTTTTGTAATAGATAACCAAAGGGGTAATGAATCTGTATCTTACCACTGCAGTCATGAATAGATACTTCAAATCAATGTTAGAATGTGTGATCTGAAATATCGGACTTCTGTGTAATATAAAGAGATTAAGCTGACATTAGTATTTCTGATAGTGAGGTGGGAATTCCAAAGACATTGAGAATTAGGGAATGATGACACAATAATTCAAACACAGAATTAAGGGTGGATTAAGAAATGAAAGAAATCACTCTTACAAAAAATATCTTCATTTATGAATACCATTTGGCTATCAATGATCACACACACACAAACACACACACACATCTGTGTATATCACTTTGTATTCATTAAGGAAAGAATATAGCTCTCATTAAGGCTTTTAATGGGTTTAACCTTTGTTGAAATACATTAGATATACCATAATTTTAGCCTTTTTATAGGCCATGCAATGTATTTTTGTCAATTTCAATTGTTATGTTCAACATACCATTTTCTATTCTTTTGAAATAAATATTACTCTCTCAATGAGACTATTAAGGTTATACACCTATGCCATATTAGGGATTTTATCACACTCCCTTAGATTCCCTCTTTCACTGTAGTAGGTACTATTCTAATTATATTCTGTACTTTACCTTACTCATCTTTCTTTGACCTTTGTGCCTCACCTCTCTATCCTATACATATTCTTTGGATACTCCTAAATTTCCATTTTCTTTATGTTGTATATAAAGTAGTTACTTTTCTTTTAGCATCTGGATCAACTAGCTACATGTGAGAACTCTGATACATTCATATTTCCCAATATGGAGTTTTGGCATAAACATCTTGTTTCTGCTACAGAAAGAAATTTAATCTCTACCTTTTCAAAAATTGCTTTGGGCAATATCCATGGTTTATTACATAGTCTTATAACCCACACACTCTAGTAACTATTCTATTCAATTCCATCCTTCAGTCAATGGTGAGCTGTGTGTCACCTTCAAGACTTTCTGTTGTTACAGGCTCAAATTCGGCTGGGACTTGGACAGCGAAGGTATTTCTTGCTGATCACAAAGCTCATACTCACTTTAATGATACATTGTTTTCCCAAGTGAAACTCTGCTGAGGTGCAACATCTGGTTTCTGAAGAAAAGCCAACATAATTTAGTCAAATCCCTGGTGTGATTTACAAAAGCACCATAGAAGGTAGAACATTCTGACACTTTGTGGAATACCAACGGGCTGTGTCTACATTGGCAAGGGTTTCTAAATGGCTCATTTAAAGCAATCAGGGAGTCTTTTATTTGGTACCACCCTAATAGCCCAAATGTTTACATTTTTATATAACCCCCCCTTTTTTCTTCTGCTTAAAACTCTTCCAAGAAAAAGTAAATGCCTTGATCATTGAATGCAAGAGAACACTTTCCTTTGAACAGTAGAGATTGTAAAACATTTCAAAAATATTTCAAACACTGTGATGAAAATATAAGCATCTGATAAACTCTTGGCTTAAATTTCCAGAATGAGAAAATGTTTTTAGTAAGTAACCAAGCTCTTGTGCTCAGACAGGACACTGCTTTTCTGAAGACAGTGAAAGGATATTTGAAAACAGATACAAAGTGCAAACGTAAATTGAATGCCGATAGGGCGTATATTATTGGGATAATTGAGACCAGTTGTTCCATGTATGTATATATTTAAAGATTGCTAAATAAACACAATTGCGATGCATATTTTTACCCATGTTATTTTTTTTATTAAGAAAACAAACTTAAAGTTTGAAGTAATTATTATTTAACTCATATTTATTGAGTACCTATTATGCAATACTAGAGGCACTGTTATTAAAAAATTGTACTTGGGTTTTGGTTGTGAAAATATCTTACCATAATTAATATTTATGCCTTTTATTTGTTTATTTTCAAACTAAAACTTGTATATGCAGCCACAGGTGGCTACCACCAGGTTTTATGCTCGTTGATTTCATCATAACAAAATCAGTGATCTCATAATCTGTGAAATATAATAGAGCTAAACTTTCTAAAACAAATGCAAAAAGATAATTTCCTGCAAAAATATACAGGAACTTTTTTTTTAGATTCAAATGCAGTACAACAGCAAATCAACGTAAAGAAAGCCAATGTGGCACAAGATTCTTATGAATGTTAAAATGAATAAATATAAAATTTATGTAAAGCATCCTTCATGCCACCATGGATAATTACATGCTCAATGATATCAATATACCAACTATGAAATGTTTCTCAACTTGTTCAGTTCATGTCTCTGCGTGTCTTTGAGTGTGTGTGTGTATCTGTGTCAGATTTAAAGTCAGTAGGTCCTTGCCATTCACACAGGTGTCAATTTAAAACTTTACCTTTTGTTTAAAAATTATTCAATAAATTAAAGAATTATAAAATTATCACTTTAGAATTAAATACCTGTTATAAATTATGGTAGAAGTCACCACAGTAAATTTTCTGAAGTTATTCTTTGCAATTGCAAGAATTGCTTGTTCTCTCAGAACAGATTAAAACAAAGAATAATCTGCTTAGTTCTATAGGACATTTGATAAAAATAAAAGAATAATTCTTCCACTGAATATCCACAGTCACTTATCTTAAGTGTGTGTGTAATTAGATATGAGATTCTACCCAAACCTACAATGAAATCACACTTTACTTCAATGTTTAGAGTCCTAGTTTTCTTACCTTTATTAAATAACTGAAATTTTGATGACATTGTATAATATTTGTCAATATTAGAGGTTAACTATGCAAAAAATTCTTGATACTTAAAGTTACATATTACAATGGCAATATATATCAGACAATATTGTTCTTTTTAAATAATCTGAGTGGGTTTTTTATTTCGTTTATATATATGTGTGTGTGTGTGTTTTGATTTTACTTTTTGTCTTATACACACACACATACATATACACACACACATAAGATAGCAAAATCTAAAACATATTATTGAGTTCATTTGGTGTATTTCAGCTACTGGATAATGGGGCCTACCATTAAACATGGCTAATATACTCATTGAGGCTCCTTTGCAATAGATGGGATCTCAGAGAAAGACCAAAACCTGGACAATATACAGAGACTTTAACTCTCAGTCAAAAATGGGATGGCTACATCAAAGTCTACTGGTTAGGTCTCAGGAAACTATTCAGAAGAGGCAGAAATATTGTAAAAGCCAAAAAGGATGGATGGCACCAAGGAAATACAATCTTTCAGACACAGCAGAACTCATGTACATATGAACTTACAGAGATTGTGGCCTGCACAGGCCAAACCCTGATAGTTTCCCAACATTGAGATGGGAATTGAACACAGGTTTCCATCTGAAACCAAGAAGCTATCTGCAATTGACACCCACCTGCAAAGAAAAGTTTGTGTTCTATAATAGTGTCTCATTAATTTTTTATGTGTTTATATGCTATTAATTAAAATATAATTATTTCATTCTTCCCCCACCATCCTCATTCTCTCCCTTCTGAATCCTCCACCTTCCAACTCCTTCCATATATAGGGGGGTTGTGGATGTGGATATATTTATGTATATTCTTGTATAGATAGATGATAGATAAAAGATAGATAGAAGATAGATAGATAGATTATAGATAAATAGAAGATACATGAAGTTATCCCACTTTGAGATGACAGTGCTTCATGTAAGATCCATAAACTAAAAAGTCCCCACTTTCAGGCACAGGAAACCTTGCATAGTTGGTGTGTCATGATAATCTAAATAGTTAGTCATGGTACTATAAATGATTCCAAAAGCAATACAGACTATTGTTCATAAGCACAGGTATTGAAAGCAAGCTGACATTCCTGCAGACACTGCATACTTGGTACACAGGACTAGGATTATTCAATATGTATCTATCCTGAATGCCTCTCTACTACAATCTAGCTTCCATGGTACCAGAAAGAAAAACAAAATAATGCTCACAGATGATTTCCTAGAAATTGTTTCAAGAATTAATTAGTAATTACTGAAGAAATAGCTCAGTTGTTAATGGGCCTTTCATGCTAGCATGATCACATAAGATCTAATCCTTAGAACCTATGTAAAATGTGTGAATAGATTCCTTTTTGAAATGAAAGCCTTGAATAGGAAAGAGATTGGGGGCTCATTGGTCACCAAGTCTAGTTAAGAAGATGAGATTCAAGGAGATTGAGAGATCTTTTCCCTGAAATCGAAAGTAATTGATGAAATACAGCTATCATCAACATTGGTAGCCAAATTCACACACTTGCATGCATGCATTCAGACTCACACACAGTGTGTACACATACATAACATGACACAGACAGAAATATTTGCTATTTATATATTATATTTTGTGTTATTTTGCTTTGATTTTATGAACTATCATTCTGTCATTAATAATATAATATTAATTTACTCATTTATTTTAGGATAATGCTATTCTTTTTTTCTTTTTATTAATTAATTTATTTGTTCATTTTACATTCCAATCACAAGCCTACTCCCTCTTCTCGCTGTCCCACCCTCCCACTCACTACCTCCATTCCCTCTTTTCTTCTCCTCAGAAAAGGAGAAAGCCAGTCCAGGGTACCAACCTGCCTGGCACATCAACTCACATCAGGACTAAGTGCATCCCTTCCATTAAGGCCAGACAAGGAAGTTTTGCTAGGGGAAAGGGATCCCAAATCAGCCAGAGTCCAAGTCAGAGAGAGTCCCCATTCCAATTGTTAGGGACCCACTTGAGGACCAATCAGCCCATCAGCTTCATATATTTAGTGGGCCTAGGATCACTCCACAAATGTTCTTTGGTTGGTGGTTCAGTCTCCATAAGCCTCTTTGGGTCCAGGTTAGTTGTCTCCAGAAAAGTATGACTCTTGTTACAGAAATATGAGGGAGGAAAGGGTGATAAGTGTGCTAAGAGAAATAATAAAACAATGACCAGACAACCTCAGTTTTTATTATTAGATGGAGAACCAGTACAGAATGTTGATCAGGGGAAGGTTGTAACTTGTAGGGATAAAATGACATAAATTAAGGGTCTAGGTGTGTGTGTGTGTGTGTGTGTGTGTGTGTGTGTGTGTGTGCGTGTGTGTGTGTGTGTGTGTGTGTTACAATTCAAGGCAATTTAATGTAGTGTATGGTATAGCCATGAAAGACAGAAAAATGTGTTTTATTTTGTATTCTAAACTACTGATGGGAAACAACAGCAATTACCTTTACAGAAACACATGCCTGAGGCAAAGAGTTGGATCCATTGAGGTGAGAATATAGAATACACCTTTTGAGGTTTCCAGACTATCTAAGCAGACATGCCCAGGATAAATGAAGTGAAGAAGGTAGACATGACATGGGTCTCATCATATTCATAGTGTTTAATTCCATCATGAGATAATCACTTGGGTTGATTGAAAAAGGAATTTGAAGTACTAAGATATGTCATTAGACTGAGATTGGGAAATGAAAACACATTACAATAAAATAGTAGTAACAGTAGTAGCAGCAACAACAACAAAGTCACGAAGAAAGCTGAATATAAATGAACACCTTTATTTAATTCAGAAGTATAAACAAGTACATGCCTGGAGGATTAGTTCTGATTGCTTTGCCATCTGCTAAGGCATTCTTCTCAAATAAAATGGTTTATGTCACAGCTCATTCTCACAGTCCTTAAGGGTTTACTTCTCTCTTAGATAATTTTAATGAGTATTATTATATTAAAATCTTGGAGAAAATCTACAATAAATTCAGCAATTTTTACTGTTAAATTTGATATTATAAATTAGTTTTTTCATGGGAGCTGAATAATTCTGTTTGTAATATAATTTTTCTGCATTTTTAAAAATTTATCCTCCAACATTGACATTGATTATTATTTGACTTTCCTGTTTTAAGAAACAGATTATCATTAATGCTGTCTTATACATTTGTGAACTTATAGTAATGATATTGAGGAGAAAGAGCCTTAGGACATTGTTTCACTTTATGAACAAATAAAACTAAATAAAATTTTGTTGAATTTATCAATTATTAATGTGGTTTATTTCAGTATAAAATGTATGTACTCACTTATAAGTGGATATTAGCCATAAAGTATAGGGTAACCATGCTAAAATTCACAGACCCAAAGAAGTTGAGTAACAAGGGTAGCCCAAGCAGGATCATCGAATCACCCTGACAATATATATTATAATAGGTATCAGTGGTATCAAGGGAGAGAACTGGGTAGAAGAGTGGGTGAGGAGGGGAACAGGAAGGATCAAGTGTGGAGAGAATGGAAGGAGAGAAAACTGGGAGAGACAACTGAAATTGGTGAGCTGGGCATCTCTGGGACAAGGAAATGTAAGCTTCCAGGAATCTGTGAGGGTGACTGAAGCTCAGATTCATAGCAATAGGGGATATGCAACATGAAATGGTCACCTCCTGTAACCAGACACTATTTCTTAATTGAATTTTTAAAGTTTATTATTGATCTTTTTTTAACTTTGCATCTGTATAGACTGGACTTTGGGAAAGTATGTTATGCCTTATAATTTTCATAATTGTGGCCTAATTATTCCTATTGCTTTGTATTGTATTTATTGTTATAAGAAAAAGAGCCTTTTATTGGACTAAAAGGACAAACTTTTTTGGGGAAAAGATATATCTTAAATTAAAAAAAATAAAATAAAAAGCAGATAGGAGGGTGGTCAGAAAAAGAGTAGGAGGGTGGAACTGGAAGGGGGAGGAAGGATGGGATTATGATTGAGATGTAACTTGAAGAAGAAACAAAACAAAACAAAGTCCTTAAATGAGTTTATTAATTCTGAAGTGTTGTTGGTGGAGATATTTGGATTTCTACACATAGTGTCATGATGTATTGCTGGTAGGGACACTTTAACATTATTTCTTATGTTGATGTATGTTATTCATTCTCCTGATTAATTTTTCTTGCTGAGATTTATACTAATGTACAAAAGAGGAGGAGGCATCTTTGCCTTTTTCCTAAATTCAGAAGAATTTTAGTTTCTCATAATTGATCACAATAGTAATTCCAGGCTTGTCATACATAGCAATTTATTTATTCTCTTCGGTTGAATTTCTTCTATTTTGATTTAATTTAATTCTCCTTAACTTTCAGATGGCTATTTTTATGGAAAAATATGAGGTATGCTTTTCTATAGTCTGTTAATGTCATGTATTAAATTTAATGATTTCCATAGGTTGACCCATATTTCCATTCCAGAAATAACTGTTTAGAGTCATTATGTGGCCTAATTTCACTTTGTACTTTAATAGGCCGAGGTTGAATTAGATTTGCTATGAAATACTGGAAATGTTGTGTATCTTTATCCATCAGTTGCATCATTCTAAATTTTTTGGTATAGTATTTATCTTTCATTATTTAAAGTCTAATACTATCTCATCAATTAAACTAAAGGAATGAAAGATGTGATATACATCTTGAAAATTTAAAAAGTGCTAGTGAATGACATTACAGAAAATATAAATAGGAAGATATCCTGTGTTCCTGGTAGGAGAAGAAACATTAAATATTTATACAACCCAATGTAACATACAAATTCTATTATATACCTATCCAACGTCATTTGGTAGTTTTCACAGAAATCAAAAAATTCTCCAAATTCTTATGCAAGTAAAATATTTTGATAGTTAAAATCATCTTGTGCAAATGAATCATGGCTATAGTTGTATCATAAAAAAATGCATGGTCTTAAACAGTGCCTCGGTGATGTAGTGACAAAAACAGCATGGTTTAAACATAATACACACCTGAAGTCAAGTAAACGATAGAAAGCCCATAGAAAGAAAGTTATAAATTCACATATATCATATATAATATATGTCACATATATATAACATATATATATATAATGTTCAACAAATCTTAGCAAATTTTCTAAGAACATAAAATATGTAAAGGGGAGATTTTTCAATAAGTGATATTGAGGAAAAAAGGATATAAACATGCAAAAATGAAATTTCTCCTTTGTGCCATATCATATAAAATATAAATTTTTTTAAAGATTTATTTATTATGTGTACAGTGTTCTGTCTGCAGGTATATCTGCAGGCCAGAAGAGGGCACCAGATTACATTATGGATGGTTATGAGCCACCATGTGGTTGCTGGGAATTGAACTTATGACCTCTGGAAGAGCAGCCAGTGCTCTTAACCGCTGAGCCATCTCTCCAGCCCAATAAAATATAAATTTAAGAGGAGTAAAGTAAATAAACATACAGTTTCATGCTTTAATTATACTGCAAGAAAATTTGGGAGAAAGTCTTCAAATGTTTGCCTCAGCAACAATGTTTTGTATATAACAGAAAAACCCAAGCCATTACAAAAAGTAAAGAAGACAAATGAGGTTAAAACAATGTGAAAGAAACCATATACCATAAGAGATTATCAAAATGATTAAGACAATCTTTACAATAGAGAAAGTATTTGGGACGAAAACATCTGATGTGAAGTTTGTATACAAAATGTGGAAAAAATCACATGACTGAAGAGTTAGAAAAAAAATCAATTAGGAAAATAGCAAAAGATCCAACACATTTCCCCCAAAATAATATACACATAAGCAAGACTATACAAATAGTTACATTCAGTATCTACCAATAATAGAGAAATGCAAATTACAACTACAAAAACATCATTTTATACCTGTTCATGTGACTATAATAAAATGAACAAAGTAGCAGAAATTGATGGATATGTGATCTATATAGCACCCTTATGCATTGCTGACTAGAAATATAGACTGATATCATGATTGTATGCATATCATCTCTCAAAACAGAAACATAGAGGTTGTTGGTGTGACTCAGTTGATAGAATGCTTGGCTAGCATCTATAACCCACTTGGCTTGATTATCAGCATCATATAAATAATCATGGAACCATGTACCTGAAATTTCAGCACTTGGGAGAAAGAGGCAAGAAGGTCAGGGCTTCAGGATATTTTTCTATTGTGCAAAGAGTTTAATGGCAGCCTAGGCTGCCTGATACCCTGTCACAAAAACAAAGGCAGAAATAACATCTGAAACCCTAATTCCACTACCTGTTGTATATCCTAAACAAAAGGCAGTGTATCAATGAGATATCTATATTTTCATGTTCCTATAAATACTATTCACAGTATTTCAAATGTCTATGAGTAAAAAGATAAGGGAATTGTTATGTATGACTGTAGCAATTTTTACCAATGTATGCATAAAATTACACTCTACACACACATAAACACACACACACACACACACACACACACACACACACACTTTGAATCAAAATATCTGCAACATAATAGAGAGCCAGAGACACACAGAGAAACAGACAGAAACAGAGATAGAGAAAAAAAAAAACAAAGGAGAGAGATGGAGAGCTGGGAGAAAAATGGTATGCTTTCTACTAATGATCAAGTTAAAGATAATAAAAAATGGATTGAAGAATAGCCATCAAATTCTACCCCTAATATTTAGCAGAATGTATTGACAGTAAGAGAAGTAATATACAAAATTTGAAAGCTGTATGTAGAAAGTGTTTTATAGGATGAGAATTTCATTAAATTAGTGATATAACAATATACATATATTTGGCAAAAATACAAAGCTAGTAGACATCTGATTGCCACCCAAAGACAACTTCAAGACAAACTTGTGAGTGAATATTAATACTGAACCTGGACAAGTGAATGTGAACTAGTTGAACTTTTTACCGATGAGACATTTTTAGAGGCTACACCCCCTTCTCCCCACTATAATGGAAGAGATATAGCAGATGGAAGGTAGGTAGTAAATAGCCAGAAAAAATAATTGATGTCACCATTATAACAATAATCCAACACCAAAATTAACAGTGATGGAAAAATATTGTGATTATTGTGATCCCCTGCTCAAACCACTGATAATTTTTGATAAGTGTTTCAAAGGAAAATATAAGGATTTCTTTTATCAATCATGCCATAATGTAACCCTAACAGACTCTTACCCTTATTAATTAAATTAATCCAACAGATGTTTTCAAAATGTGCATTATGTATAACATGTAGGGAATTGAAACACAAAATCTAGACAAGCACCTGCTTATTGGACTTAAATTATGTAACAATAAACTCATTAACTGTACAAGATGCCAGAAAACTTCTTGATTTCTTGTATTCATCATATGACCCATTTCTCACTGATTTCCTTTTGAATCAATGAATGCAGTTTGATTGCTTATAGATATAGTCATTATTTTTTCAAGATTTACTTGAATTTTTTTAATTGCCTGTTTTTTTTCCTCTGTTGACTGTTATTTGACTACATGGAATTAAGAAAACTATGATTACTTGGCATCATGTGTTTGATACAGAGTTAGTCATCATATAGAATGGGAAGAATGATTAAATTTTCTAAAATACTTGATAATTTTATATATTTTTAGAGTCAAAATTAACCAGTAGAAAGCCAAAAAAAGATGCGACTTGTTACCATCAAGTTATTAGGTCCACTTTCAGAAGTTCTGCTTTAAAAAAGCCAAGAGGTTGACTACATCTCCACTACAAAAAGACAGTTTTGCATTTTTGGAAATAACTTGCTCCTGCATTACAAACATTTGTTCTGCAGTATTGAGAATATAGTGATAGGTACAAAATAGTTTATGATGAAGACGTGGTTGTTTTTGTTTGTTTTGTTTGGTTTGGTATTAGCAAAATAGATCAAGGTTAGAGAAGCCTTTGATAACAGGAAAAATAAAGTTTAGATTTCTATATCTATACTCCACTAGCTTCACCTTGCAGTGGGACAGCAAGCCCTTGCTATAACTAACTCCTATAATGGTAGTCATCTCCCTCTTATTGGCTGACAATCAAAGAACATTTATCATGTAGTAGAGGATAATTAAAGATGACACCATAAGAGAACAAAGTAAATCCATGGATGCTGAACAGGCTCTTTCCTGCATCCTATCACTGCCCATTGTACACAAAGCGTAAGGATGAGGAGTCACTGAGATTGTGGAAGGAGATCAAAGTGTTTTCAGATTACTAGAATTCTGTTGGAACATCAAAGAATTAATTGTGGTGGTGTTCCAGTGATAAACCAACTATTTCCAAGCACATAAAAGAACTATTACTGAAGAGTCCCTGAGTAATTGTTTCATGGGCCCTGTGGAAAACTGGACATATTTGAATGGAAAGCAATATTTGGAGTACCTCAATGAAGTGAAACTATTGAAACTATTTGGAGTGTATGGTCAGCGCATATTTATGTGTAAGACTGAATTCACAATTCTTTCTAAGATTTCTTGGGCTTTCTTCTGACATTTTGTTAGCATGCCCTGAATATATTGATTTAATTTTGTTCATGCACATTGTAATAACAAAATGTTAGTTCATGATACATAACCACTATCATTACCCTGTTAAAGTTCAGATTTTCCTACATCTATTATAAAAATAATTGTAAAGACATGTTCATTGTTAAGTCTTGGAGTTGAAATATTAATGCTTAATACATAATTATTGAAAACAATAGAAATTAAATACTGTTTGTTCACGTTTGTCATTTAGGTAAATATAATCAGGACTAAAACAATACCATTTTTATCAGCACATTGTTTATCTTGGTTGGTGGGAGATTGCCAATGTCTGTAAGCCTGAGTAAAAACTTAAGGGTTCTATGAACATAAAAAGGCAAGCTTCTTTGAGTCCAACACTCTCCAGTATTCAATCCCAGACTGAAAAACATACTCAAGTTCTGGTTGTAAACATTTCAGCAGGATCAAGGGGAAACATGTCTCCTTTCCCCCTAAAGCATGATGGGGCAAAGGCCCTCTGTGTGTCTTTTTCTGAAAGTTTGTTTCTGCCCTTGAGACATGATGTAAGTCATTGTTTTGTAACTTTGATAATCTGTAGATTGTTCTTTATGTACTCCTTGTCACTTTATCCCAACATGATTTGAGTATACAAGAGTGAGGAGATAATGATAGTGATTTATTATAGTTAAAATAAGTGTCTGTCTTAAATTCACCTGAAGGAAAATCACTCTAAAGCAGGTAATATACGTAGAAACATTCATGAGCTGCATAGAATTTTTGTTTTCTTCTGAACTTTCTCACAACCACAAAAATTTTCCACCTTCTTAATATGTGAACAAATAAACAGAGAACCACACTATTTCTTCTTTTCGTTGTTCTAACAATTAGTAAGGTAATGGTGTAGGCAGGATTAACTTAACTTGCTTTAAGTTATTCACATGTGCTCTTTCCGTTCGCAGCGGAGCCATGGCTCGTGGACCCAAGAAACATCTGAAGCACGTAGCAACCCCAAAACATTGGATGCTGGATAAATTGACCAGTGTGTTTGCTCCTCACCCATCCACTGGTCCTCACAAGCTGAGGGAATGTCTGCCTCTGATCATTTTCCTAAGGAACAGACTTAGTATGCCTTGACTGGAGATAAAATAAAAAAAGATTTGCATGCAGCGCTTTATTAAGAGTGATGGCAAAGTCAGGACCGATATAACCTACCCTGCTGGGTTTATGGATGTCATCAGCATTGACAAGTTTGGGGAGAATTTCTACATCATCTGTGACACCAAGTGTCGCTTCTGTTGTTCATCATATTACACCAGAGGAGGCAAAGTACAAGCTGTGCAAAGTGAGGAAGATCTTCGTGGGCATAAAAGGACTCCCACATCTGGTGACCAATGATGCTCATACTATTTCATATCCTGATCCCCTCATCAAGGTGAGTGACACCATTCAAATTGGTTTGGAGACAGGCAAAATAAGCGACTTAATCAAGTTTGATGCCGGAAACCTGTGTATGGTGGTGACAGGAGGTACTAACTTGGGAAGAATTGGTTTGATCACCAACAGAGAGAGACATCCTGGATCTTTTGATGTGGTTCATGTGAAAGATGCCAATGGCAACAACTTTGCCACTCGGCTTTCCAACATTTTTGTTATTGGCAAGGGCAACAAACCATGGATTTCTCTTCCCCAAGGAAAAAGAATCCGACTCACCATTGCTGAAGAGAGAGATAAGAGGCTAGCTGCCAAGCAGAGCAGTGGGTGAAATGGTCTTTAAGAGACATGCTGGAGAAGAATTTGACCTCTTGCTTAAAACCTATCTAGGCGACAAGCTAGATTAAACAGCATTATAAAATGAAAAAAAAGTGTTATGCAATGTTACCTATTAATTTGTTAGACTATATAATTCACAACTCATATAAATCAGTATGTAAATATTTTAAAGCACAGATATACGTAAATCATATATGGTGCTTATTAATTTGCCAGTATCCAGAGGAATGTCTGTGTATTCAGGCAAATCATGAAATACATTTGCCATATTTCCTTTATCACATTGGTGAACATCATGCTGTACCAATGACTTCTCTTATTGGAATGGAGGTACTAGATATGTTTTAGCTAAAATACATGCTGGTTTGTTAAAGACTTTCAAGAATAAACTAATAAAGGGATTCAGTGGTTTCTCAGTGATTAGAAGTACTTTCTGCTCCTCAAGAGGACGATCTAGGTTAGTTTCCCAGCACCCATGTCCAGGGCATAACTGCTTATGACTCCAGCTCCAGAGGGTCCAACATTCTCTTCTTGACTCTGTGAGTTCCTTCACATACATGGGATATATGGGATGAATACACATACACACACACACACACACACACAATAAATAAATCCTTAAAATAATTTTATATTGAATTTTGTATTAAATTAAAAGTTTCAATATATCAGGGGAAAAAAGGACAGATTGTATTTAGCATTAGGGAGTAATAACAATTTTCCACACTCACAAACTTTTTTATGGTTTCTTACCTAACTGATGTCTTTTCAGATTCCCTTTCATATTGTATGACTCAATTATTTTCATATCTCTCATTTTATAAGTCATACACTTATTGGCCACTCTTTTTATTCCTCAAAAACATATACAAACTTATTGTAAAAGTCTTGTTATTTTCTTTTGAGCAAGCACTCTGAAGGCATATTATTTCTTATCTAAGTTGATAATATGTTTAATGTCTATGCTCCTTCCTGCAAAACATTCTCTTAGTTGCATAGCAGATAAAGACTAGTATGAAATATGATACTTTGCTCGGAGACATAAAAGAAAAAAGAATTTAAGATTCATTATGCTAAAATCTAGGCAAGTTCTAAACTTCTGTAGGTTTTTTTCTCCCTGAGAAAGTAAGTGAGAATACACTGAAAGTAGCATCCCTGTTTCCTTTTTCCTGCTTTTAAATGCACATATTCCTAAATGTTAATTTATCCACAATACAGAACATGAAAAAAATGTCTCAAATATTCTATATTGGTGGGAGTTTCAGTGCTATTTTACATTTGTTCACACATATATTTCTTTATTTTTATTTTCTGAGACAGGGTTTCTCTGTATAACAGTCCTGGCTGTCCTGGAACTCACTCTGTGAACCAGGCTGGTCTTGACTCACAGAGGTCTACTTGCCTCTGCCTCCCAAGTGCGAGATTAAAGGCATACATCACCACGCACATATATTTCACAGTTATATTTTTTACAAAATTCCAAAATAAGTACTTCCGATAGGAGGAGGGTGAAAAAAAGAAAACAATAGCAGGAAAAGTAAGGAGAGGGGAAGGAGAAAAGGTGGGAAGGATTAGAGGAAGGGAAAAAATAGGAGGGAGGGAGGAAAGTGGTTCAAAGTAAGACATTTTGATTGTGTTAGCTTTGTTTGATCCATACATCCACTACCTCCTTTCCTTGCTGAGCTTAGTTCTCTGAACATTGTTGCTTGTTTTCAACAACTACATAATCTTTAAGAATTAGTCCACAGGGATTCATATAAAATGATTTCAGTGAGTCAGTTTTTTTTTAATGTCAAATGAAAGTTAAAAAAATCAAACAAACAAAAAAGAACAAAGGGAACATACACACATAGGCACAAATGTTCACATATCTATCCATGTATTTTCAAGGTTTGGCATAGACTTCTTATAACTCATGTAAGGAAACATTCAAATACATAGGTTACACAGAGTTCAAATTCATATTACTTGTTGTTCAATAAGATTTGTGTAGTAATTGACAATACATTCATGGATTCTATCACATTTGGCAGGAGAATTGGATCCATGTTAAAATTAGACTACAATTAAAATGAATTATACTATACATTGAGCATGAGAGAAAATGAAAATTCTAAAGAAATAGATCAAGTTCTTATGTCTACTTTAAGATGAAGAGAATATTCAAATGAGTATTATATAGTACTTTGTCAGATATTGTGTGGACCTCTAATCTCTGTATTAAGAGGCTGATATTGGAATTTCATGAGTTTAAATTCAACCTGAGTTTGCCTGAATAGCAAAGTTCTGTCTTTAAAAATAAATTAAATTATAAAGACATATAAAGAAAATATTATTCACAAACTTTTAAACAAGACCATTTTCTTCTGACATTTTTACCCTCTTTACCTTTTTTCCCCAGATAATTCACTTCTTAAATGTTCTATTTTCCTTTTAAAAGGAGGTATGTAAAATATTTATTATTGTTTTGCACCACCATAAAACACTTTGCTTTAAATTATGTCAGAAGATAGGTCTTCTAGATTTATCTTATATTTAAAAAATAAAGAATGCATGCCAGTCTTCAATTTTTAGTCTTCAAAATTACAGGTTTAAAGACAACACCCTTTCAACTTCTTGCTAAAGGAGAGGAGGGCACATTCTCCTCTCTCTCTCTCTCTCTCTCTCTCTCTCTCTCTTTTGCTCGCTCTTTCTGCCCCTGTGACAATTTATCCTTGACCTTGACTGACTCATTTGGAGAATAAACATAACTGAACAGTATTCTCATTTGATGAAAAGCAGAAGTCTGTGATAAAGTTTGAAAGGGATGAGAAGGGCGGAGGGTTGACATTTTTTAAGAATAATTATAATTAATAAAAACAGACCCTCTAACCTTTCCTGTGCTGCACTGCCTGGACAGAGTCAGAGTAGCTATCATCTTCATCATAAATTTATTGTATATTGACAGCAATGTAGCTGATCATTTCAACACTAATTCATCTCGACATGAGGAGATTCTTTCCCTTACAAAATGACACATTATAAAAGGAAAAAATAGTAGAGGAATAAAAACTTAATTTTGATGTACAGTTTCAAGCCATATCGTTTACAGAAATTAGTAAAATGCTGAAGGTGAATAGAGAAAGGGTGTTAAACAAATATGTAGCAGACAGGGCAAGAAACATTTATAGGAAGAGTATGTGTGTTTCTTGAAACACCATTATGAATCTGTCTGTGCTTGGATGACAGACCTGATATGATAGAGGACATTATGCAACACTCTATTCATCCAAAGAGAAATTTAGTCACATTAGAGGGGCTCACTTTGTTTTCAAATCATGTTAATTCTCCATCTTTTATAAAATGGGTAATCTGCCTGGTTGGACCAGTTGGCCAAAAGAAGAGCAGGCTCCCATTTAGTCACTGAATTATGCTGTAAACTTTGATGTTCTCAGGGTAAGCGTTTACCTTTGGTAGAATGAAACTCTTTCTTTTATCTACTCTGCACGGTATTTTCACATTGCTCCCACTTATTTCCTTGCTAATGAAGTTGTGATCTAACTCTTCCAGGCACTTTCATGGGCAACTATTTTATCTTGTAAGATATCATACAAGATACTCCCTCCCTTTCCAGGGAATCCCATGGGGACACACAACTACTATCCTTCTGCTTTGGTTTTTGATATTTCAAAAAATTTGGAGCAGAAGTCTCATCATCTATTTCACAGAATACCTTCTGGGTGCTTTTGTTTATTTGTTTGTCTGCAGACTTAAATTAGATGTGTGTGTGTGTGTGTGTGTGTGTGTGTGTGTGTGTGTGTGTGTGTGTGTCAGTTTGAAAGTAGAAGAATGTATGGTGGTTTAGAACTAACTTATTTTTATTTGTATTCACAGAGCTCTTTTGGTAATTGTAGGGTGTTAGATTAATTAAATTAGATTTAGAAAATATCTAGGGTTTTCTGATACAGTCTCTTAATTCGGGGCATGAAGATCAACTTAGCTGTGAGTGATTAACTTATCAGCTTGTGGAAAAACAAGGATGAAGTCAGGTGAAAACAGGAAACAAACAGGAGACTTAATGGACTGAAAAACAAGATTGAAGCCAGGAAAAACAGGAAAGACTTAATGGACTAGAAACAAAGTATTTGTCCTGGCATTGTTTTCAGCTGCTAAGTGGGAGGAGCCCAAATTAAGCAGAAGCAGGTGGAACAAGGAGAGATCCTATTTAAGGACAGTGGATGGAGTCAAGGGCCCCCCTAGGCCAGATCTCCCTGAGGCAGAAAGAAGCTAGTGAACAGAGAAAGCCTCAGCAAGACAGCAAAAGGCCAAGGACTAAACCCTGTGGCTCAGCTTTTGCCTAGAGGGGTTTGACCTGTGGCCTAAATGAAACTTTGGCTGGCTTTAAGGACTGAGGCGGAACAGCAGAGTTGCTGATGTGAAGGAAATAAGTTGGCTACAGACGGCTGGGGTCTCCCAGAGAGAAGAAAGCCTCAAGCCTTATTTAAAGTGAGACTGTGATAGCTTTTTACCCTGATGAATCTACATTTGAGATATTCCAGAAAAAAGGACTGCTAAATGCTTTAAAGGGTCTACCACAGAGACTGTGTTCCTGACCACTGAGGATCTGCTCCAGAGACTGTTTCCTTCTAAAAGGTTAGATAATTGTAATAGTTATCAATAGGTTTAATGGATAGGTTAAAGGGGTTGTAGGAATTTATAGGGTTAATAGTTAAGAAATTGTTGGTATTTGTTATAAGTGAATATTTATCAATAAATAAATATTTACTAATTGTAAGAAGTTTGGTTACAGGCAATCAGGTTTAAAAGAAAACAGAATAAAGGGAAAAGATCAGGAGAAGCAGAAAAGCTAAGCTATAAATGTGGTCACAGCTAAAGACTACTTTTCTTGTATTAAACTTTGCTGTACAAGTTAAGCTAAATTCTATTTCATCTAGACACTAGAAAACATTACAAGGAAATATATCTTTGGTTTTAGGGGAGGCATTTTTGTGTCTATTGAAAGTTTTATCATTATAGTATGAAGATGGATTAAAAAAACAGGAATGCCTATGTTATTTTAGTCACAAAACAGGGTCATACACACAGATGCATAAACAGTGGAGCAGATCTGGGAAAGTCATGAACTTCATCAAATGGCTTCAGGCAGCTTCTGGGAGATAGTGAAAAAAAATGATGGTGTCTTGTCATTGAGCTGAGGAACAGGCATGGATAAAAAGATGACATTCTCCTCATGCAAATACCTCCAGGTATTAACTTAGACTTGCGATGTAAGATTAAATTTGAAAGATATGTGAAAAGTTTATAGAAGACATTATATGTCTTTTTTGAGAATACTCTTCTTTACCTTGTATGCAATAATGAGTTTAAAGTAGATAGTTGGAGCAGATTTTTAAGAGAAGACACCAGAAACTTCTCAATCATTCATTTCTTAGTTTTCATAACAAAGTTCACTTATCTACATAATGATTTTCTAATAACTCATTGTTCATAGAAGTTTATCAAAGTTTCTTATTCCAATTTCCTTTCAGGTCCAATTGATGATGATTTTGATTTAGGTTTGATGGTGCCTCTATATAGATGGTGGCATAAATTCTCAAGGTATTGTCCCACCATTGAAGTGAGATTTGCATCACTGATCAATGGATTTTTCCTCCTCTAGTTTCTTCTGGGATAACCACAGATGTTTGAAAGGTGTTTTCTCTTTGGCTTGTTTTTTGTTTGTTTGTTTTGCTCTTTTATGTCAGGGTAAAGTTTATGAACAGAGTTTGTTAGGATTTGCTTTTGCTAACTGAACCAATTGGTCCAGATATGTCACACATTACACTATTTAGTCCCAGGCTTTGGCGAATAATCAAATTCATTTTGATTCAAATCTCAGGGAACCATCTGTTCAAATCAACTCTATTGTAAACAGCTCTTACAATCCATTTGGAAAAACAAAATACAAACAAATACAGTCTCACCATTTTTATTTTTTATGTGGTGCCTTAACTAATTCCATCTTTCTTCACTATTTGGGCTGGGGCTGACAGAAAGAGCTAACAGTTCTCACCACTTTTGCAGCACATCTGCAGGCCAGTTTGGAATATCAGAGTCCAAGAGGAGTTGAGAGCAAATCCTAGTTACAAAGGTGTCTAAAATTTACATGGAAGTTATATGAAACAAGACAGTATGAATTGGAGCATATTGAAGAAATTAAACAATTCATCTAAAATATTTCAGGGTTATTATTATGGCTCAAAATATAAGCCAGTAGGACCATAAAGATGATTCATCAATAAAGGTGATAGTTACTAAACCCAGTGACCTGACTTCTATCCCTAGAAATAGGAAGATGACAACTGACTGTACCAAGTTGTTACCTCACTTCCAAAAAGGCACATTAGATATCTACCCCAGAGTACACCTCACAGCAGAAACAAAGCAAACCCTGACAACAACATGGGAGAGAACTGAGTCCTCAGTATTGCCCTCTAACTCTTCTTCATGTTTTAACAGCTCTTTTCATACTTCCATACACACACACACATACACTCTCACAAACATAACATACACAAACACAAATAAAAAAGATTTCAAAAATATTTTTCTCAGTCTGAATTAGTACTCTTGTTTAAAAAAAGAAGTCTATATGCACAAGCATGTGGCAGGCATGTGCAGTAGAAAGTTAATAACATCCTCTTGTATTTATGTAATACCTTTGCCCCAAAATGAAGACTTCAAGCCTTTCCATTGTGTGTTAGGATAGCCAAATTTTCATTAGCTGTACTTTCAGGGCCTGGAGGTCCAGTAAAATTTTGACATGCAATATAACTACATACATCTATCCCTCAACCATTGTGTTTATTTCTGCAGTAAATAATGAGTTTTCCCCCTTGATAATTGCAATTCAATACTCAAGTTGTTTATATTGAGAAGGGAGAGAGTGTTTCCTAGTCAGTGTTCACTGAGGGCTAATGTTAAACCCATGATGTACATTTGCCTTGAGTATTAATGTTTTGAGGGGAAAAGTAAGATGTAACCAATGTTTTTTTTAATTTTTATTTATTACTTCAAGTTACATCTCCATAACAGTGCCCTCCCACCACCCCTCCCAGCCCCACCTTCCCTCCCTCTCCTCTTTCTCCCAAAACTCATAATTGGCAACTGATGTAGAATATTCTACTATCCATGTATCTCCATGAGTTTAAAGTTCTATACCTAACTCATTTTCCATCCTAACTTGCATTACCAACTTAAAACCATCTTCTTAGACCTAGAACATCCTTTTAATTCCTAAACAACTTAAAATTTAACTGATAGACTTTATCTAGTCTTTAACCACATCAGAGACCTGAGAAGGATAAATATAGCTGATTGTATAGGAAGTGCAGAGCCAGCAGATTCCAAAACTAAGAAATGACAGAAAACCTCAAGAGATCTGTAGAATTGGACATTTAAAGAAGGTTTCTTAACTTAAGATTTTTGGATATTGAGACATGTCAGCTCCTTAAAGCACCCCCGATTCTACTCTAAGTAGAGGATAAGCATCAAAGAATCTCCAATTTGAAATGGTTGCATTAGTGGCAAGCCTATCACTGGGCAAGAAATATCCCTTGCTTCCACTGTAGACACAATGCTATCTGAAAAGGACAAAACTTGGAAGCAGGTGAGTCCACAGCCTGACTGTGCCAATACAGAGTAGGCATGTCCTTTATAACTCCTGCTTTACAATTAATGTCTGTCAGATATACTGGGCTAAGAGGCTGAAGATTGATGCTCTAAAGAATGGAGTGAAATTGGGGACTGTCCAGGTAACTAATATTTTGAAAGACCATGTAGCAGTCAGTAATTACAAAGTATCAAAAAAATCATTGGCATCACTTTTCTTGATAATCATGTAGAACACGTTTATGCTGTTTAGGATCACCATAGGAAAACAGAAGTGTGTTAGTCTCATCTTTCAATTCAGCATTCATAGCTCCTCATGGAGGTAAGTTAATGTGAATACATTCAGATTGAATACTAAGAAAATTTCCTGGAAACTCACGGTGAGCCAGTCTGGCATACATAACTGTGAACAAGAGATTCTGTCTGTGACACAGTGGAAAGGAAGGACAGCCATCTGACCTCCATGCTTATGTCTGCACTCCACAGTCACAAGCTTGTGCACACAAGAAAGAAGGTGGAGCAGAAGGACAGGGAGGGAGAAACAGAGACAGAGATATGAGAGAGAAAGACAGAACCAAGATGTTTGGAATTATAGCTGCACATAGCAGGTCTAAGTTATCCTAACTTATACTTTAATATGAATTTAAGGGGTGATTAGACCTTGGATATTTAATTACTAGAATTGTGATAAAAACATGTTACAGAAAAGCAATTCTGAAGAGACAGACAAATCCTCAATTCAAAGAGTCCTTGTTTGCAAACTGTTTTAACCTCTGTAATTTTTTTTATTACCTGCATATTTCTCATTTGTTTATCAATGATTGGTATGACTATATTCATTCACTACAAAGTTTCCTCACACTTAGCAAACTTCTTGTTTTAAATACTTTCACCTTAAAAATCAAGCAAAAATAAATAGTGTAGTATAAAGTACCCCAAAGAAATAAAAATATATCAGTACATTACTAAAGAAGAGCCGAATTCTATAGTGTGCTCATTCTTTTTCCTTATTCTATTTATTCCTCAAAATTGGATGCTTTGGTCTCCTGTTTAATTCTACAGTTTGTGTTTGAATCGTCTAAAATCTTCAGGACTGACAAGGAGAGGTATAGAAAGGACAAATGATTCCTATTCCTCATGATTTATCACAGAAAAATGTTTCATAAAGTGTACTACCCCAGAAAACCTACTACATATGAAAATATGTGACTGAACTGAAAACCATAAATAAGGATGAATAATTGAAAATACTATGTTTCCTCTGACAAGTCACTAGTGATAAGTGTCAGAGCCTCCCCGATCAATATATTGGTAACATGTCATTTCTAAATATGATTGTATGATTAAAAGTAATAATGAAATATCTACTTTTTAAAATTTAGCTAAAAAATGCCATCCATCTAGAACAAGAGACTGATATAATTTATTGACTGTCTTTAAGTGAAATTTATCTTTCTGATTTTTCTTTTATAAAATTAATATTTTAAAAAGAAACTATTATAAATAATAATAAAAAGTTCTTGACAATAATCATTCTTAAATAGTGATACTATTTAAATATCACTATATTAAAGGGATGTACGTTAAGCCATATAACCCTAACAACTGTGGCCTAATTACCTTTGTTGTATTTATTATTATAAGAGAAAGAGCCATTTGTTGGACTGAAAGGGGAAACTGTAGGGGGAAATAAGATATACCTTAAACTTAAAAGAAAAAAAAAAAAGGGAAGAGGATGGGGGGTTGAGGGTGGGAGGGTGGGACTGGAGGGGCAATAGGGAGGGGACTGTGATTGAGATGTAACTTGAAGAAATAAAAAATAAAGGAAAAAAAGGAAAAAATAAATATCACTATATTAAATACTGGTATTTTTATTAATTTGTCTTAGTTAGAAATCTTAATGAAGACATATATGAATAGCCTATATTATTTTTATCTAGTTCAAATAGGTTTTATTTTTATTGATTGTGAGTATTGTCATTGTATTATTTTGCTACTACATGTCTTTGCATCTGAAAAATACAGATTTTTTTAGTCATCAATATAATATGTTTATGTGAACTACATACACATGGCTATTGAGCACTGAAATGTAATAAGGCCTTGTGAACAATTAAATGGTTATTTTATTTAATTTTAACTGAATTCTGCTTAAAGCCTAATATCTGAATAGTGTGTAGCTCTTTAGAAATTGGAGCTCTAGTGTATGAATTTTTATATAGCCAGTGTCACTAAAGTGATAATTTAAGCTTTAGAATTGACACGGAGGCTAAAGGAGAGTTAGTTAATCTCCGTCAGAGTAGGCCTTTTTCTATACCGTGGATTAATTGATGCATTTAGAAATAAGTGATGACAAGTTTCCCTTTTATGTGTAAATTTAGAGTGAAGAACTTCGCTGCCTAGGGAGGGTGTTGAGTTTTCTTACTGAGAAAAATTAATAACATGTTTTGAAGATGATTTAAGGGAGTAGGACTGGCAGGTACTGTTTGAGGGGGGAAAATTCATGTAACTCTGCCCATTATTTTGGAATGTAGGATGGTGAGATTTATGGAGATACTCTACCATTTGCCCTTAGAGATGATCCTGTCCCCCAGCAGTTAGAAAAGCCATTTTTCCCCACTCATCTTATGCTCTCCCGATGGGGCACAATTAAACCATGCTTGGGAGAATTTAAAGAACATGTTTTAATTTTCTTTCTGTCTTTGAACAAGTTCTTCCTAGAAAACCAGAATCAGAAGTTGAGGACAGAAATCACAAGGTGCTGTTTCCTAACCATTCTCTGGTTAGGTTCTTTCCTTGTCCCTTCCCTGCTTTCTTCCACACCTGCATTCCCCTATATGGTGGTCAGGGAACTGACTTGATAGTCACATTAAGAACATGCATCTTTTAATTGATGATCTTTTAATTTACCAAGTTCTTAAGTTACCTTATGGTGTTGGAAGTCAGTCACTGCTCAATGAAATGTTCTCAGGAGTTAATGACTAGAATTATGTCTTTTCATTTCTTTTTATTTTATTTTAGTTTAGTTTTTAGATTATCCTGAGCTTCCAGAATAGCAAACTGGATAAATGTTGACTCGGTTATGTTGTATAGATTCCTTAAGTTACAGTGCTTTGCTCTTGGTGTTCCAATATTTTAACGTAAATACAGGAAACAACATAAGTAAAACAATTTCTACATGGGCCGCGGTTTCAAAATCAATAGCACTTCACTTGCCAAGCAGATTCTTTAAACATTAATGAAGAATGGATTAGTTGGTACAATGGAAGAAATTTAAGCCTCTATCAAGAGTAACTCCAGGGCCTTTACAATATTTCTTAGAAACTTTTAAGCTTCTATAACACCGTCTGGCTCTTCATTGTTCCACACTTTCAAATGAAGGACATTTCAATAATTTCAAAGGAAAACCCTACCTTTTCATTAGAGGATACTTTACTCAATACAGTGGAAAATTACAAACATTTCCTTGGATACTTTCTTTCAATAGGGATTATAAGGAAATTAAATTGCACTTTGAGTGAAAGGAAGGTCAATGACACTCTGGCTCCCTGATTTCTTCTGCCATTGTCCTAAAGTCCTTAAACTAGCCCTACAAATGCAATGAAAGTGAACATACTGTAAACAGTCAAGCAATTCTATAAAGAGCCATTCTGCCTGTACAACTTCAACATAGTTTATTAGTGGAAACAAAAATACCCTAAAACTGTGGTATGAGTATAGTGCTCTATTTAAAAAATTTGGACATAATTCATGTATTTCTTAATTTGTTTCTGCCAAAGTCCAGATAACTATGTTTAAAGATTCACATGTGCAGTCTTGTGTATCTCTCTTTCTATCACACACACATACACACACACACACACACACACACACACACACACACACACACACACACTCAAATTCTCTGGATCTTATTTGAAAATAGAGAGGACTTAAATATCACATATATTGAAAGTTATATTATATTGATGAAATAAATCTAAAATTGTCTTGGTTCATTAGTTATGCAATGCTTTTGCTACAGCATAATAGATATACTAAGTAAGAACTCAGGGAGGTACATCTGATTTCTACAACTTTTGACTCACTATAATAGCTTTTACTCTCCTATACTAAAACTATTATAAATGTGTTTATACTGAACATGTACAGTCAATTTTCTTACCTTTACTTATTAAATGATACAATGTAACACATAACATTTACTGTACATTTGTTTTGATAAGTAAACTGAAAATGATTTAAAACTTTCATTAGAATATGTATTGGCTATATTAAAATACTATGCAATCCTCCATAAGGGATTTAAATAATCTTAGCTTTGGTTACCAACAGAGAATGCTAGAATCAGTCCTACATGAATGATTAGTGATGATACCATAATTACATTCAGTTGTACAAACCATGTCTCATAATGATCAAACACTGTATTGACTAGTTCATTCCAGAAAAACAGATCTCATGAGCCTCTAAGCCAACAAGAGGTTTATTTGATGTCAGATGTTTGAAGGAACATCATATTATTAGAAAAAATAAGGCATAGAAAGGAGCATTGGCAGAAGTAACCAGAGCACTGTACACCTTACCATGTCTTGCCAACCCATTGTGGTCAATGTCCCATCCTTTCCATAACAGGGTTGTTGAACTGAGCAGGAATGGCCAATCTCAGTAATCAACATAATACTGGCAAGTATTATCTTTATATTGGAACAGATTAGAGGTAAACACCAATTACAATGAAATGCTCGAATACACTAATAATCCATGTTCACATAAATAAACACATTTTTACTTCCTTTGCAATATATGTGAAACACCAAATAATTTTAAACCAATTGGAATTATCTGCAAAGGCTATCAACTAAAAATTAAATTAAATCTCTCCTATTTTTAGTAGAAACAAAAAAATGGAGAAAAAATGAATTCAAATTTTCCAATAAGTATTATCATCTACTTAATTCTCAAAATATTTCCCAAAATTTTAAAATAATGATTAAGCCTATTAGTGATTTTTTTTTGTTTTTTTTTTTTTTGGTTTTTCAAGACAGGGTTTCTCTGTGTAGCCCTGGCTGTCCTGGACTCACTTTGTAGACCAGGCTGGCCTCGAACTCACAGAGATCCACCTGCCTCTGCTTTCTGAGTGCTGGGATTAAAGGCGTGCACCACCACGCCCAGCTCCTATTTGTGCTTTTATTTAAAGATACCATGTTTGTCATCAGAACTTTGTCATCAGAAAAAAGTGCAAAATTCTAAACCTTTTCATCATAATAATAGTGCTGATAATATAATATCTTTTATATATTAATTTTTAAACATATTTTAAACCTTCCAGGTATAAATTTATTCCAATTATAAAATATATGTCATAAATTACATATTATATAAGATGATTATTATAATGCCCTGTCAAAGAGCAACCTTGCTGTCTATTCTGTAGACACATTCTAAGATCAACTAACTTAAAGAGTGCTGCATATGGTAAGGTGTGCATTTGGAAATGGATCAAAGTATTTTTGCATTAATTAAAGACAACGCAACTATCGTGTGTCTTAAAATAACAATAAGTAATGTAAAAGCAAAGAGCCTTCTGGAAAATACAAAATTACATTCAAAAGAAAGACATCTAGTATAGTAGAAAAGAAATAGCAACTTTTTTGTCTTGTCACTTAAAGACAAATTTTATTTTAAAGTAACTCAAGTAGATAGAACACATCTGTGAACACATCTGTATCACACTCAATTTATATGTAAATATTGCTACTATACTCATTTTTATTTTGTGTATTTTTCTTCTCACAGTCCAAAATAATTTCTGACCAGTAATACATATTTTATTGGTTTTAATTTAGAATTATTTGCAACTAAGACAAACAAAAGGAGATAAAATCTTTGGCAACTGTTAAACTAAAATATTGTATAGCCCACACACAGAATACAATATAATATAATAATACCACCTTCACACATTTACAAACAATACTGTGGTGGTAAAGTCATTAATTTTTTCAGATTGTTAAAATGAGCATTGACAAATGTAATTTCCATTCACAAAAAATTGTTAATACTATCAAACTATTAGTGTCATAATTTATTCTAGACTTGTCTGATAATCTCAGGAGGCATTTCATTGTAAGAAAATCTAGCTTTCAGAGAATAATACATTTTAATATCTTACATAATATTATTGCATAATAATATCTTGAAAAGTTAAGTGTGGTCATGTGAGTGACAGCTTTCTTTCTCATTAAGCAATCTATGCCTAACAACACTTATACATAATTTCAATAACAGAATTATATCAACATCAATGGTTTCCACAATTTTTAATCATAGCATTCTTCTCTTTCTAAAATAGAGTCTCATAATTAAATTTCGAGTTGTTTAGGAATCAAGAGAGTGTTCTGGATATAAGAAGATGTTTTTAAAATTGTGATGCAAGTTAGTATGAAAGCTGAGTTAGATATAGAACTTTAAACTCATGGAGATGGTTCGATAGTAGAATGTTAAAGTCAGGTGCCAAATACATATGGACTGGACATTGGGAATGTATGCTATGCCATATAACTCTCATAATTGTGGCCTAATTACCTCTGTTGTTTTGTATTGTATTTATTATTATAAGAGAAAGAGCCATTTGTTGGACTGAAAGGGGAAAAAGATATACCTTAAACTTAAAAAAAAAAAAGGAAGGGGATGGGTGGGTGGAGGAGGAAGAGGGTGGGAGGATGGGACTGGACATGGGAGTAGGGAGGGGATTGTGATTGAGATGTAACTTGAAGAAATAAAAAATAAAGTAAAAAAAAAAAAGAAAAAAATAGACAGTACATATACCTCATGAGTATATGGTTTAAGGTATATATTTCTGGTAGGAGGTTATTGTGGAATGGACCTAGAAAGACAATCTCAACTTATGGTCTCCATAAACATCCATGAATGAGCACACAGAATACTCTCAAACCCACATATTAAAAAACAAAAAAAAAACCCATGTTTCAAATAACTATAAAATTTTATCCGTGGAACATTTTATTTCATGGTATTCATATATAATAAAATCAATTCGCTATGTTTTTCCTTCAACTAACTTTATAAAACTAATTAACAGTATTTATTATTAATTTTGTTTTTGTTCTGTAGAGTTGCCTTAATTCAGACTTGAAAGATGTGCTAGAGTTGTCTTGAACAACTCAACAATTTGTAAATGTGAAAACAAAGTATATATTTGCATGGATTTTTAAAACTACATTACAATCTCTCTCTCTCCATATATAGATATTCCAATAGTCTACAATTGTAACATTATATATATATGTATATATATATATATGTATATATATGTATATGTATATATATATATATATAATGTTACAATTGTAGACTATTGGCTACTGTGTGTCAAATAAACCATGGCAAGATTGAGACCCAATATAATTCTGAGTACTTCCTCTAAAAGTTTCACCTATGCCTGTTACATAAAGAAGACAATTACATTCTTGCAATGCCATATCCAGTTTTGTTTAACTAACACATCATGTTGGCTTCTCAATCTATCCCTACTTTTAGAATAAAAAAGAAAACAGATAAGTTTTAGCTAACTAATGTTGGCTATGCTGTAAGCATACACCACTTACTGACTTGGGTGGATCATAAAATTACTCACACAGTATTCAGTTTTTTTTTTCAAAGTAGGGAACTGACATTCCTTTGTACTCTCTTGCCATTATCAGGTATTTCAAGTCTAAGAGAGTGCTACACATGGATTTGCTGAATAAAACATCTGATCATCTGTCTTTTATACACAGGGCCCTTAAGAAAGTTATTTGGTGGAAAATGCCCTAAATGAATTCAGGAACTCCAGTACGAAGGAAAGATGTGATCAAGAAACGAAACCATGCTTCAATGACTTTTCTAAAGCTTCCTAGGTTTTTCCATTTATGTGCCATATAAGATTTTACTACAATATTCAAAATTAAACCACATTAAAGCAATCAAAGTCCTCTCAGACTTAACTCTGTAATAACGATGATTGAGGCTTAAAGGTACATCTGGTTTTCATTAAGACTAGGCCCTTGATATTATTTAAAATAAAATTTAAAAAAACTTAAAATTTGTTTGCATTTTAGAATATTAATACAGGAAGTGATCAGGTGGGAGGACTTCACATTAAAAATGGCTGTAGGATTTTTCTTCCTTTTTAATTGTGACCCTTTGAACATAACAATGTGAAAAACAAGTTTGACAAAGTTGTTTATATGAATTCAATATCCTCAAATTTGTTTCCCATGTGCCAGCACATTTCTTCTTTATTTTGCTCCTAGCTCTTCAGGAAACTAAATTATATTTAAAGCCTTTCTCCCAACCTACAACCCAATCCCTTCCTCTTCATTCACTCAAAGCATTTCATTTTCCAATTTTCAGTTATTCCATGAAAGCAGTTTATGCCTATTACTTCACAGATTTAGAATCTAGATCCTACAATGTAGTAGACATCCATCCTTCTTTCCTGAGAAGTATACATAAAACAGAAATTCCAAACTAAAGGTAGTCAAGAAACCACATAGTGCACCACAGTGATCACCTTTGCTTTAGTGTAAAATCAATCAGGAAATTGAGGAGACTTTTGTTGAGATTTTACTGGATGCCCTTGATTAGAGATAATCAATTGACATATTTACCTTCCTAGTCAGTAGTCATAGTATGACCATGAGGTTTTATTATAAGATTTTACTCTATTGCATGATTGAGAATACAGCATCAAATGCAATAAAGACTGTATATGTTCTCAAGATTACTGGTTTCACAAAGCATGCATGTTTAAATGAGTTAGTCTCAGGCAGAGAATCAGAATAATGAAAAATTTTGGGTCTTGTTTAGTCATTTGGATTAAATTTTTAAAAGTGAGTTGCAATATATCAAAGACACTTTATCGTTTTCCCAATATTTGTTTTATTCCATTCATTTCACAAGCCATTTTTTTTTCATTCCTGATATTCTCCATTCTTTATTTAGAAAATCATACATGGCTATGTGATATTATTTACAAGACAAATGCAGTTTCTCTTCCTCTTCTGAAGATCCTTCCAACATTTTTTATTTCTTGTGGAGATGTTCTCTCCTAAAGGTCTCTACACACATTTCGTCCTGCCCTCTGTCCCTAAACCAAACTACCAGCTTCCTGTCTCTCACTTATAATGTAAATGTGGACTTGTGAACTTTCTTTCATCTAGTGGGTACTGTAATGGCTCCTGTCTGGGCAGATACACCTATCAAGTGAATAGCTGATCAAGTATATTGAGTGAGAGAAAGTCTGAACAAAGCTTCTTTTTCTTTTATGACATAGTGGGAAGCTTACTAAAACAGAGGCACTTTCCACTTATTTATAATTTGCTACAAAACTCCCAAAATGAACCAATGATAATCTTTATGTATTAACACTCTAAGATATAAAAGAGGAATTCCTATATAGAATAAGATAGAAATCTATGCCAAAACTGAGAGGAAACTGGCATAAACTTAAGTCAGTTCCTACTTAGAATTGCTACCAGATCTATACATTTATTTTCTCTTCATGCACAAACATGCTAAAATATGTAGGAGGATGAAATTCCTATCGCTTTTTTAGAATTATATGTTTAGATAACATCTTGATCTTTCAACAAGTCAGTTTCTGATACAATATTTACTTAATTCTTGAACAGTATATGAACATGTTCTCTGTCTCTCGTTGAGAGTTTTCTATAAAGACTATGAGCAAACTTCTGTTACATTTCATCTAACTACTTTGCTGAACATTTTAAATAGGAAGTGTATGTATTTGTCTAATAAGTTGTTAAGTACCTTGGCAAAAACTAGAAAATGAAGTCACTCAAAATATTTTAAAATATATAAACATTACAAAGTTTAAATTGCAAAAAATACACTGAGAAACTTCATTGACTTAAATTATCATTTTATTATACTATTTGTCATAATATTCAATTAGATTTCCTCATTTCAAAAATAGATAATTTCTATATGTATATTAACATTTCTCAACTTTTACATTTGATATCTACTTAAAATTTTGAAAAATCAAAAACTGTCATCATAGGACATGAATATTAATTACATATTTTGCTGTCTTATTTCCTTGAAAGTAGTGAGGCTTGAACATGGTACCTAGTGGTCTTCTGCTCAACTACATTTTCTAGAAGTTTTTGTTTGTTTTTATTTTTGCACATTCAATTCAAGGATGAATTAATTCTTCCCACTCTGAAGATAAATCAAGATTTAGAGAATTTCTGCAGCAGGAAATGTGCAAATTTGGCAATGGGGAAAGAATTACAGCAATCAGATTTTTTTCTTTTTTGCCTTGGGCTGGGAATCATTTTTAAATGCTTTTGGTTTCCTCCCTCAAATTGCAATCATTTAAAACAGATATGAATTTAATGAATTATGTACCTTTCTAAGTAATAGAACTAGTATTCAGTGCTGTCATATACAGATTAAATAATTGACTTATAAGATATAAGGTATCTCTTTGAATTTTTGAGAGGAAAATATTCATTTAAGTCATGTATTGTGGCAGAAACTAGTTTTTCTTCAGAAATACATTTTAGAAAATAAAAATTTAAAAACATCTTTTTAGATCCAGAACACCCTCTTGATTCCTAAACAACTCAAAATTTAACTATGAGACTCTAGCTATCTATTCTTCAACCACCTCAGAGATCTGAGAGGGATAAATATATATGATTATATAGGAAGTGCTGGATCTAAGAAGATGTTTTTAAAATTGTGAGGCAAGTTAGTATGAAAGCTGAGTTAGATATAGAACTTTAAACTCATGAAGATGGTTAGATAGTAGAATGTTAAAGTCAGGTGCCAACTACATATGGACTGGACATGGGAATGTATGCTAAGCCATATAACTCTCATAATTTATTTCTGTTGTTTTTTATTGTATTTATTGTTTTAAGAGAAAGGACCATTTGTTGGACTGAAAGGGAGAGCTGTTGGGGGAAAAAGATATACCTTAAACTAAAAAAAAAAAAAAGGGTAGCGGATGGGGGGTTGAGGGGGAGGAGGGTGGAAGGGTGGGACTGGAGGGGGGAGTAGGGAGGGGATTGTGATTGAGATGTAACTTGAAGAAATAAAAAAATAAATTAAAAAAAAGAAAATAAAAATTTAGCTTAAAGTTCATAGGTGTGTTGCAGAAATCAGAAAGAAAGGAACTGGAAATTGTGTGACATTCTGTAAATAAAGTGAAAGAAGAGGTTACGGGTTTTTTCTTTCTCATACACAAATCACTATCTTGCATATGTATTGTCATCACTTCTTTATCATGCTTACAGGGAACTTTCTCCTGACAGTTGAATATACCAAGAAAATGTCAGTTTGGATGTTAAATGCCCCCTATAGCCTCAGGCATTTCAAAACCTTGACAAGACCTGGTAGTGGTGACTGAGAAAATCATGGAACCTTGGTGTTGGGGTGGAGCTCCCTAGAAAAACTGCGTCACTGTCAGGTTGATTTTGAAATTTGTAGACCAACTCACTTCTTGTCCCATGTCGTGTTTTCATTTCACCCCTATATGAACAACTTCTCATTACAACAGACAAAGTTGTCTTCACCTGACTTTAGCAAACATTATGAACTTTTTCTACCTAAACTGCACATTGAAATAAACCCTTACTGCATAAGTTGTATTCATCAGTATTATTCTGAAAGAAGTTACAACACAGAAACATGGATAAAGAATTGCTTATTACAAATTAGGAATAACTATCTTTAAGTTAAATCAAAGTGATCCACAGCTAAAAAAATATACCTTTTAAATTAAAAATTAACACACTAAACACATGTTATTTCTCTTCATAATGAACATAATAATATTAGAATCAAATTAGATGCATACCTAACCTAACTTCTGCCACATAGAAAAATCTTGTAACATAACATAATTTTATCAGTTGTCATCAGCAGAAGCAGTAGTGATAATAATAATACATACTAGATTATTTAAAGTATGTTGTTTTATTATTGAATTCAAAAGTTTAAGAACTGTTTTATGCTTAGCATAAAGATTATGCACTCATAAATCAGTAATAATAATATTTAAGTTGTTTTGATAATTGTAGAAAAATAACATGACCGCCTCTTTCCTTCACATTTTCCTTCTGTAAATGATATCAATGACTAAATGAAGAAGTGTTAAACACTGAGTTGCTTAAATATTTGCTATCTAAGGTGTTTGACTCACACTACAAATCTTCTGGCAGGCTTCAATGAGAGACTGTTCAAATAAGTCAGGAAACTCAGAACTTCCTTGGCAGTAATTATGTATAGTCTGAGAGAATTTGTGATTACATTGGTCTAAGAAGATCTGTCTAACAATACTACTTTCCAGGTTGTGCCTACCCAATTATTTGAATTTACTCAAAGCAAAAGAACAATAAAATAGAAACAGATTCCCTGATAATCTCACTCTCTCTCTAGCAGAAGGGCCCCTCCTTTGACTGTGTTGTATAAACTCTAAGTGTCTAATCTCTGTGACTTCTTGAAGAATATTTACTCATTCCAGTAACTGCAAATAGTATCTGGGAGACTGCTCTGTCGTACATTTGGTAGCAGTGTATTTTCAGAGAATAGCACATATTTTCTGTATTATAGAGTCAAAAACAATTTTCAGACTGAATTAACTTTTATCTCATGAGATATGTAACTTTATATTGGATCAATTAAGGCTGTAATTTGCTGAAGCCCAGGGTTCCAATAAAATGCTTTGTTAAGGTGAGAGTCTTCATTTTCACTTACCTGAGGAATCCAAGCATTTTCTTGTCTTTTGATGGGTGATAATGACCTTAATTTAAATCATGGAGAATCCACTCAAAAAATTGTATTTAGAATGAAGACAAAATGAGATTGTAATTGTGCTAATATTTCGATCCTTTTGAGCATTAACCTGAGATAGGAACAGTGAAGAGTTAATAGCAATGTGTAGGCCATAAGATAGGAAGGTAAGAGAGACACTTGAAACAAGACCATTCTATTTTTCTGTAAGGGTGACAGAAATACAATAGTGCATGGTTTGAAAGAAGATGGTTATAGTAAATACTGTGGAAAAGATGATTATACCAAAAACATTGAAAAAGATGATTATAACAAAAAACAATGAAAATGTGACAAACATATCCCTTATTGATATAAAAGTGTATTTGTGCATGTGTGTGTCCATCTGCATGTGTGAGTGTGTGTGTGTGTGTGTGTGTATGTATGTGTGTTTGTGTGTGGCTGTCGTGTATTGGATTAGGAATGAATATATTAAATATTTATATTTGTTATTTTTGTTGTTGAAAATAGAATTTTTTATACATAATATATTCTATTTTAGTTTACCCTCTCTTCTCCTAAATCCTCCTTCTTTCCCCTCCCCTTTTGATCTACCCCTTTGATTATATAGTATAATATAATACAATATAATATAATAAATATATAATATAATATAGTATAGTATAATATAATACAATACAATACTATACTATATAATTAATATAATATAAAACAAAAACACGAGATCAGCATCATACAAAACAAACAGAAAGAAAAGAACACAAGAGAAGGCATAGTAGAGATTTGCAATTTCATATACTCAGGAACACAATAAAACACCAAACTGGAAGCCATAATATGTACACAGAGGACTTGTTGCAGACCCATGCATATTGCCTCAGTCTCTGTGAATTCATGCAAGCTTTCATCCTGTTGATTCAGGGACTCTCTTGTCTTGATATTCTAGATCCCCTCTGGATCTACACTCTTTCTTTTTCCTCTTCTGCAGGGTTCCCTGACCCTGAGGTGAGAAATTTGAAAAACACATGTCCTTATGTGTAGAAGTAATTAATTAAATTTTTACTAGTATTTAGATTATCATTAATTGGCTGGCTATTAATCCTTAACCAGCCATTATAAATGAATACACAGACACCACATGGATTTTAATAAGCCTTGGCCTGAATTGACCAATCTTGGCCCACCTAAGCTAGCTCTTAATTCTATTACCCAAATATGACCCTGTATATACATACGTCCCCTTAGACTGCTATTCTCCACACTGCCAATGTTCACTGCCATGTGAAATGAGGTTCTTTTTTCTAACCCATGGTGTGTATTGTCCTTCTTTCTGCTCCTGGCTGGAATGAACTAATCCTCTGTGTAAAGTACAAGGTTCTTCTTCTAATCTCAGGAAGTCCTGTCTTCCTATACTCTTTCTGCCCAGCTAATTGGCCATCAGTGACTTTTATTAACAAATCAAGAGAAAGCCTCAGAAGGGGTGGTAACCAGATAAGAGCATTAAATTCAGCCTATCAGAAGCAACATTATTAGCCCCAACACTTATGTTGAGAATTCCAAGGTCTCTAACTCTGCATAATATAATATCTGGCTGTGGATCTCTGTATTTGTCCCTACCTGCCGCAAGAAGACGCTTTTCTGATGATCTTTGCACAAGGCAGATTTCTAGGGGGAATATAACAGAATGTCACTGGGAGTCATGTTATTGCTATATTTATTATATTTATTTTATAAAGGGAGTATTTGGTTTTAACCTAGGTCACTGGATTGTTCATATTGTCTCAGATTTCCTGGATGTGGCCAGGAACTTTTTAGCTTTAACATTTTTTTTTTGACTGAGGTATGCAATTTTTCTATCATATCTTCAATTCTAAAATTCTATCTTCCATCTTTTCTATTTTGTTGTTGAAGTTCCTGTGGAGTTTCTAATTTTTTTTTTTTTATTGTCAGATTTCCCTCAGTTTGGGTTTTCTGTATTGACTCTATTTCTACTTCTGGGTTTGAGCTCTTGTATTCATTTTCTTCCTCTGTGTTTCAAAGTTTTCTATAAGGACTTTCCTTATTTACTCTTCAAGGATCTCTGTAACATTCATGAAAGCCTTTTTAAGGTCTTTTTCTTGTGCTTGTAATATTCAAGGCCTACTTGTGCTGTGGTTCTAGAGCTCTAATGGAGACATATTATCCTGGGATTTTTTGTTGTTGTTTTTGTTTGTTTGTTTGTTCATTTGTTTGTTTTATTATCTTGGTTGTTATAGATTGTGTTTTCACAATGGCATCTAGGCATCTAGGTTTGGGAAGATTGTAATTCTAGACTCTGATATACAATCTTGTCTATTTGGGTAGTGTTCTCTCCTTGGTTTCTGTTGCCTGGTTCTTAGGATAATGTGGTGGCTATGTGTTGCCTGGTAGAGAATTCTGCTGAAATCCTGATATGAGTGACCACAGGGAGTTCGTAGTAAAATGTGTTCCTAGGTACTGGGAGATGACACTTTGAATGAGGATGGGCTGGGAGGGGGAGGGTCTGAGAGGAAGGTAATCAAGGTTTTCTGGAGGATCTGTTTAGCACCCTTGGAATGACGGGGAAATCACATAGAGAGTCCACGGCATGGAGTCTCCTACAAATCTGAGGATGATACTGGGGGATTGGATTTGGAGAAGAGAGTTGAGAGAGTAAAGATCTGCAGCTTGCCTATCTGCATTGCTGACTTACTTGCTTCTGTTTAGCTTGCCTGGTAGGTTCCCAGGGAAGGCCTGCTGGTGTTGGAGACTGACATAATGTGATGCTACTGGGGAAGGAGATGGTGGGACTCAGACCCTAGACCTGGAAAAAGCCACTGAGCCTCCAGGTTCTCCCAGCAAGCTTCAGTCACAACCTGTTACAGAGTATGCTGGTGGCTCACCCAGTTCTCTGTGTTGAACTCCTCTCTCCTGGAAGCTCTTTCCTATATAAAGCAGACATTTTTGGTTTCTCCCCACCCCTCCCCCCTCTTAAAGGCTCATTGTCAAATAGCAGTGACTAGAATGAATTTGGAAGCAAAGGACTTAGCTCTCCATTTGATCCTAACTTTACCTAGGAGATTTCCTGGATGCAAGGCTGTTGTTTTCTGCTTTCATTTCCTTCTTCATCTAACAGCTTAAGTCAGCCAGTGCAGAACTTTACTTTTTTCTTCCATGTTTCCAGGAAACACATTTCCTGAGCTTTACATTAATCCATATCTATAAGAAGGTAGATTTTTGTCCTTTTTGGACAGCAGTCTGTCTGCAGTTGGTGCAAGGGGTTTTTTCATGCCAAGAGATAGGCTTGCTACTAATTCAACCATCTTACAGTGGAGGTTCTTCGATGCTTATCTTCTACTTGGAGTAGAATAGGGGGTGCTGTCAGGAGCTGATATGTCTCGATATGAAAAAAAAAGAAAATCTTAATTTAAGATAACATCTTTGAATGCCATATTCTGCAGATCTCTTGGGGTTTTTGAAGATGCCCTATTCATCTCTTGTATTTAGATAAGCAAATGTTGCTTGTCTCTTAGCAACTTGATTACTGGGTAGTTTAGAGAATATCTGTGATAGACTGTCATAGTAGCTAACAAAGTGACATGTTTGCATGACTAGGAGTTTGTTTTACTTAACTATCCTAGACCGTTTTAGACGGTTGGTATCAAGAGGCCAGAGCTTCACATTTTATTTTTAAGTATCTCTAGGTATGATACCATTAGGAAGCATTAAAACTTGGTAGCAGGGAAGTCGACAGCCTAACTCTGCCAAGACAGGGTAGGTAAGTCCTTCATAATCCCGGCTCTACAACAAATGTCTGTCAGAAAAACAGGACCCAAAGGCTGAAGACTGATGCAGGAATGTATGGAGAGAAAATAGGAACTGTCCAGGCAGTCATTGGTATGTCCTTTCTTAGTTTTGGAAGCTGCAGGCCCTGCACTTCCTATATAAGCAGATATATTTATCCCTCTCAGGTCTCTGAGGTGGTTGAAGAATAGACAGCTAGAGTCTCATTGTTAAATTTTGAGTTGTTTAGGAATCAAGAGGGTGTTATAGATCTAAGAAGATACTCTTAAAAGTGTGTTGCAAGTTAGTATGAATGTTGAGTCAGATATAGACCTTTAAACTCATGGAGATGGTTAAATAATAGAATGTTAAAGTCAGGGGCCAAATATGTATAAACTGGACATTGGGAAGGTATATGGGGCTATTTAACTCTCACAAACGTGGCATATTTATATCTGTTGTTTTGTATAATACTTACTGCTATAAGAGAAGGAACCATCTGTTGGACTGAAAGGGGAAATTTCTGGGGGGAAGAGGGTGGAAGGGCGGGATAGGAAGGGGGGATAGGGAGGGGTTTGTGACTGAGATGTAACTTGAAGAAAAAAAAAAGTATTAAAAAAAAAAGAAGGTAGATTTTTTAAATAAATACCTAACACATAGTTGTTACTCTGTGCTATAAACCCATAAACCCAAAAGACCAGAACTATACATAGACATTTTCTGTATATCAGATATCCATGACACATGAATTTTTGAAGAGGTAAAATGTCAATGCATCAAAGTTAGACTTCATACTCGTTAAAATTTATGCGAAGATAAAGTCTCCCAAAGATGTTTTGTTGCTCTTGAAATATTAGGGAAAAATTATGTATGTTGGAAATGCCTGTTATATGGGGCATCTTCAAAGGCATATCAATGAACAACAGGTATGCATTCATGTATATACAAATTCCAGTAAAATTACCTAATAGATTTTTAAATAAGAATATTAGAGATGTAATGCCTAAAGAATCATTGATCCTTAATATCAGTCACCAGTAAGTTCTGACTGTTTCCTAATCTAGCTGTTATTGTCAAAACTGCTCAAAAATTTGTGTTTGCCAATGATTGCAGTTGCTTTCTTCTGAATATTTCCAATGGCAGTAAAACTTTCACATAAAATCGGTTCTGTCCCTGTGAGTATAGATATAATCTAAGTGGGTGTGAAATTTGGCAAGATGCCTTTCTGCTTAGTCTCCCCTAAAGAGCTTACTGCAGGCAGCAGAAGTACCTCATTAAAAAGCTTTCTCAGCTGCAAGATAGGCCCATGGCATGAATCACTAACTTCTTCTCCAGATAAGCCTTACTTGACAAACTGGTGAAAAGTTAAATCACCGTATGCTTTACATTTGCAGTGGGAATACTCTGGAATGTGAGGACAAGTTCTTTTAGATTTGGACCATCAAATCATCAATCACAAATTAGATAAATGATGCATTTACGTTAGGCATGTCCACAAAAAGGTCAGCTCACATTATCAATCTTCTCTGTGAGAGCACAAGTGAATGATGGTTTCTCCTGGCCCTATTCAGATACCAATGTTTCCCCTATGTTCATCTAATCAAAATGCCCTCTCTTGGAGGCTGAGGAGATGGTTCAGGCAAAATGCTTGCTGTGCAAGCATGAAGACCTGATCTCGATCTCCTGAACTCAAGAGAATTCACTGAGCATAGTGAAGCATGCTTGCAATTAGAAAGAAACAGGTAGATCCTATGGGCAAACCAGTCAGCAAGCCTGAAATACTCAGAAAATTGCATTGAGAGAATCTGTAACCAAAATCAATTTGAATGGTATCATAAGGTATGATAAGTGGGGCATTGACCTCTGGCCTCCACACATAGCCATTCACATGTATATATACCCAAATATGTCTGCTCATACATCTTCATTGCTGGTGGATTCACAACAGTAGCTAGGTAAACAGTATAGATGCCCATCAACTGATTAATGGATGGAGAAAATGTAGTGTATGTAAGCAATGGAAAATTGTTCACACATTAAGAAAATAGAGAGATATTGGGGACTGTCCTGGCAGCCAGTTTTCTGTTATTTCTTAGTTTTGGAAGCTTCTTGCTCTACACTTTCTGTTTATTCACATATGTTTATGCTTCCTAGGTCTCTGATGTGGTTGAAGACTAGACAGTTATAGTCTTACAGTTAAGGTTTAAGTTTTTTGAGAATACAAAGAATGTTCTAGGTTTAACAAGATGTTTTTAAGTTAGTAATGCAAGTTAGGATAGAAACTGAGCTAGGTACAGACCTTTAAACTCATTGAAATACATAGATAATAGAATTTTATTATCAATGGCCAAATACGTATGGACTGGACATTGGGAATCTATGTTAGACCTTATAATTTTCAAAATTTTTACTTAATTTTTCTTATTGTTTTGTATTGACTTTGTTGTTATAAGAAAAAACCTGTTATTAGATTAAAAGGTGGATCTGTTGGGGGGAAATACACCTTAAATTTAAAAAAAAAAGTGGAAAGGAGGGAGAGGTGGAAGAGGGTAGTACAGTGGGAACGGAAGGAATAGGAGGAAGTGGAAAGTGATTGTGTAACTTGAAGAAATAAATCAATGTTGGGGGGGGAAGATCAGTTAATTTTTTTAAAGGAAAATTGAAATTGTGAAATTTTCAGGTAATTATATGAAACTGGTCAAAATTACTCTGAGTCTATTCTGCTCATTTAATCAGAGAAGGACAAACGTCATGAGCTTTCTATCATATGTGGAGGTTAGCTTTGAATTTTCAGATATGTGTATTCCATTTGGAATACTCATAGAGGTCAGATAAATTAAACTAGACCAACGTGCTATAAAGGCTTAAACAGGAATGCTTGAATGTGAAGTAGTATGATGGGGTGATAGATGGGAGTACAGAATAGAAGAAGAACTGTGAAGGAGCATTCTAAAAGACATTTTGAAAAATCCATCTTGAAACCTACTACAACAGGAATATCCTAAAATATGTACATGGATACATATAAAATAGTTCACTCAGGTGCTCTATAAATGGACATCAATGCCCATATATATTAAACACTGCTGAATTTTTTTAAAAAGTCTAATGCTATTAATGTGTTATGTGTTTTGGAGTTGTGGGCAAGTATGAGGGCTAATCTTGCTTATGGATTTGGCAGTATATAAAATCAATGAAAATAATATAATATGGGAAAACATGATAGATATTTGGTTGATTGGATCATTTGAAATGGGAAGGCCCACCCTCAATCTGGGGCACCACTTTTGATGGCAACACATAAGTGGAAAAAGGAACCTTCTATTCCTATCTACTTGCCCACATTCTCATTGGCAAATTTGTCTTGCTATTGAGACATTCCTTTGCTGGTATTAGAAGCTACTTCTTCAGGATGCCAGCATAGACTGAAGATTAGTTGAGATACAGGCCTCAAGGACTGAAAAACTACCAGATTGTTGGCCTTTCCATTGGAAGGCATCCATTGTTAAACTATCCAAACCAAAGCCTATAAACTAGTCTAATGAGCATCATAGTCAGTTCTATTTTTCTGGAGAATTCCGAATAATACATGCTCTGACTAATATTCTGAAAGGTACAACAATCACACTGGCAAAGCTGATACAATAATGTCAAGAAAGCCATGGGAACAACAACTCACTTTGGAAGTGGGTTTACACCTGACTCCATAAATTGAAACTGATGTCTCCCACAGATATCTAAGTCAAGAATCTCTAGAGGGTCAGACAGTTTATAGGCTCTAAGGCAGAATATAGCATCACTACGTTGATAAATAGGCACAATATTAAACTGGCTTCTAATGACCTGTCCTTATACCCACAGATAAATATATAGATCAAACCTCATCAGGTCTTTTTTCAATTGATAGCATTTAACATAAAAACACAACTGGTCAATGTGCAGAGAATAGGAGACTGCAGTATATTCTGTTAAAAATGAAATTCTTCTTCTCAATGCTCAGTGATCCTTGTATAAGAAGGGGAAAAAAGTTTGTAGAAGCCAGAGGCAGCGGGTAGCTACAAGAAAAAAATATTTTCTAACCCAGCAAGGCAATTGCTCATGTGAGCTCATAGCAGTTGATACAGCATGCCCAAGACCTGCACACTCACAAGCCAGACAAGATTCCAGCATGGAGAAGTGATAGGGACACAAAGTCTCATCCTTAGCTCAGGAACTATTGGCAATTGATAACTTCTGGGAGAAGGGGAGTCAGTTTTCATTGAGGGCATGGCTCCTGGTAGGCTGATCAACCTCAAGTGAGGACCATATATCCAAGTTTATATGGACAGTTTAAATATCATTCATGAGTTTAAGAAAAGGAATCAAAATTGAGCAGGTATAGGAAGGTGATGGATCTGGAAGGAGTATGGGAAGGAGGGTGAATATCATCAAAACCATTGCATTTTCTAAAATGCATATAATAAAGAACATGATTTATTTTGATATATAGACAAATCAAATGAGATAGTATCCAAAGGAATTCATGAGGTTTTACACATAACTGGAAAGCCTTAATAAACTGCAAGAGAACAAATGCCAGTCTTTCAAGTCATAATTTCAAAAATGACAAATAGTTGTTTAACTCAAACTTTGTATTATGTGATAGTGAACAGAAAAGGCAAGGTCTTTCTTGTCTCTTTGACCTTCACATTTCAATGGTAATATATCTAATATTAATACTGTTTTTGGTACATCAAACTTGAATGAGTATTATTTAATGATTTTTAAGAGAGACTAAGTAGGACATTAATTGAGGGTCATTGTAATCACTCAATAACTCCTCTTTGTATATTTCTAGGAACGTATATTACTCCTTCAGCTACTACTGAGTATATATATATATATATATATATATATATATATATATATATACCCTCTTCTCTTTCAACCCTCCAAACTATCCCATCTTGGTGTGTATTCATAATTAGCAAACTTACATACTTCACCTTCACCATTTACTTTCTTAGTTTTAGAGTCATATCAGAGTTTTTACAGATATTGACAGAAAAAAAATATGTTTTTAGATTCTACCTAAAAGCATACAGCATAGTTTTGAATTTATCATATAACCCATAATCTGTCTCTGACCTCATTGGTTTTGGTTTGTTTTTCTTAATACAAGCCAGAGTATCTAAGAATGGATTCACAGCTGATTAAAAAAAAACCCTTCATAAGACTGAAGTGTAAATTAGTCTGTGTTGCATTTTCTTGATGAATTTTTGATTTGGTGAGGCCTAGTCCATTGTGTATAGTATCTTCCTGGACAGGTAATTCTGGGGTATTTGATAAGAAAGGTTGAGCAAGCCAAAAACAAAAACAACAAAACCCACAAAACAAAAATCAAACAAACAAACAATAAAAATTCAGTAAATACCTTCTACCATGGTCTCTGTTTCAGTTTCTTCTTCCATGTCCTGGCAAAAGTTACTACTTTTGCTTCCCCCACTGTACTGTGACCTAGGATATGTAAACAAAATCAACCCTTTCCTCTCTAAGTTACTTTTGGTCATGGTGTTTTGTATAACACTAGAAACCTCAACTAAGACAGCTTTCCTTTTCTCACATGTAGGTTCTGTTTCCACACCCAAATATGTTCCTTACTTGTATTGATGAGTGTGCGAGATCAGCTTCACTCACATTGCATCCCCTTATCCTAACAGGAGAAAAGATTTTGTAGAACTCACTTTTCGTTCACATTGACATCACAGAGGTGCCATTCCAAGAACACGATGCAGAGATTCATGGACATTTTTATTTTAATCTACTAGACACTACATCAGAGACTTCAGGAGATACATGCACTTTTATGTCCTGGCAACGACTTTTATTATTGGGACTTTATTATAAAATATAAATTTTGTATATTATTTTATCTACAAATTTTACACAGTAGGAATCGATTAAACACAGGGTTTGCAAAATAATTCCTTATAACATCTTTGATTTTAGTTCACCATGTTCTCTACTAAATGTTTCTTACTAGACCAAATTTGTCAAAACAAAATATATTCATTCTCAATAAGATTTAAACATTAATAGGAATGAATTCACGTGAGTAATACAGATAAGGCTGTGTTGGGGGCATTGTCGTGATTCTGCTACTTGCATTGAATAATATCTTTAATTTCATGCTTGTTGCTGAATCTCCCCAATTAAAATGTATTTTTAATCTTTAGCTTACTATAGATGCAGTAATCATGTAAATATGTATTATACTATCTCTAACTAACTTAAAAAGGGAGAATAGAATCACTAAGCATATTGCAAACATATATCTCTAATTTGTGGGAAGGAGATGTAAGATTCTGAGAGGAAGGCTTACTTTGGATAGTAGTGTGACTCCTCCTTTTTTTTTTTTTTAAGAGTAGTTACAGGCAAAATCCACTGGACATGTGCAATGAGGACACCATGAGAGGGAGCAGAAAAATGAGTCAGTTAGGAGGACTTCCCACTAGGATGGTCTGCTTCAGCTAAAATAAGAAACCTGTTTATGGATGAAAATATCTAACATGGTGAACCAAACACAAATATTGAGATTTTCTCTACCTAAATCACCATCTAAGACACTTGTTAAAATTACTAATTAATACACCTTTGTAGCCAGGCATTCTGTTATTGAAGCCAACATTTTTAATTGCTAAGGAAGAACATTCAAATGGTACAAATTGCATCCTTGAGGCTTGCTTTAGCCTATTTTGTTGTTAAGTAAATTTTTTTCATAACTTTTAAAAGAGAAGGGGGAGAGGATACAAAATAAAAGGAAGATACAATCTCTTTCAATATGTAGTTTTTAGTACAGTGGTTCTCAATTTGTGTGCCTTTAACCCTTTGAGGGATCAAGTGAACTTTTTATGGTGTAGCCCAAGACTATCGGAAAACACAGATATTTAATTTATGATGCATAACAGTATAAACATTAGTTATAAGTAGGAATGAAAGTAATTTTATTGTTGGTGGTCACCACATTTTGAAGAACTATATTAAGGGATCGTAACATTAGGAAAGTTGAGAGCCATTGTTTTCATATTTGCTTTCCCTTAGGTCTCTAAGTTATTTAGTTCATATTTGTGGCCACCATAGATATGTAGGGGATGAGCTGTATCTATTAGAGTGGGCCTTAAGTCCAGACAGATATTCATGTTTTAATCTCAGAAGTTTGTGTCATTATTGGAGTAACACATCTTGAAAGCAAGTCATCATTCTAGATCAAAGAGTTTGTAATTTTTTTTTTTGCTATTTTTCACATTTGGGAGCATTCAGAGTTGCTTCCAATATCATAAACACTAGTCCTTACAAATGAAGGCTCTATATAGGCACTGGGTCAAATTAGGTAAGTTCAATGACTTGTGTAGGTGTTGTTTTCAGCCATGAGGCCTTATCATCTGTTTGCGGAGATCAACCAGTACCCTAGGCAATAGCCTGGGTTGTTTGGGAGTTCCCAGGTGGCCCTCTTGGCAACAATTTGATTATATATAGCCAGCCCACTGTTGAACTGGAAACTGCATTTGGTGACAAGAAATATCCAGTTGGAGCTCTGTCTCTCCTATGGTGTGACAATTTCTTTTAGAACACCTTCATATATATATATATATATATATATATATATATATATATATATATGAAATCTTTCTAGTGCATTAGTTTTCCATACAAGCTCTCAAGTGACCCTCAATTTTATTTGGCCCACATTACCTCCCTAGCATCCCTCTTTTGTTCTTCTCAGTATTTGATCATCCCATTCCATCCCCCATAATTTACCTTTGTGTACCTTTCTATTTCTCTTTCTCTCTCTGCTAGAAGACCCAGCTCTCTCACCTAGTTCCTTAATCTATATCTAATATGTATGGTATAACCATCTTATCTATGACCTAATAGCTGACTTCCAAATTTATAAATAAATACATGCCACATTTTTCTTTCTGGGTCTCAGTTACCTCATTCAGGATAATTTTTGCTAGCTCCACCTATTTACCTGTGAGTTTCAATCTTTTTAATGGCTCAGTAATATTCCATTGTGTAAATATATCACATTTTCTTTACTCATTTATCCATTGAGTGACATCTGGGCTGTTTCCAAGTTCTGTCTGTTATGAATAGAGCAGCAATTAATATGGTTGAATAAGTGTGTTTGTTGTAAAACGAAGCATCCTTTTGGTATATGCCAAAAACAGTCTAGTCGAATCTTAAGGTAATCTATTTAGAGCATCCTAAGAATGACCACACTGATTTTCATAGTGGCTGTACAAGTTCCCAATCTCAAAGCAAAGAATGAGTGGTCCTCTTACTCCCTATATTCACCAACAAGAGCTTTCATTTGTTTTATTGATATAGGGCATTCTGACTGGCGTAAGATAAAATCTCAAAGTAGTTTTAATTTGTATTGCCCTGATGACTAAGAGTATTGAGAATTTCTCAGCCATTTAGTGAACACTCTATAGAGGATTAGAGAAATAGAATTCGCTATTGAGAATTAGCTCTTTATAGCAATACTCCTTTTTTAAATTGAATTGTTCTCTTGATGTCTAATGGTTTTGAGATTTTTAAATATTTTAGCTATTATTCCCCTCATTACGTGTATAGTGGATAAAATATTTTCCTTTCTACAAAGTGCTCCGTCTGAATGAGTGTCCTTTGCAATATGGAAGATTTTTCATTTCATGAGGTCCAAAAATATTGTTGTTAGTGACTACCTACTGGTATCTGTTCAAAATATCTTTTCTTATGCCAGTAAATTCAAACTAAAAATGACTAGTAATGACATCTCTTATGCTCCTAAATCAGTGCTATCTCCCTTAACTTCCCAGAGAATACTATGCAAATAGGAGGAAAGAACCAGAGGGGGTGGGGGACACCAAGGAAACAAGTCCTTCTAAAGACTAAATACAGCAGGACTGAAACATATATTAACTCACAGAAACGGGGGCAGCATGCATTATCCAGTACTAAGAGAAGAAGACACAAGCCTCCATTCCTAACCCAGAAACTCTCTCTAATTGATAATCACTTGCAAATGAAAAGTAATTAGTCCTTTCCAATGAAGTGTTTTTGATGAGACAAATGTCTTTTAAAAGCCAGGCCCCACGCACAGCAGTAGTTGGTCAACATAAAACAAACTCAGAGGCATCTTTAGTTGTCTCAGAAAGTTTTGCCAGGGCTTTTTTTTTTTTTTTTAACATGCAGGTTTTTCCTATATATTATGGCTTCCAGTTTTGTGATTTTAGAAGATTCCTTTTTTTTTTTTGTATGTGTTACTGTCTTTATGTTTTTCTCATAATTTTTATTTGGCTCTCTTTCTCTTGTTTGTTTAGTCCTATTCTATTTTGGTTATGTTTGTTCTATCTTATCATTATTATTATTTATTAAAGTCATTATTATTTAGTACTATTATTATTTTGACGACTATTTGTTTTCTAACAAGAGACATAGTGTGGATTTAAATGAAAGGGAGCTGGGGAGCTGGGAGAACAATAACTGCAATCCAAATTATTATATGAAGAAAATCTATTTTCAATAAAATAAAAAAATGAAGCTATTTTAGTAAGGTCAGAAGATACTTGAACAAATAAAATACTGAAGACATATTACTCAGCAGGAAAAGTACAAAACTGTGATAAGTTTATGAATAGCTATGAAAATATAAACAACAAATATCTTATAGAATTAATTTCACAGTTTCTTTCCTCTAGGCCCTTTGCACCATTCCTTTATCTTTAATAATTATTATTATTATTTGAGCTAATTTTTATCAGAGAGTCCATCATGGAACTATGAGTACTAATGTAAATTTCAAAAAAAGACAAATCCAGAAAGAATTTAGTGGGGCTACAAGTTCCAGTATTCTTTAAAATAACAAAAGTTAACAACAACAACAAATCAGAAACAAAATTTAAATTAAAGACTGTTTTTGTGATGAGACATATTTAATTTTAGGATACAGGATTGTGAGAAGGAGGACTGCAAAGGTCCTAGGCCAGTCTGTGACCACAGTGAGATACCGTAAACAACAAAAACCAACATGCTCTAAGGTGTATATGTGCATTTTTTCTAAGTGATTCTCTTATATTAAACTCTACTCTTAAATATGTGTTAAACTTTATTCGTAATAAACTCCAATTGTTCTGTCTAAAAGTCAAGCACTCACTTTTTTTTTTTTAATCAGAGAAAGGTTAGAAAGGCCATTGATCAATAGAGCATTTAATTTTCTAAGGCATGGATGAATGAAAGATAACTGAGAGTATGGCAATATGAATTGCTGAAAATTATACTGCCTTCATAGCAATGATCATGGATTAGTGTTCTAAGTTTGTCCAGAATGTTAAATATTCAGAGGTTGAATACAGTATGGTACCTTAAATGTGTAGGTTGGAATTGAACTTGAAACTTGATTGAGTTTTGTTCAGAAGTTTGGGCGAAAGGCTGAGCATGTTTAGTATGTTTTCTGTGGACAAGTATGAAAGCACAAGAAATAATGAAAGAAGAAAAATATGGAAATTTGGATTCATTTCGTGTAAAACTTCTGAGTCATTTTAACTTGGAGGCCATGCAAAAGCTGAGAGAAAAATGGTGAGTGAAGTTTAAGTAGGGAGATAGTAGGGAGCAAAGTATACAAGACAAAGTATACAATGAAGGTGAAGGATAACACTAAGGATATTTGAAAATCTCATATAAAAATCATTTCATCAGATGCACATATATTTACACACTCTATACATCCAATCAACTACTTTACATAATATAAATATTTATACAATATATAAATGTATACATATTATATAATACATAAATGGACATTTATATAATATAAATGAACATATATTATGTAAAGTAGTTGAATTGCATTACCCTACACAAAGGACAATTCTCTTCCCAGAAGACATAGGATACCCAATAAAATGTCAGTGTCAGATAAATAATATTGGCTCTCAAGATATTAGTCATGAGTGTTCCAAAGGCTCCCAAGATACAGTCTATTACTATTGCTCTTGGTTGCCCACAGAAATTGATGGTGACACCTTATCTCTGATTATGACACAATTTTTTTTTAAACACAACATGGAGAAGAGAATCTGGTGGTGTCCAGAAGTTTTGCCTGTAGTTTTTCTGGCATCATAAAGTGCTATGAAGGCTTCTGAGGGTGTAAAGTAATAAGCGTTTATACCCAACTTCAAATTGTTCTGGCATGATCTTCAGCATCTTGATTGAATTTAAGGCCCCTCCAAAGGAGGAAACATATGCCTAGTACTATAAGATTTCCCAAGAATACTTGTCTGGCAGCTCATAGACTCTATGTGCAAACTTATTACTATTATTCTGCTAAAGATAAATAATAACAATTAGCCCTCCAAATTCATATATTTATTATACTCATATATTAGTGCAAGTCTAAAAACTCATTAGAGAAGGTTCTTTGTGCTGGGGATAATAAAGAAACTCACAAGTCGTCAAAGTTCAGAGCATAACTGTCTCTGTAGTGCTGAGATAGAAATGGGCTATGTCTGTTACTCATTACCAATCCCAAGGCTCAGAAATTACCTCAGAAGGCAGCGTGAAAAGGCTGCAAGAACCAGAAGTTACAGAAGACCAGAGTAGAACTGTGTATTTTGGACATGGCATGATTGCCACACTCACCATCTTATAATAGCTGTGGCTGCTTCCACAAGGTCAGCACAATATCAAGTCAGTCAAGATTCTAGCATAGAGGATGAAATGGTTCAGGAGCCCTGGCTTGGAACAGAGGTGATCTTGGCAGGTGATGACTGCTAAGAGAGGAAACTCTCTTTATTGTGTGGTCCCTCTATGGAGTGTGGTAGTTCAACCACAATCCAGGGGAAGATTGTGTACCAGATAATACGCAGACAAAACAAATTGATCACACTGGACTTTTAAGTCATAATAAGGCAAGAGGAAAGGAGTGGGTTCATAAAGAGTTATGTCGAGGAGTGGAGTGGGGTGAATATATCTCAAAGGCATTAAATGTTTGTATGCAAATAAAATAACAAATTAAAATATTTCTGAAGGAAGAAAAATTTCAAAATGGTTTCTTTTGAATGTAGGGTATAAGTCATGAAAATAGACAGAGACTTGATAAAATCAAGATAACATTCAAAAAATCCTAATGATATTAATTTTGGGGGGTAAATACTTCTTAAGTGGTCTTTCTAGTGAGCCTCATCATTTCCAACTTACACAGTAAAGGCTCAGCAAAACATAAAAATTGGTCATATAGTTTTATAGGAAATCATGGCTAGCAATTTAACCATGAAATGGGTGAAAATTTAATAAGAGAAAGAGCAGATATTGAAATTCATAAATTAGGCAAAAACATATGAGAATGTATAAGTGCTAAAGTTCATATTTTTCATACTGAAAAGAATAGTGTCAAGTCAATAAATTAAATATTAAATCAAGTTAATAAAAACATATATTGAAGGAAATTATATAAAATATAGGAACTTCCATCTTTTAGATACTAGGTCACAAGTCAAAGAAGAGTCAAGGTTGCAGTATTCAAAGTAATACTTTTTAGAGCTATAAATCTATCAACCTTCAAATACAGAATTTATTTTAGGACATAAAGTATTCGAAGCTACACTCTTTGATTACATATGAGATTAAAATAAAGACAATTTACAAACTTGATTATCATGCTGTACACTATATTTCAAAAAGCCTGTAAGTTGAGTAAACAAAGCAACAGAGAAGACAAAGATGTTGGAGTTGAATGATATAAAAAGATTTGTTAATAGACAACTTTAGGACCATTAGGCTTAAAGTTGCAAAAACAACAGAACATATGAGAAATATTTTCTAGGGAAAAAATAGTGTGCTGAGAGAGTAAAATATACATTTCGTATCACTGAGATTTAAATGGTATTTACTTACCATGATGCAAAGCACATCTTCAAGGTCCAAATTGTATAATATATTACACAGTAAAATTTGACATGGAAGGTGATGGTGAAGATAATAATGAAGTTCTCTAGTGGAAAGATGTTTGATAACTGCTCAGACTGAGAAGGGAAAGCTAGGAGGGTTGAGTCATGTAGGCATCTGCTTTAGAAAAGAAGTCAAAACTGTTATGTAGGGACACTCCACTCCAGAGGAGTGGTATGGAAGGGTTAGGGGGTAGAGGGTGGGAGAGCAGGGCTGGGAAGGGGAAAGAGGACAATATGATGGAGATGTAACTTGAAGCATCAAATAAATAAATGTATTATTAAAAAAAGAAAAGTCAAAGCAATCAAATGGAAATGGAAGCAAAGGTTGCTTTAAAGGTGTGACTGGTGGATAATTTGCATATAGAATTTCAATAAAAATGAAAATTTCATTAAAAAAACTGGACTATATGAATTGCTAACTTTATGGCAATTGTTTATCAGTGGAGGGAAATCTACTATTTTGCACACAAAATGGTAAATTAAATTTGGAGACAAATAAAAATCATTTAGCAAATCTCCTCATGAAGTATAATTTGAGATAAATTGCACATGGTCTAAATCTCATAAAACTGGAGTTCTTACAATCTTAAGAGTTGTATGACCATCTAGTGTTGAGAAGTAGCTGAGAAACTGATAGTGCTTGTATCCCACAACCTGCACAGCAGGAACAGGACAAATTGTGAGGTAATGGAAGAAGATTCTAGGATATACAGTTCAGTAATTAACTGAGTGAGGTGAGTAAGGAAGAGATTAGACAATTCCAAGAAGCACAGTATAAAAGACAAATTATCTCCAATTCTATTAAAATTTTTAAAAAGACCATTTCCTTCTCTCATTTCCTTTCCTTTATTTTATGAAAAATTTTTACCCTAAAAAATTAATATCATTAGGATTTTTGAAAGTTATCTAGACTTACCTTTCCTCCTCTCAGAAGATCTTCTTTCCTTTCCTTTCTGTTCTTTCATCCTGCTATCCTTAATTTCCCTCTCCCCATCATATTCTGTCTTTTTTCTCTTTTTCTTTATTCTCCCCTCAAAAACAGAGTCTTTCTTGCTACAATGGCCTTAAGTTGGTAAATTATTAAGTTCAATAAAAGATCAATCATCGTTGTTGTGATATTCTAATTCCAGCTGGTTCAGTTTAGAAATAACATTAGCAGAAGGCTGATTCCTAGAATACGAGAAAAATTATAACTCATATCCATACATTATTTATTGCTGAAAGAAAATTTTTTGCCTTAACATGAGGAAGTACAAACATGTTTAAGAAGACATTCTGAAGGATTAAAAAAATATTTTGGTATTTTGGAACTAAGCATTATTGCTGTTTCTGCACTTCCTGTTTATTCAGATATATTTATCCTTCTCAGGTCTGTGATGTTATTGAATACTAAATGGTTATAGTCTCACAGTTAAATTTTAAATTGTTTAGGAATTAAAAGAATATTCTAGGTCTAAGAAGATGTTTTTAAGTTGGTAATTCAAGTTAGGATGGAAACTGAATTAGGTATAGAACTTTAAATTCAAGAGATAGACAGATAATAGAATATTAATTTCAGTTGCCAATTATGTGTAGACTGGAAATAGGGAATGTAGTTTATACCTTACAGTTTTCATAACTGTGGCATAATTGTTCTTATTGTATTGTATTTAAAATCAGAAATGAAAAGGGAGAAATAACAACAGACATTGAGGAAATCCAGAGAATCTTTAGGTCCTTCTTGAAAAATCTGTACTCTACCAAATTTGAAAACATAAGCTAAATGGATATTTTTCTTGATAGATTCCACCTACCAAAGTTAAATCAAGATCAGGCTAACTGGTTAAAGAGCCCTATAACCCCTAAGGAAATAGAAACAGTCATTAAAAACCCTCCAACCAAAAAAAAAAAAAAAACAAAAAAAAACAAAAACTCAGGGACAGATGGTTTCAGCACAGAATTCTACTGGACCTTCAAAGAAGAACTATACAAATACCCTTCAAACTCTTCCACAAAAAAGAATCACAAGGAACACTATGAAACTCATTCTATGAGGCCACAGTCATCCTGATTCCTAAATCACACAAAGACCCAACAAAGAAAGAGAACTTCAGGCCAATTTCGCTCATGAACATAGATGCAAAAATACTTAATAAAATACAGGCAAACTGAATCCAAGAACACATCAAAAGTATTATACACCATTATCAAGTAGACTTCATTCCATGAATGAAGGGATGGTTCAACATTCGAAAATCCATCAACATAATTCACCATATAATCAAAGAAAAAGAAAAAGAAAACACATGATCATCTTGCTTGATGCTGAAAAAACATTTGACAAAATCTAACACCCCTTCATGCTAAAAGTCCTGGAGAGAACAGGCATACAAGGACCATATCTGGAAATAATAAAGGTGATGTACAGCAAGCAAGTAGCCAACATCAATTAAATGGAGAGAAACTTGAAGCATTTCCTCTAAACTCAGGATAAGACAAGGATGTCCACGTTTGCCATATCTCTTCAAAATAGTACTTGAAGTTCTTCCTAGAGAAATAAGACAGCGAAAGGAGATCAAGGGGATACAAATTAGAAATGAAGAAATTAAGTTATCCATATTTGCAAATGATATGATAGTATATATAAGCAACACCAATAACTCCACCAGAGAACTCTTACAGCTGAGAAACACCTTCAGCAATGTGGCTGGATACAAAATTATTTCAAAAAATAATCAGAAGTCCTTCTTTATGTAAAACATAAATGGCCTGGAAAGATATTAGAGAAACAACACTCTTCACAATAGCCACAAACAATATAAAATACCTGGGGGTAACTCTAACCAAGCAAGTGAAAGACCTGTATGACAAGAACCTCAAGTCCTTGAAGAAAGAAATTGAAGAGGCCATCAGAAGATGGAAAGACCTCCCATGCTCATGGATAGGTAGGATCAACATAATAAAAATGGCTATCCTGCCAAAAGCAATATACCAATTCAATGCATTTCCTATCAAAATACCAACACAATTCTTTATAAAACTGGAAAAAGCAATTCTCAACTTCATATGGAATAACAAAAAACCCAGAATAACTGAATCAATCCTGTACAATAAAAACAAACAAACAAACAAAAAAACCCTAACATTTGGAGCACCACTATCCCAGATTTCAAGCTGTACTACAGAGCAATAGCAATAAAAACAGCGTGGTACTGGTATAGAAACAGACCAGTGGATCAATGGAATTGAATTGAAGACCCAGAAATAAATCCACACACCTATGGTCTCTTAATTTTTGACAAAGAAGCCAAAACCATACAATGGAAAAAGGACAGTATCTTCAACAAATGGTGCTGGTCCAACTGGATGTCGACATGCAAAAGAATTAAATTAGACATATACTTATCATCTTGTACAAAAGTTACAACATAAGGCCAGACACACTAAATCACTTAGAAGAGAAAATGGGTAAAACCCTCGAACTTATCAGCACAGGTGACAACTTCCTGAACAGAACACCAACAGCTCAGGCTCTAAGACCAACAATCAATAAATGGGACCTCATGAAACTGAAAAGCCTCTGTAAGGCAAAAGACACTGTCATTGGAACAATACGGCAACCTACAGATTAGGAAAAATCTTCACCAACCCCACATCTGACAGAGGGCTAATATCCAAAATCTACAAAGAACTCAAGAAATTAAATGCCAATAATCCAAACAATCCAATCAAAAAATGGGGAACAGAGCTAAACAGAGAATTCACAAAGGAGGAATCCCTGATGGCTGAGAGACACTTGAAATGCTCAGCATCCTTAACCATCAGAAAAATGCAACTTAAGACAAGTCTGAGATTCCATCTCACACCTGTCAGAATGGCTAAATCAAAAACTTAAATGCCAGCTCATGCTGGTGAGATTATGGAGAGAGGGAAACACTCCTCCATTGCTGGTGGGAGGGCATACTTGTACAAACACTATAGAAATCAATCTGGCAATATTTTAGAAAACTTGCAATAGCTCTACCTCAAGACCCAGCCATACCACTTCTGGTTTTACAACCAAATGATTCCTCAGCAAATCACAAAGATGTTTCCTCATCTATATTCATAGCAGCCTTATTTGTAATTGCTAGAAACTGGAAACAACATAGATGTCCCTCAACCGAGGAATGTTTAAAAAATAAAACTGTGGTAAATCTACACAATGGAATACTACTCAGCCATCAGAAACAAGGAAATCATGCAATATGCATCCAAATAAATGGAACTAGAAAAGCTCATCCTGAGTGAGCTAACCTAGACTCTGAAGGATGCACATGGCATCTATTCACTTATAATCGGATACAGGATAACTATACTACAACCAATGCACCAAAGGGAACAGGAACATAGCCTTGGTTACCTGTCAATGAGACACTTTTTCCTAGTGGTGCTTCCTTGTAGGCCCCCAGTGTATGAGGAGGCTCTTGGACCTCATATGACTGCTGAACTGTGGTGGAGGACTGTTATGTAGAGACATTCCACTGCAGAGGAGTGGGATGGAAGGGATAGGGGGTAGAGGGTGGGAGGGTGGGAATGGGAGTGGTGGAAAGAGGACACTGTGATGGAGATGTAACCTGAAGTAATAAATATTTAAAAAGAGGGAGAGAGAGAGACATAGAAGACATACACACACACACACACACACACACACACAGAGAGAGAGAGAGAGAGAGAGAGAAGCCTTTTTTGGACTAAAAGGGAGACCTGTTAGAGGGAAAAAAGATATATTTGAAATTAAAAAAGATAGAAGAGTGAGGAGAAAGAGGGTAGGTAAGTGGGATCACGAAAGTGAGGAGAGAGAGGACTATGATTGTGATGTAACTTAAACAAATAAATAAATGTTAAAAAAAGAAAACACTTTGCAAAGATTTCACTGTGTGGTATAGACAGAGCTGAGGTGACAGAATATTTTTTTCTTTACTCATCTCTTTTTTTAATAATTTATTTTTTATTTCTTCAAGTTACATCTCAATCACAATTCCCTCCCTACTTACCCCCTCCAGTCCCACCCTCCCACCCTCTTCCCACTCAACCCCCCATCCTCTACCCTTTTTATTATTTTTTTAGTTTAAGGTATATCTTCCCCCCCCCCAACAGCTCCCCCTTTCAGTCCAACAAATGGTTCTTTCTCTTATAATAATAAATACAATACAGTACAACAGAAATAAATAGTCCATAATTATGAGAGTTATATGGCTTAGCATACATTCCCAATGTCCAGTCCATATGTATTTGGCACCTGACTTTAACATTCTACTATCTAACCATCTCCATGAGTTTAAAGTTCTATATCTAACTCAGCTTTCATACTAACTTGCATCACAATTTTTAAAAACATCTTCTTAGATCCAGAACACTCTCTTGATTCCTAAACAACTCAAAATTTAACTATGAGACTTTAGCTATCTATTCTTCAACCATCTCAGAGACCTGAGAGGGATAAATATATCTGATTATATAGGAAGTGCAGGGCCAGCAGCTTCCAAAACTAAGGAATGACATACCAGTGGCTGCCTGGACAGTTTCAATTTTCTCTCCATACATTAAAGCAACAATCTTCAGCTGTTTGGCCCCATTTCTCTGACAGACATTGATTGTAGGGCAGGAATTATGAAGGACTTACCTACCCTGTCTTGGCAGAGCTAGGCTACTCATCTCTCTCTCTCTCTCTTTTTCCTTTAAAATGCTTTAATCATGGAGAGTTTTTTCTCCTTTAATTTTTTTAATATATAAGTATTTTATTTTTTTTTCTTCAAGATACATCTCAGTCACAAACCCTTCCCTATTCCCCCTTCCTGTCCCACCCTTCCACCCACTTCCCCCCCAACAGCTACCCTTTTCAATCCAACAAATGGTTCATCCTCTTATAACAGTAAATTCTATACAAAACAGCAGAATTAACTATGCCACATTTATGAGAGTTAAATGGCCCAGTATACCTTCCCAATGTCCAGTTCATACATATTTGGCCCCTGACTTTAACCTTCTACCTTCTAACCATCTCTTAAAGTGACAAATTCTGCAAAGCTTCATGTACACCCCAGTGACATGTAATTTTATCTTCAATGGTTTATTTCATTAATACCACTTGTGCAATGTTATTTTATTGCACAATTTATTCTTTATGATGTTGTCTACTTAATCTCTACTTGTTTCAGAAAAGGATTTGTATATGTCATGAATAAGACGTTTCAGAAAAGAAAAACTTTTAAATAGTATCTTTTAGTTGAAGCATAATTTATGCTGTACTTCTACATAGTATTTGAAAAATGTTATGGCTTTGATAAAAATTTAAAATAATTACTATAGGGAGGCAGGAGAAATAGCTCAGTAGTTAAGAGCACACACTGATCTTGCAAAGGACCTGTGTAAATTTCCCAGCACCCACATTGAGTAGCTCCTAACCACCTATCCATTTAGTTACAACAGAATCTAACCCCTTTGGCTTCTGGGAACACTTGTTCCCATGTGCACTTATCTGTGGGAAGAAAAAAATGTATATGAAGAATATATACTTTAGATATGATCTAATTAGCTGAAATTAAAACAATAGCTCTCTGCCCCCACATGTTGAGATATAGGATGGAAAACAACTTTGTAGGAAAGAAGATGTGCTCTAATTTATAAATGATACAAGAAAAAAAACACTACTAAATGTTTAATGTTCATTAACATTTTTTCATTACTAATGACATGTATAGTGCAAAGAGTACAGTATTATCAATGCGAAGAAAATTACATGTGTCAGTTCAATTTTTTAGTAGAACTGGAATCCGGGGAAAATAACTTTTATGGACTTTAGTAACCTAATCCATAAAAGAAAAAAATACATGATTGTTACTCATATGTCTATTCAGGTATTGTAGTCAATAGATATGTGGAGAGGAATTATATTTAACACAATCTGCACATATTAGTGGCTAGTTCTTATAAGGAGAAATTGAGAAAATTGATTTCCAATGTATTTTGAGATTAACAATATCATAAGAAGGAAGGTTAGCAGAGCCACCAAAGGAAAGAAGGCTGTTGGAGAGTTCAAAATTTCCGGGCTGATGTAATGAAAATTATTAAAGACACATTAAAAATGCATGAGTTTACTCATGATTACCCCTGAATTCCTTACTTCAAAGACACAAAGTATTTTTATATTATGATGTTTGGTAGCTAAGAAAGCCAAGAATAGGGAAGAGGAAAATAGTTGAGTTTAGGAAGCTCTCTGAAGGTTTTGGCAGTTATTGCAAGATAACTGCCTTTTGATGGTTCCTATATTGAATAGAAGGCTAAAGATCTAAGTATGAGCTAAAATTGTTTGCAATGCCTATTTCTTTGGGTTGGAGATTAGGGCAGGATTTGAGAAATGTAGGTTTATTGAAATGTATGAAAAGTCCTACAATCAACCCAAATAACAGAACAAAATTTGAATTGATTCTGAAAGTTAGAAAGTCATGGTGGTTATGAAGGGAATCATGAGTGAAGGGACTTCCAATGTCTAGTTGATGGATTTTATACATTAGCACATAGTAGTAATAGCTAATGTCAAACTTCCTATGACTTTCTAAATAAAATTTTACACCAAATACCTTATTCATATTTTTAAAAATTAAACTTTATCTCCATTCCTTTCATATATGATGCACACCTCTAGACACACATTTCAATTTTCAGAAGCTTTGTAAGTCAATTTATGTATAATTTACAACTTGAAAGCTGAAGTTAAAAGTAAGACTAATCAATCTCATGTTGTTAGAGATTTAAGTGGAAGTCAAAATAAAGTTTTATCCCTTGTCAGAATAAAAGTCAGAATAAAATAAGACTGGTTTACAGCATGTAAATTTTGATGATGTTTAGTATGATTTGTTATTCATATTTCATATTTGGTATACAAGTTCAATGAAATTAAATCATAATATTTCAAATAATGAGGTTAAAATTTGAGAACAACTAACTTGTATCTTTATGTAAGGTAAACATCAAGGTTTGGTAAAAATGGAATGAAATAAAATGAATAGAAGATTTTCATTTCTAATTACATTAAAAATTTTCTGAATTGCCAGTTAAGACCTACATAACTTGCATAATGCTTTTTGATGCCGTGATAATTGGGCTAAGATAAACACAATTCATTTTAAATCTCGTAACATGATCTTCTTGAATTTGGAATATATTTTAAATGGCTGAAGTTCAGTTTAAATGGAAGATGAAAAATTGCTACCTATTTGAAGTTGTAGAAACATGTTGGAAGAGATTTAGTTTTTATCTAAAATGAGTTTGTGGTCCATAGGCAAAAAAATAAAATAAAATAATAAAATAAAGTAAAATTGTCCATGGTTCTGTATATTGGCACTTTATTTGTGGTCTGCCCTTCTCTCCAGCATGCATCCCTTAGTGTGCCTCATGATCATGCAGCAGCACTATAAAAATTATATTCTCTTCCCTAAATTGAATGTATTGAACATGTTTTTACTGTTTCAGATGCAAAAGAATGAGTTTTAGAATGCAAATACATGTAACTTCAGTGCCCAGAAGAGACTCATCTATCAAAAAGACAAGATCAACAGCAGGAAAACAAGATAGGCATATGAAAACACGTCAAATTTATGATCACAATGATAGGATTAGTGGATTTTGTGTGGGAAAGGTATGAGAATATATCATAAGAAACCTAATTCAAATTATAAAATATGTTCAAGAAATATGATCAAAGAAATAATACTATAGTTTAACATGAAAGAGATCCTATCAAGATGGTCTTAACACAGTACTATTTATAAGTTTTAGGATGTTCTTATTACCCAACCCCATAAATATGTCCTAGAGAAATAAATCAATGTCTGTATGACTATGCTTAGACACACATAGTATGAATCTAAATTAGTATTTACATTCCAACAAGGCTCTTTACAGTCATGTATGCTTACCTAAGGGCAAAACATGAGTTTTTTTTTTTTTTTTCAGGGCAGCAAATAAAATCCACACTAATAACTATTTCAGGATGGAATGTAGAAGGTTAGGAATGTGGACTCCAGAGGCCATATCTACCTCTATTTTCTGTGCACAATAAGTCAGTGTTCTTTGTTTTTCTTCTAATTAGCTTTTGCTGACCAGTTGATATGATAAATATGTGGGAATTCATTAGGTAAATTGGGTTTAGTCCCTCTGAGTAGACTAGGGACACATGCATCTTTAGGAGAAATAGGGTTTTACCTTTATCAGTATAAGTTTAGGAGAGATAAAACTATGGAATTTTTCAAGGTGTTTTTGTTTTTAAGTACAGGATGGATTAACCTGCCAGATTTTTTAATGATGTGTTTTTCTGTAAAAAGCATCCTGCACCAGAGTAAAACTGAGGGAAAAAATGTATTAGGAAAATTACAATATCAAATGTGTTAGTCATAGGTGGAACTTTTGTACGTAGAATAAAAGACATATGTATCATGGAAAGCAGGGCTTTTAAAGATACTCCTCCCATAACTGTAAAGTGTTCAATAAGTAAGAAATAATTGTGTACCATCTCAAAACATTTTGTATTGAGACAAATTTGAAAAGACACAAAACATCAAATCCTTCTCACCTGAAATGTCAGACTTAAAAAAACAAAAAGGTGATAAAATAGCTGTCTTGAAAATGTGTAACAAAAGTGCCATTAAAAGTACATTGGAATTGTGCAGTCAAGACTAACTTTAAAAGAATAAATGGTACGTCTAAAACAGAAAAAAAGAGTGCATTATGTATAACTTAAGTAGGTTCAAATGTTATAAGTATCCAACATTAACTGTAATATTTCAACAGCATTTTATCTGCCATACTACCATCTGTCCCCCTCTCAAAGGCGGGCTCTATTTCATGGTTAAAAACCAAAATAGAACAATAAGTGGTTCTACAAGCCTCACTTCTGGAAAAGAATAAAACATATGATTATTGAAGTCATTCAGGGTGTTTTTTCACTCTTAGCTGTTACCTACTGTATAAGGAAATCTGATCACCTCCAGTGGGTGTTTTGGACAATTCTGTAGATGAATGTTCTATTCCCAAAGAAACTAATGAGGCAGTTTTGATTTGGAAGGCCTGAGCATTCAATGCTGAACCAATATGTCTGGTATATCAATGAATGAAATACAAACATAAATAGTTTAATTTTCTGGAATTACAAAGGATATATCTTCTAAAGATTTGGAAAGAATACTATAATTGGAAAAAAATAATACCCAAGATTTTACTGCCAAAAAGGCAATATTTCCCTAAATCTTTGAGATTAGTATATACAGTGGTATTTGGATGTGTTTTTGGCTTACTTTTCTGCCCTTAGATATAATTGAATGAAAACTTTGAAAATGTGTATTGCTTGTAGTAGATGCTCTCCAAAGGCATTTTTGTTACAGACCACAGAATTTTATTTCCTAGAGAAAAAAAAAAAAAAAAGTCTGTTGAATGCCCAGTAATGGCTCGGAGGAAAAAGTCTGTGAAGAATTTACCATCTCGACTTTTGAGGATTTAGTTCAATGGTAGTTTTCTACAGCTAGCCCAAAGTCCTGGCTTTCATACCGAGCACTAAGCAAACACATATTTACCACTCAGAAGCCAAGAGGGATAGAGAGTAAAAACATTAAAATATTTCTGTGAAGTACATATCAAGACTTATATTGTATGTTCTGCTGAGAAAATACTTTTAGAATTCTCAGAAGTCACTCAAGAAGAAAAGCGGGAGAACACATTTCTTTTATTTCCTGTTTTATAAAATTAATTTTTGTTCCGAGTATGTTGCAGGATATTTGATCACATTGTGAACACCAAGGTTGTAAACTGCAAAACCCTGTTTCTTGTTGTGATGTAGCTCTGCTCTAGCATACACCTTTAACCCAAGAGATTTCTGTAAATAAGAACTAAATAAAGCCAACCATAGGTCAAGAGGTGGAGCAAGCCACCAGTTGACAGAGAGTGAACATAAGAAAACACAGGAAGGAGGGACATTGAGTGGAAGAGTATTTATAATCCCGTGGAGAAGGAGAAAGGGTTTCTTTCCTTCTGGGACATAGGTTGTAGTAGGCAGGTGAACTGAGTGTTTTCTCTGCCTCTCTGAACTAGTAGGTTTTCACTCCAGTATCTGACTCCTGAGTCTTTGTTGGTAAAACTGATACACTAGGATTTAGTTTGTTTTTTTTTTTTTGCATTTTTTTCTGTATTTGTTGCTTCAGATAACAACTCCATCATATTGTCCTCTTTCCCTCCTTCCCAGCCCCGCACTACCACCCCCTACCCCCTAACCCTTCCATCCCACTCCTCTGGAGTGGAGTGTCCCTACATAACAGTCCCTCGCCCCAGTTCAGAAGTCATATGAGAGCCAAGAGCCTTTTAACAAGGTGACTATGACTTCCAGGTTAGTGTTTTTATGGGATTCTTAAGTGTGTAAATGAGTGGATCTCTTATTCTTGAGCTTTCTCTTGGGTTCTTTTCTTTCTGACTTTTCCTATTCTTTTCTAAATTTGATGTGATAGTTTTTACTTTAAATTTTATCCTATTGCATCATATTTTATTACTAACCATTAGGAGCCTGCTCGTTTCCTAATGAGTATCAGAAAGGGAGACAGATAACAAGGGAGGTGGGAGGAACTGGTGGGGGAGAGTAGAGGGAGAGAAAACCGTAATCAGGATAGATATTTTCAATGAAATAAAAACTTAATTTTTATTTTAGTTTAGCATCTAGACTAGCAGGTTTCAGTATGACATTATCATACTTTTTTTTCCTGATCCTCCACCTCTTTTCCCTTTGTTCTCATCCCTCTGATTGTCTGCTTTTGATCTCCTTTCCTGCTTCTCTTTCCATATCTCATTGATTGTAACCTGAAACAACAAATAAATAAATTAAAAAAATAATACCCAAGATTTTACTAGCAAAAAAGGCAACATTTTCCTAAGTCTTTGAGACAAATATATATAGTAGTATTTGGATGTGTTTTTGGCTTACTTTTCTGCCCTTAGATATAATTGAATGAAAAATTTGAAACTGTGTATTGCTATCCTGAAACTTTGCTGAACGTATTTATCATATCTATGTTCTGTTAGAGTCTTTAAGGTCTTTAAAATATAATTAGGTCATATGTAGCAAGAATAATTTGACTTTGTCCCTTTCGATTTCCATCCCTTCTATTTATTTCCTTTTCCTCTTATTGTTTCTGATCAGATTGTGACATAAAGTGGTTAATTTTTATTATTATCTTCACAAGATCTAGAATCAGCTAAAGACAAGCCACTGAGTACCTGTTAGGGATGATCTTCAATAGGTTATCTTCTGGATATTCCTATGTAAGATTACCAAGATTAGAGTAATTGAGACAAGAAGACTCACACTGTGTAGGAGAAGAATCTGGACTACATTCCTAGATTATATTAAAAAGAGAAAGCTCACAGAATTCTGGTATTCTCTCAGCTTCCTGACTGCCATCAAAATATGACCAGCTCCCTCACTGTTCTGCTGCTTTGATTTCCCTGTCATGACGGACTATACCCTAGAACTCCGAGTTAAAATTAGACTTTCCTTAGTTAAGTTTTATTAGTCAGGTGTTATGTTGCAACAATAAGGTAATTAATGTAGAGTTAGTTATGTTATTATGCTAAGAACTAATTTTGCATCCACTATATTGGACAAAACTGAAGGAAATGGGAATTTATTTCTCATTCCATATTTTGAAAAACTGTTCTCATTTATTACACTCAGTTATTTAGTCTAATGTTAAAAATACATCTGGTGTTTACATCATTAATATAATGGTATACCTTCCTTTTACTTCTAGTTTCATCAGAATTTTTTTTAAATAATTTATTTTTTATTTCTTCAAGTTACATCTCAATCACAATCCCCTCCCTACTCCCCCCTCCAGTCCCACCACAGAATTTTTTTTTATAGTGAAGTGAGGTTGAAAGAAATATTTTTATTTCTACTATACAAAGATTATCACATAAGTCCTCCACTAAGTCTTTTAAAACTTTATTTTTAGTTTATTGATTTGTTTTGTTAAAAAAAACTATGAATCCCTTGGGTAAACAAATTGGATCAACGTTGAAGCTGATTTACTAGTATTTTGTTTAGAATTTTTACAGCCATTTTTATCAAAGAAATTGGCCTACAGTTTTCCTGGTGTGCCCATATTTAGTACTAGTGGCACCTTTGTGAAATGAGTATGGTAGTATAGTTGCCCTTCCCATTGTATCAAACAGTTTGAAAGGAGTTAATATCTTGGTAGATGTAGAGAAATTTTAATCCAGCAGCATAGCTACTGTGGCAAAAGGTCACATCCAAAGCCTAGGTTCCTGTAATCCAGCTGGAATACAAATACACAGTTAGTGTATACCTTAATACCTCAGATTGGAACACACACACACACACACACACACACACACACACACACACACGCACACACTTAGTACATACCTTTCATCCCAAACAATGACTTATGATTGAGAATCAGAGAAGGATTTGGCAGAATGAGTCAGAGATAAGATACATCCAAGGCTCGTGAGAACAGACAGGAAAGAAGACCAATATAGACAGAGTAGAGAATAGTACAGTACAGTACAGGAATTCAGTAGAGTTCCTGTAGTCAGTACAGTTCAGTTCTATGGTTTAATGATGTTGGTACAAACAGTTCAGTCTCGGAGTTCACAGGGAGTTTTTTAATCAGATCAATTCAGTGAGAAGCCAAGAGAAGCCAGTTTGTACAGTCAGCTTGGAGAATAATATGAGCTTGAACCAGCCAGACAGAGTTCAGAAAGCACTGGAAAGTGTGAGTTCTTTCATTAGTAAGTCTCAGAGGCTGAAATACTCTAGGCCTAGGTTAGCAGATGGAGGCTGGAAACTGAAGCCTTCAAGATCCAGGCTTGCAGAAAACTAGATTGTATGGAGGCTATAAGCTTCCAGTCCTAGATGTCGGGATAATTAAATAGAAACACCATGGGCTCACCCAAGGTTTACTAAATCTTAGAGTGACTCTTATCTCATCTCATCACCTGAGAAAATAAAAACAACGTTTACAAGAATTGAGCATTGAACTTCTCTTGCCCTGGGCTTATGGGGAGAGATTGGCTTTCAAACATTGCTTCTATTTCTTTGCTTATTATAAATTCTTTGCTGTTTGTAAAGTCTTTAATTAGCTTTGGTAAGTCACTTGTGTTTTATCACTTATCCATTTATACTAGATTTTCCAAATTTAGTAAGTAAAAATTTTCAAATTTCCTAATGATGCTGTTTTACTGGAATCTGTTGAAACAACTCCCTTTCATCTCTAACTTTATTTATTTCGGTCTTATTTCTCTTGCTAACTTGTCTAAGATTTGTTGTCACTGTCTACACTTCCAAAGCAGCAACTGTTTGATTGATTCTACATACTGCTCTTTTATGTTCTAGTTCATTCATCTTTGTTCTAATCTTGTTTAGGTATTTATCTATTATGTCTTAGCCTAACTTCTTATATTTTTATTGAAATTTGATATGTATGATTCCATTGTTTTATTTGTGATCTTTGAGTTTTTATCATAAGCACTAATAGCTATAAACTTTCCTCTTAGAAGTGACTTCGCTGTGCTCCAGAGAAACTGCCTACATTGTTCTGGTCAAGCACATGTCTGTGGGGAATTATATTGCTAAGTTAACTGACATGGTAAGATCTAGTCTACTATGGTAAGCATTGTTCTTTAGACAGAGAGATGGTGCTTTATAAAACAGTAAATAAATTAAGTTCAACTCAAGTAAGCAAACAAATGAATATGTTTATTTCAATGTTTTTGAATTTGCAGATAATATATAAACTGTTTCAAATTATGCAATAAAGACTCATAACCTTTAATCAGAGGCTGCAGTAAACATTTTCTTTCTTATGTTTGTATTTGTCAGTGTATTTTATTGTAGCAACAGAAATGAATCTAGGACATTGGACTACATTGCAACCAAGCTTGGAGACCTGTCCATGAGCTTTGGAGAAAATCCATATCTATTCGTTGAGTGCAATATTCTGTGAATATCAGATATCTGATTGGTTTATGATATGACTTAGCACTGAATTCTTTGCTAAATTTTAGTAGTATTTAGTACACATGTAAAGATTACAGTGAGATATCTAAATCTCACACTATTGTATCTCTTCCAATTTCAAATGTATTTTAGAGCTTGTTTCATGAATTTGGGACCCAAATATTCAGTTAAAGTTACAATTATTATGTTGATACCTTTATCAACATATAATGTTTTTTATGACTAGTATTTGTTGGAAGTATATTTAATCAGATATCAAAATATCTACCACAACTTATTTGTAGTTTCCTCTGACTAAGAATACTGGAGTCCTTCACCTCTATTTATGGTTTTGTTTTTTTAACAGTAAATTGTGTTTCTTGGAGAGAAGAGATAGTTGGATCTTGATTTTTAATCAAATCAATTAACCTATTTATTTGTTTGATTAATGATGAGGTGACTCCATTTGTAATTAAGGATATTATTGAAAAGGTGTGCTGTTTCTTATAGTTTCTCTAGAGGAATTTTAATCCAGCACTGTGTGGCTGCTCTGGCAAGTGATCACAACGAAGGACCTTCTAAATCTCTGTAATTTAGCTGGAAGGCAGACAGGCTCTGGATTACAATATGAACTGGCTGGAATACAGACTCCCTTTCTACACACCTTAAGGTTAGTTTATAAAAATAAGTGGCTGTGTTAGAAAGTGATGTCTAAGTGAGGGGCAGATAAAGTGATGAATCAGAGACAGATTTGAGAGAATAAGTCAGAGGTAAGAAACACCCAACTCCCATGAGAACAGCACAGGAAGGAGAGGCTACATAAGAGTAACAAAGGGCAAGAGAATTTTTACCCAGAGTTAATTACCAATTAACAGTACCATTTTACAGAGACAGGTTGCAGAGTGAGCAAGTCAGACATAGGTAAAGACAGAACAAGCCAGAGAATAAGAAGGAGCCAGAAGTTTAAAACAAATTGATTGAGTTAGTTTGAGGCCAGCAAAGCCATTCAGTCAGAAGCAACAGAATCCAGTTTGAGTCAGTCAACTTAGAGAAGTTAGGCCAGAAAAACTCAGTTGAACCAGTCGGCAAGAATTCAAAAAGAGCTAGAAAGGCTTACGGATGGCTCTCATTTCATCCTTTCATCTGAGGAAATAAAAATAACATTTACAAGTTTCTTCATTTGCTATTGTTTTGTCTGTTTTGATTATTGGTAGTTATTTTCTTTCTTCTTCCAGTTCTCAGAATTTGGTACTTAATGTTGGGAAGTATAGAGTGTCTGAGCTCTCTTATATTCATATGTCACTCTAATATATGTGTTCTTTCCTAGTCCCCTGTGGATAAGACTGTTTCTTTTTCCTCTGTGTATATAGTGATTTTTCTACTGCAGTCTTGTCTTGGTTGTATAAGTTGACTTAATTTGTACTTATACTGAAATGTTATTATTTATCAATTAGTTTTAAAAGTTACCATTCCTGTGTGTAGCAATATTGTTTGTCAGCTATTTACTCTCAAAGCTTGAAATCTTCTCTTCCATAATCCTCTGGCTTTTTCACTATCTAACAGCAGAGATCTGATGATATTCTGATGTATCTACCTCTGTGTGTGAGTTGGCACTTCCCTTACACCTTTTAATATTGTTTTTTTTTCACATTTGACAATGTTGTTGTGGTGACAGTTTATGACCATGTCTATTTGGAATTCTAAATTCCTCTAATGCTTGAATGACTTTCTTTTTCTATGTTTAAGGATTTTTAAAAGTTGTTATGACATTAGACTTTTAAATCTTCTATAGCACAAATTCTTAAGTTTGGTCTTTTAAAGATATGTAAGGTTCTTAAATTTTTGGTAAGTTCATATTTTTGTTCCTATATGATAGATTGTATTATTGCATTGGCTTTTCATATATCTGAAGTTTGCCTTCTTTGTCTTGTCTGTTAACTATATTTTCTATGATGGCATTGAATGATTTGTTTCCAAACTCTGTTTGTTTCTTTTTTGGAGTCTTATATTCCCTGTTGAATTTTTCCTCTTTTTAAAAAATTTTTCCTTCCATGTTACTATCTATTATGGGAGCTTTCTTTTCTAGCATATCACTTCATTCTCTTATTTAAATCTTCTAAATGGTTACCAATCATTTTTTTTTCAAAAAGTTAGTATTCTGAGATATTATTCTACTATTTTAGCTGTTCAGTTATCTTTGAGATGATAACTCTGTCGAATGTCAGAGAAGGTTGGAGAACAGAAAATGGGGAAAAGAAAAAGTGAATAGATTGAGGACAGTACATGTTTAAGAGGAATGAGAAGCAGGAGAGGAACCACTATAGAGTGGGTACTGTGCAAAAATCCAAAAAGGCTGATTCAAGTGTGATATAAGTCAAAATAGAGCTGAACAACTAAAGTACATAAGAAAAAGTACTAAATAAAGACAAAGAAAATGAAATAAACAATAGAAATGAAATACCATTATTACCCTCTTCCCTATCATACCTAACTTGGAAGATAGGCTTCTCATTGAATTTTATCTTTTATTAGGAATGGGGGACACCTGTTAGTCTCAGTTGTTCAATCAAGTGAATTTGATACATTCTTCTAGGTGAGATAAACTTGTGTAATCCAAATACATCCTTGGTCAAAAATCCCTAGTCTAGAATAACTGCTTCATGCAAGCAAGTTAAATTCTTGTTTCAGAAGCTTAGAGAATCAGCCTTTCTTTCCTTTTAATTATGTGATTAATTTATTTATTGTTTACTTTTTGTATTTTTGTATGTTGGCATGTATGTATAAATGTTCATGGGGTTCATGGATGTGCTGTGAAGTGTGTATGGTGAACAGAAGTCAGTCCACAAGAATTGGCTCTCTTCTTCAACCATGTGAGGCTCAGAAATTGAACCCAGGTCAATAGCCTTACAGCAAGTACTTTTATCCCACAGGTCATTTTACCAACCCTGGGAGCAGATTATCTATCCAGGACTTTTTGTGTAAGAACCTGGGGCCATGTGAAATACAGTCTGACAATGTTTACTAATCTTCTGTCCATGAAGATATGGCTTTAAATTCTATTGTGAGTCCGTGTTAGAGCCATGGACACTAATGTCACTTTTATTTTTTCTCTTCATAGACCCAAATGCTCCTGTTGTCTCTGCACACATTCTGCAGCAAGCCCCTTATTTTGTGTCTACAGCCTAGTTGCTTTCTCTCTGGCTTTTGTACCACTGAGCACCTATAATAGTTCTCCTTGGCAGCTAAAGTTGGACCAGGAAAGTACACTTCTGTGTTTTTGTTGTTGTCCCTCTATAGTGTGTAGCCAACCAAAGGGGAGTTCAAGTGAATTTTGAAACAAAAAGCAAAATGCAGTGGAGTGGATATATTGCCAAACTCATCTTTGCCTTACACTCAGATGGCTCACTATTTTCACAGAGAAGATAATGCTGGAGCCAACTGCTTTATTCATCATTCTTGGCAAGTGTGGCATAGAGAAAGACAGTTTCTCAGGGTAGCAACAGGTGATGAGGATTTCAGTTGGTGTCTCTCTCTTTTAAGCATTTGTAATATAACCTAAAATCTGGCTATTAATAGACGGACTTCTGGGTAGCAATCAGCTAATTGCCTTGTTTTATGTGCTTTCTGCAGGACCTGAGTGTGAACAATTAGGGCTAAGGTGTGACTTATTATGCAAAAACAAAAAAAATGAAGCAAGCAGAACTTTGGAAGGCCATGAATCCCCTAATGTTGAATATCTTTACACTTACAGAATGAGTTAACATTCAGAGATTGTTCCATATGATGGTGAATGTCTACCCAGAAGGCAGTTAATTAACAGTGATCTGCTTGTTTCCTACATCTGTAGTGACACATTGGTATAAACTTAGAGGCTTAAAAATGACAAATGTATCATTTCAAAGAACTGGAGGGTAGAGCTGACATATTTGTCTCCTTGGACTGAAATCAAGATGTTTACAGAACTGTATACCTTTCTGGAAGTTTTAGTTCTATAGGCTTTTGTTTGTTTTTCTTTTGTACCATAGGGGCTTGTCTATGGGCATTGATTCTTATTTCCTTCTCTATCATTAAGCCAAAACTCTTCTGGCTATTCTATGTATTCTTATGTAGTTGTGTCTCCCTCTCCCTGGTCTTTTCTACCTCCATTGCTATTATGGTGGGTACATCTGAGTAATGCTGGATTACCCCACAACCACATGGTCCCTATCTTCATTTTTCTTTTAACATAAATTTTGTCATTCATACTAGCTGATTGACACATATAGGAATTCATGCATGAGACTCTTTGAATATACCTTTGATGAGGCGGTGTTAACTATTCTAAATGTTGATTGGTCCTGCTTGCTGTCTGTTACTTACTTTTTCTCTGATTGGTTAAATAAATGCTGAGGCCTGGAGATTGGGTAAAGACGGAGGTAGGACAAAGGGAGGTAGGTGCATGGGATTTTTGAGAGAGAGAGAGAGAGAGAGAGAGAGAGAGAGAGAGAGAGAGAGAACAATCATCTTGGGAGGAAGACGCTGGCAGGAGAAGTGAGGAGCAAATAAGGAGGACATGCCATGGAGTAGATTAAAGAACATCCCTGCATGTGGCCTGGAACCTCACCATAGCATGGAGAATAATAGTCCAAAGGGACATATGTATATATGGGGTCATATTTGGGTCATTTAGAATTAGAGCTAGATTAGATGGGCTAGGATTGTACAACTCAGGCCTAGGCTTGTTAATATCTATGTGGTGTCTGTGTGTGTTCATTTATAATGGCGGGTTAATGATTAACATTGCCAAACCAATTAAATACAATATAAATACTGGTTAAATCATTTAATTAGCAATTTTTTACATACTTTATTGTGAAAATAACCAATAAGCAAATTTTAAATACAGCAATTTGATCAAGTGACTTCTTAGGCCTCCCAGTGACTCTCAAAAGCCTCAGAACTTTTAGAAATCCTCACTATGATCACAGAGCCTCCGTGAATGAGGGTAGAAAGCTCTGTGGAGGCCTAAGAAGTCACTTGCTCAAATTGCTGTATTTAAAATTTGCTTTATCCTGTTGAGGATTTTATTCCCAAAGTTGTCATCAAAACTCTATTTCAAACAGAAATATGTATCTTTATGCTCTTTAAGATTGAATCAAGTCTGTTTTCTTGGCTTAAATGAATATAAAATAAGAAATGGAAGTATTTCTTAAAATATGATTAGAGAGTCACTTTCATTTATCTTCATTTATTTTTGGATAATATAAATATGTTAGTATGAATTCCTTACCTTAAGTTCAGTAATGAGTAATGAAGCTATTAGTGCATTAGAGATAATAAAGCTTCCTCCCTTTACTCTACAGGATGTAATGTACTTTCAAAAGGGAGTAGGGTCTCACAGGAGCTTGTCTTGGAAGTAACAATTCTAAATGGCATTTCTTTGACCTGAGCATGGGTCTGATTCTTAATCATTTGCCCTCTGCACTGCATTGTAGAACCTTTTTCATCCTCAGCTGTGTGTTTGTCGAACTGTATGCTTTCTGAACATGTCAGATAGTATGAAGAGGAAATTTTGTGCTGTACCTCATGTATTTCTCTCTTTCTCCAAGTTAGCATGTCTGTGTATGGGCGTGAGAGTGAAGTTCTGCACCAACATAACTCAAGATGTGATCAGTGAAGAATGTCCAGATGCATAGTCAACAGAACAACACCAGAGCTTTCTACCCTCATTCACTGAGGCTCTGTGATCATAGTGAGGATTTCTAAAAGTTCTGAGACTTTTGAGAGTCACTGGGAGGCCTAAGAAGTCACTTGATCATAGCCCAAATCAAGATGTTCTGAAATTCTGAGGAAGGGAACACTGTGTTGGTTTGTGACAATGTTGGTTTTATTGTTGTTGGAAACAGAAAAGCAGAGCTAGTGCTGGAGAACAGAGTTTGTTGAGTAGAGAGTGCAAGAGCTCAGATATTGTGACTGTGATGAGAGGTGAATGGGAAGAAAGAGTTGTATTTCACACTTCCTCTTAGGAGAAATGCAGAAACCGCTTCCTTATAGAAAATCAAAGTGTGATGAGAAAAGAGAAGAGGGGTTAATCAAAGTGTGGTGAGAAAAGAGAAGAGGGGTTAGAAAGCAAAAGAAAGATGTAGTTTGCTGTGAATTTATATAAGAAAGGACACAGTGCATTATTTGCTACTCTTAAGGCTAAAGCTTAGGGTCTTAATTTTATGTCCTCCCTCATTATTATTTTGTCTTCTCAAAACTACAACAATGTATACATATTTGTGGGTGTAATTTTAATATATTTTATTTGTATATAATACACTATTTACATAAATAATGTTTATTATACAAAACACATGTGTATGTTACATAATATTTACTTTTAACCCCAAAGTTGAAAAATGAATAAGAGAAAAGTAGCATACCTAGCAATTTGTGGGTAAAGATCCTTATAGACTATCAACCCATAAAAACTGAAGAAATTCAGAATAGAGTATTAGCAAATTGTCTGTTAATTATAAAAAGAAATGATATAAATACACACACTATATCCCAAACTATGTCACAAATTATCAGTATGACTATCAATTTGAATGACAAGCCAGTTTACCTACATGATCTCAGGCCTTATGTCTTTCATATAGGAATATTAATGTTAGTTATCTTGTGATGTCAGCTATATGTGATAGAAAATATGATACAAATCATATTTAGCATATTGTAGGTTCTCAAGAATATGTACAATTTTTATGATAATATTGAACATTATGGATCGTAAATATTAGTAGTACAATTTAAGTAATGCAGTTCAATTTCAGAAGATTTGCTGAAGGGAAATTTTCTGAAATAAAAAATAATCTGTAGAGAACTACATTGCACTGATGCTAATTGGTATTGTAGAAAATTGAAAACAGGAAACCTAAGGCTCATTATAGCAAGTTGTTTCTGAGTTCTGAACATTGAAAATGCTGAGCTCTCTAATCTGGAATAAAGACAATTTGACCTTCATTTTTTACTGCCATCATTGTTACTGCTGCTCAAAATATCTCCTCCATAACAGCCATACAAAGCCATGTTAATGTTTCTCTGTTCCCAGTTAAGCTGGAATCGATAGCATTGCTTAGCAGCCAACAATTTTCATGTTTTGTGACTTGTCTCCAAATGTATTCAGATACAGATCCTTGGATTGGGAAGCTGGAAAAATGAGTTTGCATGGAAAATAAAAATGGCATTTTCTCACAATTAGATATTTTGTTTGTGTGTTTGCTTTGTTTTCATTGAATTTCACAGATTGGCTTATTGAAAGAACACTTACTTTGATGAAAAACCTGAAAAACATTTAAAAATATCACCCTGTGAATTCAGAATATAAGTTTCAAAGAAAGGCTTTTAAACAACCTGTGATGGATGTGATCATCTTGTAAGTAATTATAGTACCTGATTTTTTTTCTAATAAATTCCTTCATCTTGAAATGCTTTGGATGTTAAGACCTTTACTGACCCTTGGCATTATCTGGGAAACATCAAAAGATAGCAGAATTTTGGTTGGGGAAACATCTCCTCTACAGTATTGTTTCATAGAACAGCTATGGACTGATGTTTGTTGTGGAAAACCTAGGGTAATAAACATATAGAAAACATAATGAACAATCTCTTTCCAAATTAATTTCAAATCTTACGGATTACTTTTTGGAGGTTTTTAGGTGAAGAATTCATGAAATTTATAGTTATTTTTCTTACCACAGAAAATCAATACTAGGAAAATAACATATTCCTCAATTTAATAATTCATGAGAGAAGAGGGTTTTATTCTCTATGTAGTATATCATGAAAATTTAAAATATTTAAAAATATTTAAAAACACTTCTAATTGAAAAGTTAGGTGTATACTTCTAAGAAATTAATACTTTTACAAAAACGAACACAGATTTTCTATTTTTTCTTTCACATAATTTAATAAATATTTACAATGTGCTCCACATCCCCTGCGCCACCAGCACTTGGCCACAGAGCCTACTTGCCTGATCTGGGAGTTGTGGCCCAAGCCGCACTCTACCTTCCTTGCCCCACTGAGGTGACAAGTCCTCAATCCCCAGGAGCATCCAGCTCCATTCTTTGGATCCTGCACCACCTTGGGTCTCCCTGAAACCCAGCACCTAAGATAGATCTCCCCTTCCTCCCCCACACCACCCACCCTGCCCATTTTCCTAGGACCCTCCAAACTGCTCTGAGCTGAGGGCAGTCTCATCAATCATAATCTTCCAGACTGGCGCCTCCCTCCATTCCTGGCCTCTTAGTCTCAGGACTACATAGGACTATATAGGGATACATAGAGCTATATAGGGCTACATAGAGCTACATAGGACTCCATAAGAATATGTAGGACCACATAGAACTACACAGTATTACACAGGACTACACATCCTGGCCAGAGCTACAACTCAACAAGATTATAAGGCCTCCAAACCAACACTCCTTCCTTGATAAGTTCAGAAGTCCCAAGGAGCAAACAACCAAGGAACACCAGATGGCAAAAGGCCAGCAAAAGAACAGAACTAACAAAAGTTAGGGAAATATGACTCCAACAAAACTCAACCATACTAATACAGCAAGCCCTGGCCATCCCACCAAATTGAAATACAAGGGTATGATGACAAATCTGTACTTAGGAAAATGATAGAAGCCTAAAAGAAAAAATAAATCTCTTAAAGAAACTCAAGAAGCCACAAACCTACACATGATAGCAATGGAGAATTCCTTTAAAGACTTCCAAGTAAAACAAGAATGGGAAAGAGAGAAAGCTATGAAAGAACTGCAGGCAAAGACAATCAAACTGGAACAGGAAATATGTAAGGCAGTTCAAGACCTGAATTTAGAAGTGGAAACAATAAAGAAAACACAAACAGAGATAATCCTGGAGGTGGAAAACCAAGGAAAGAGAGCAGGAAATACAGACATGACTGTCATCAACAGGATAAAAGAGATGGAAGATTGAATCTCAGGTGTGGAAGACTCAATTGAAGAAAATATGACAACAACCAAAAAGAATGAGAAATCTAAAAAAGTCCTCACTCATAACATCCAAGAAATCAAGGACTCAATGAAAAGACTGAACCTAAGAATTATAGGCATAGATGAAAAGATGGAAGAGATGGTTATATATGCTTCTCTTTCCTTTTTCTCTTACTGCTTTTAATATGTTTTCTTGTTCTGTATATTTGGGGTTTCAATTATTATGAGGTGGGAGGAATTTCCTTTCTGGTCCAATCTGTTTGGGGTTATGTATGCTTCTTAGATTTTTACCAGCATCTCTTTCTTTAGGTTTGTAAACTAAACCTATTGATAACTATTACAACTATTTTCATAACCTTTTAGAAGGAAACAGTCTCTGGGGCAGGACCTCAGTCATCAGGAACACAGTCTGTGTGGTAGACCCTTTCATGCACTTAGCAGTCTTTTTTCAGGAATATCTCAGATGTAGATCCCTCAGGGTAAATTGGCTATGGCGATTTCACCTTAAATAAGGCTTTCTTCTCTCTGGGAGATCTCAGCCGTCTGTAGGCCAAATTATTTCCTTCATATCAGCAACTCTGCCACTCTGCCTCAGTGTTTAAAGCTAGCCACAGTTTTGTTTAGGCCACTGTTCAGACAGGTCAAACCCCTCTAGGCAAAAGGTGAGCCACAGGGTTTAGTCCTTGGCCTTTTGCTGACTTTCTGAGGCTTTCAATGCTCACCAGCTTCTTTCTGCCTCAGGGAGATCTGGCCATCAGTCCACCAGAACTTTCTCCATCAGAGAATACAAACTATTTGTTGTCTTTCCTAGTGTGAGGTTTTTGTTAGCATTGGGGCTCTCTAGCATGGGGCCCTCTAGCTTGTGGCTCTCTAGCATGCAGCTACTCTTGGCTCCATCCACTTGTCCTTAAAGAGGATCTCTCCTTGTTCCACCTGTTTCAGCTTAATTTGGGCTCTGCCCACTTAGCAGTTGAGAACAATGCCAGGCTAAATACCTTGTTTTTAGTCGATTAAGTCTTTCCTGTTTTCTGGCTTCAACCTTTTTTTTTTAGTGCATTAAGTATTTCCTGTTTTTCCTTGCTTCAACCTTGTTTTTCCACAGCTGATAAGCTAATTGCTCACAGCCAAGTTGATCTTCATGCTTCAAATTAAGAGACCGTATCAGAAACCTTTAGATATTCACTAAATCTAATTTATATTAGACCAATTCCCTACAAATATCCCTCAACATCAGACTCCTCTCACCAATAAAAAGACATAGAATTACAAAATGGATCAGTAAACAAAACCCATCATTTTGCTACATACATGAAATGCACCTCAACAGCAAAATAGTCTCTACCTCAGAGTAAAAGGTTGGGAAAGGTTTTCCAAGCAAATGGTCCCAGGAAGCAAGTTGGAGTAGCCATCCTAATATCCCATAAAATAAACTTTCAACCAAATTTAAATAAAAAGATAGGGAAGGACACTACATACTTGTCAAAGGAAAAATTCATCAAGATGACATCTCAATACTGAATATCTATGCCCCAAACATAAGGGCACTGACATTTGTAAATGAAACACTACTAAAGCTTAAACAACACATTGATCTCCGTACACTAATAGTGGGATATTTCCACACCCAACTTACACCAATGGACAGGTCATCGAGACAGAAGCCAAACAGAGAAATAATGAGACTAACAGAGGTCATGAATCAAATGGACCTAACAGATATCTATAAAATATAACTTATTTTCAGCACCTCATGGAACCTTCTCCAAAAATGAACATATACTCAGTCACAATACAAGCCTCAACAGATATAAGAAAACTGAAATAACTCCTTGCATCTTAACACACACACACACACACACACACACACACACACACACACACACACA